>CM068581.1:44143774-44696274 GCA_035048485.1 Pteria penguin
TGTGACAAGGCAAGACGGCCGAGTTTATAGCCAGAGAAGTTGGCATAAGTTGTGGGACTGTTCTATCATTTTAAAGCCGATGTAGCCCAGTGGATGATGTGCTCGGATCATGACCAAGAGGTCTCGGAATCGACTCCCGCTATTGACACACCGGTAACCGAGGTCCCCGTGTCACGGTAGGCGTGGCACATAAATGCTTCCTGACTGTTTCGAAAGAGACCGTTGCTTAGGTATAAATTTCTATGCTGTACATCAGGTAGATGCCGTCACCATATACGTGAAATAATCGTGGAGTGACGTAAACAATAATCTGTCAATCAATTGATTTTAAGCGACATCTTAGGCCTGTCTAGGGTCTTGGTTACATGGATCCCTAAACTGTTGACTGAAGATCAAAGGAAAAACAGATATGACTAATTTCTTTGCATCTTTTGTCTCGCAATAAAGATGATCCCAAGGATTTTATAGGTCGAACTGTCGCTCGGGATGCAACTTGGTTCGCCGTTTTTATCCAGATTCAAACCACAAACCATGCAATGAATTCATCCTGGCTCATTCCCTCCTAAAATAATTTATAAAAATGTACAGAGGGTTTCATCAGCTGGGAAGCGCATGGTCTCTATCTTTTGAGACAATACGATAATAATCATGACTGATTTTCTTGAGGTAATCGCTCGATGAATCTTATATGTGCAAATGAGTCGAAGAGGCCACTTCAGAAGATTGTAAGAAAGCTAACCAGAGGTATTCTGCTCGAGCAGGTTAATGCTTCCGCTCACACTTCCAAATTTGACGGCTGCGACGGAAAATGGCTTCGAGTGTCTTCATCCCCCATAATCTACCGATTTTGCCCTGTTTGACTTCTGTTACCAAAACTAAAATCTTACCTACGTGAAAACCGGTTGTCGTGGACACTGCATATGGGTGTTTGGGGGAACAGAATGAAACGTTCTGTTTTGAAGGGAGTCGGAGATAGGAGAAGGGATGGAGAAAGTGCATTGAGATGAAGGGGATTATATTGAAAATAATTACAGTTGTTTCAATCCTGAGTATTCCAACCACATGCGACCGAGAACTTTTAATTAAATCTCGTACGTCTAATTACCTCAAATGAATCGTCACACGTCCCAGCCCTTAATGTTGTGCTCTCCTCACTTGAAAAGAGAACCGTAACTTGTTCAAGTCCCTATAGTTTATTTCTAATTTTCGAGAATCAATGGGTAGATTTGTATTTCATGAGCAAGGAAAAGGACTAGTACTGGTGCTCTCTAGTGACACTTTCTCTTTAATCAAATAAAACAATTTCAGAACATAACAGAGGGACTTGAGGAAGTATAAGAGGACCCGAACTTGCTACGATGTTTCTACTGGATCATCAAGACGATACCAACTTGCATATCCGTTGTCCGTCTGTTCATCTTTGGTTGTTGCTTCCAAGGTCAAGTGGATGTATTTTGCTTTAAATTTACCTGACATTGTTCTGTGCAAGTTAAGATTATTACAACTTAATTTTATCGGGATTGAATCCTAAAGGATGTTACCGATTTTTAGGGAGTTTTAGGTGGATTTTGATGAAAATGAACCTGCGCGTGCCCTTAACTGTGCCAATGTTTTGTGTGTGTGCCCTTTCTCTGCGGACAACGCCTATCAATTCTGTATTACATGTATTTTTGTTTTCTCTGCATGCCTGTCATACAACCAAGTTGGATTTCATTTTCCTATGTTTTATACTCGCAAGCATACCTGGATATTCTGTACATATACTTCCATACAAAATTCAAATACTGCCCAGGAAAATCACGAGGGAAATGTGAACATATTGAATAAATATTAGAACATATATACGTTGTAATTTTGTGCACCAGATGCGCATTTGAAAAACTTGTGGCTCTTCAGAGATGCTCATGGCCGAATGGTTGGAATTCTTTTAACATTTGAAGAGAAGAGGTAAAAACCAAAGTGGCCGAAAAGGGTGGCAAAGAATCAATTAAAGAACAGCTATACATGAGGGAGATACTCCACAGTTTTGGAGTGATTTACAAACTTTCACGACTGAAAATTTTAAGCATATATTTCACGTCAATACAAAAGCACTAAAACTAGACTCGAGAACTATCTGTCCACTAGCAGTGACACCGACCCATAGTGGTTACCGTACAATAAATATAGAACATAAACATTGTAATTTTGTGCAACAGAATATGAGACACTGTTTTTACAAAATGTACGATTATATTTGTGGTGCCATAATGTACAAAAACAAACATTTCAAGGACATGAATTAGCGATATTTAAACCAATTTTTTGTTGTTTTCTGCGTATTCAAAATGATCATTAAATTCGTCACAAAGTGCATAAGCGTTCATCTTATCTAATGTTTTGTAATCATCTTTAGCGTGTTAAGATTGGAAAAGAATTTATGGTCCATTTGTTTAGATGAGAAAATCGTTATCTGAGTTCACTGATAAAACTTACGCAAGTCAACAAGTTGCATGTAGTATGCAGACGTTTACACTGATACACATGTATTTGCATTCCTTGTATTGGATTGTTAACATTATGGATTACACCTAATTGATTTGGACAATTTTCTATCTAGAGTCTCTAGTCATTACTTTTATTTTAGCGTACTTCTATACTTCAAATTTACTGTGACAAAAATTTGTAAATTATTCCAAGACTACAGAGCACCTGCCTCATGCACAGCTATGTCCTTGGATAGGTTACTTGGCTACTTCCTTATAGGTATTTAGTTAGTTTGCTCTTTAAATACTTATATTAAGGATTCCCACCGTATCAGCCTTGAGCATCACTGGGGAGACATAAGCTTTCTAAATGCGCACTAAATTTATACATGTATATAAGTTTTATATGTAGTTGTACATGGAATTTGGTTCCATGGTAATAGCAAAACACGGGCACCGCAAAGCAGAGGCGTCCACTCACACATGAACGTTTAAACTATTGCTATACTAACGGAACATCAACCGTTTGCAACGTTTCTTGCGATATCAGTCTCGAGAGTTATGACTTTGGGTTCAAACTAGGGTACATTTTTGCATTATGGACAAAAATTCTGCAAAATGTGAAACAGATCAAGTCAATATTTTTAGTCAGAGGCTTGATAAATGTGGCCTTGAATAGGCACATATGACCAAGAGTAAAGAATATGATATGCGTTTGACACAGGTGTCCTGTCTTTCAGATGAGATGGTAAAAACCAATTTCCGTGGCACTTAAAGATCCTTCACTGCTTCAGGTGGGTTTGTTGCAAAAGTTTGAATTACTATGTTGTGCATCAGCAGACGCCGTCACCATAAACTTGAAGTAATCGTGAGTGATGTGAAAAATAATCGATTAAGTAAGAGAATGATTTTTTTTTTACAAACAAAGCTCATTCAAGTTCACGGTAACTTTGACCGACGATATCTAACATCGAATCAAGGTCATGACACACCGTTTTAACATAAATAACAATTTTGTGAATTATCAAATTAACTAATGCAAAGGTATTATTGATTTTATGGACAAGGTTTAACTTTCTGACCTTTCGTTCAAGATCATACCACATATTTCCTTCAAAGGAAACAAACCTAAAGAGTATGAGGCAGATCGAGGCAATTGTAATTACTATCCTAAAAGCTTTGTGTATCGAATGAGAAATTCATTAGATACTTTATTGTGACATTGGAGGCCTGATCTTCGATTAAAATCAATCAAGGCACCCTGGTCTCCTGGGTAGCAATTCGAAATTATCAACTTGATCACAGCAAGTAAAAAGATTATAGTAGAACAAAACAAAATTTCAGAATTTAGCTTACTGTGACCTTGACCTTGGGTTAAGATCATGATACGCCTTTGATTCATGAGTAACAATTCTACAAAATATGAAGCAGATCAAATCAAGTATATAGATTTTATGGATCGAGCAAGAATTTCAGTCAATGGCTTATTGTCAGGGACTGGTCAAAAATTTATCAAAGCATGGGACCGGTGCAACAGGCATGGAGACAAGAACATTCTTGAACTTTTCGGGTAATGTGACCGTGACTTTTTTGTTGAATTAATGAGCATGGGATGTAACTTTTTTAAACAAGAGGTCCAATCGCTCACCTAAGTACCTAGATCATTAGTCATTCAGGAAGAAGAAATCATTTATTTTAGCATGACTGTGACTAAGTCAACACAAATATTGAAAATATGTCATATTTTATTTCAGACCAGAATAAAAAACAACACTTTTTTGCAAAATATCATAAAAACTAGTCTTATTATAATTGCACATTCAAATAAACATACATATGCTGTCTCAGTGCTGAAAAAGAGAAAATGTCTCAAAATTGTATGAAATAGAAAAGAGAGATTTTTACAGATTTGTTTCATTTTAAATGGCCTAATTTCACATGTTGAGTGTTGTGAAACATCTAAAACGTATTTAGATGTGTAAAGCAGTGGAAAAAAGTTTTTGACCACAACTGAATTTGAACCGCTACATATTTTAATGACCAAGTGGTATATGTACCATTGTGAGACATATTTTTAGCGGATGAAATGTACAAAATTGATAGAGGACCTATAGTACTTTCATGTATACCATGTTTCATCAAAATCTTCCATGTGGGATAACAGCAAAAGTTAAAAATATGAAGAATAGTCCCTATATACCCTCATTTGGAAGTCTTCTAAAAAATTCATAGAAAATTCAAAAATTGAGATATTGACAAAATTTTTTCCCAAAAATAACATTCCTTATCATAACTATGATCAAAATAGTCCATAAGAAATCATCATTATCAATTAACTAGAAAATATGATACTTTTCTGCATTAAAATCACCAAGTCCAACAAAAAGTCAAAAAAATTTTTGATTTTGGAAGAGAACCAAACTGACAATGCTTCTTCACTTATCCCTCTAGATCATTTCTATTCATTCTGTTTGTCTATGTATACAGCCAGTATGAAGAAGAAGAGTGTCAAAGGAGGGTACTCTTTTATGACCTACTTTTGACTGTGGTGGCGCCACCTGTAAAGAGGTGTCGACGAAAACGACAAAATTTGATGGAGGCCATAAGTTATTTATTTCTACCAAGTTTTATTAAAATTTTTCCAACAGTTTTGTAGAAAAAGTGGAAAATGTGAAAAAGGCCCAACCCCGTCCCCTTTTTTTTGAAGTCTTAATAATATTCCTTATCAATAGTTCATAAGAAATCATCATTATCAATCAACTGAGAAACATGACACTTTTCTGCATTGAAATTACTAAGTCCAAATAAATGTTGCAAAAACGTCAAAAATTTCATTTCGGAACAGAACCAAAAATAACAACACTTCTTCACGCATCCCTCTAGATCATTCCTATGCATTCAATTTGTCTCTGTATGCACCCGGTCTGAAGAAGAAGTTTGTCAAATGAGAATATGCTCCGTGACCTACTTTTGCATGTGGTGGCGCCATCTGTGGACGGATTGGGACAAAAAACAACAACAGTTGTAAGGGACCATGAGTACTTTATTCCTATCAAGTTTCATAGAAATCTGGCGGTTCTTGAGAAGAAGCCGAAAAAGTGAAAAGTTTACGACGGACGGACTGACAGTGCATTAGGACTATAGCTCACTTGAGCCTATGGCTTAAGTGAGCTAATAAAAAGTAATAGATTCACTAACAAAAAAGTTTATGCAGTACTGCAGCAAACTTGAAAAAGGTATTAAACATTTATACAACAATTCACAACCAACATCATATTATATACAGTCATAGACCTGAGTCTTGACCATAAATTGAGCAGTCAAATTTTTAAGATTAATTTTATTTATTATGAGTATATAGTTTCATACGCATGAAAAATTGTTGCAATTTTCTGTAAGAATATACTGTATGAAGTCCATGCCACTTTTTCAATCCTTAGATATTACATATTGAAAAGTTGTGACACTTAAGTGTACTCTTAGTTTATGGTCATAGGGCTAGTGACTAGCTTGGGACACCAACTTTTTTGTAAGTTGGAGAGCATTGGACCCGATTTGTTTTTGTTTTTTTTTTTTTTTTACAATACATTAGGTCATGGGGTCTGAGGTTTTTTTAAGATTGATTTGCTATTCTGTACCGGTCCCATGTTTTGATAAATTTTGACCGGTCCCTCACCTTGAACTTCGAGATCCGACCTTGGATCAAAGTCAAATACTCTTATGTCATAGATATTAATCAACCTAACTTTCCGCTAACTGCATTTCTTGTCACGGAAAACATTAATTCATTTCACTATTCATAGAAATTACAACAACAGTGAAGTGATTATCACATACGCTCGTTATGTCGTAACTAATTTATTGGGTGTTCCTGAAAAGTTTCTTTTGATGACAAGAAATTCAAGATTTTGTTCGGAGATGGTCAAATTCCTACAGTAAAAAGAGTAGCAATTTTCGGATGCGAAATGACGTCATCAGTGACGATTCCTTAAACTTAACGGTTGAAAGAATATACAACGTCAAAACAGAGGATACAAATTACATATGAATAAATGTTGTAGGGCCGAAAATAACACATGTGGCGGGTCAAGTAGTCGAAAATTGAGTGAACATCTTTTTATTTAATTATACATTGACTTTCCTTAGACTATTTTACTTATATCACAAAATGTCTATGGCCAAAAACAGTACACATTTCAAACGTAAGAAATCTCCATCCAAAACAATAACATTAAAATAACATCCCACTGTGAAGCACTAAATGACCATATAGACCCTTTCACTATTACTGCGGGACTACCGTTTTGGTAGGCAAATGATAATATATCCCGTAATACTTTTGACGTCATAACCAAAAGGTCAACCCTGTGGTAATAAGGTCCGTTTCTAACTTTAAATTTTTGTAATTTAAAGTGAGCATATGACTATTAACCGAAGTCCAGTGGCACGTAAGAGATCCCTCACTGCTTTGGGTGGGTCCGTTGCAAAGGTATAGATTTCTATTCAATGCTTTGAAAGGTAGATGCTGTCACCGTACGTGGAGTGACATAAAATAATTATTTAGCTATGAAAAATGTGTCTCATTCAGCTGTGAATGATTATACCTTATACGTCACATTGATTAGAAAAAACAATATTGATTGCTGATTTTCCTTGACAAGAAGTAAGATAATAATAATAATAATAATAATAATAATAATAATAATAATAATAATAATAATAATAATAATAATAATAATAATGAAGCAGAAGGACGGTGATGTTACTACAAAACAGAGTTCGGCGATGGCATTAATTTGGAGAAGGGGCTGCAGTAGGAATTGGTATGGGACACATACATGTTTAAGAAGTTATTACATGGTATATCTGAAAATTATACACACATAAAATCGTAACACACCCTGCCGACCCATAGTCCTGCACTACTTGTATGTTGTTGTTTACATGCTAAATCACTGAACATTTTGATTCGGGGACGATTCAGTGATCTGAAACATTTGAGTGGATATGCACTTTGATCTTCTTTCTTGACTTTATTCTTTCTGGTACATTAATTTTACATCGATATCTTAATGATAAATTGACACCTGCTGATTGGATGACTGCTCTTTTGGGTTGATATATTTACATTGGAAACCTACGCACTTTGCTTGACGTCAAAGTTTCCCATCCTTAAAATTAAGTACACCGAATTTCAATTTTCTACTGAAACTTGTAGACGATGCTAGTCCTCTTTTCATTTCACTTGATTCTTATCAAAATCTTTTCTTGAAATTACTTTAGTTACCGGTAATTGGCAGGTCAAGGTACTTAAATATAAAACCTCATATGTAACAAATATAATTATCTTGTTTTGAAAATCTTGTAAGAAACAAGTTAAAACCAGAAATGATCAAACGAGCAAAACTTGGCCAAGTTTCATAAATATCTTTTTCGTTCAAAACCAAAATAAAAAATTTAGAGCATTGAGCAATACTTTCAAAAGGTATCTTTCGGAGGTTGAAAATCCACAGTTTGAAGGAGTCTTAAAAATTCTCGTGTTTCATTTCACTATTGATTTGGTCACTGATAATATCCCTCCAAAATTCTACTTTTACGTTATACTAGTATGTTTATCGCCCTGTAGTGAGGGAGATGTGGACATTTGTTAACCCAGAAAATCATGTTTCACAAAGGCGAAATTCGCAGTGAGACAGAACTTTCATGTTAAACCAATTTTCGCATCTACATTACAATGGGACAACACACTAATTAGAACTTTCAAGTTAAAACAATTTTCGCATCTACCTTACAATGGAACAACACACTGATTATGGTGCCGAAATAAGCACCATACCAAATCTAGGGATGAAGAATTGATATCACCAAAAGATACCTTGATCATTGCATGTGAGGGAGATACGAAGTTTTCTCTTCCCGACCATATGATAAGGTAAAAATATGTAAGATGTGAACGAGAGGGATATGATATTTTGTCTCCCATATCATATGATTAACTTTTGGGGAATATATAGTTTTGTTTCCCAATCATTTGGTTTTGAAGTAAATGTAAATATTTGTCCGATCGCGTTATTGTTTCAAACAACCACATTTCAATTAAAGACACACATTCCCTCGGCGACATTTAATTGTGGTTGAATAAAGAAAATAAGGTAACGTTGTGTTTTATTCGCATGATTAAAGTTAAAATTTCTATACTGAAAAATAAGACGTAGCCACAACAAAGATCTGATAAAACTAGGGTAATTAATAGACATTAAAGGTGTCAGCTGGAGTTCTCCAAATATGACAAAGTCGTCTGTTCCGACATTCATAGTTCCATGATAACAATCCATCATCATGGATCATGCTTTGGAAAAAGTGTTCCGTTCAAGGCTATAAAAAATGGGGATGGTGGTGGTGGGTGGAAACTAAGAAAGGAATAAGCAAGTGAAACGACCAAAGCTTTCCGTCTTTGTTTTGTTTTTGTTTTGTGGGGGTTTGTTTTTGTTTTTCTTTTTTTTTTTCCTTTTTTTTTTGCTTTTTATTTTTGTTTTGTTGTTGTTGTTGTTGTTGTTGTTGTTTTTATGGAGATCATATGATTATTCAGTTTCTGTTTTTCGTTATGTGTACGACGTTATGTGATCGGCGTTATGTGCACGGCGTTATGTGTACGACGTTGTGATCGGCGTTATGTGATCGGCGTTATGTGTACGGCGTTATGTGATCGGCGTTATGTGTACGGCGTTATGTGATCGGCGTTATGTGATCGGCATTATGTGTACGGCGTTAAGAGTACGGCGTTATATGATCGGCGTTATTTGTACGGCGTTATGTGATCGGCGTTATGTGACCGGCGTTATGTGATCGGCGTTATGTGATCGGCGTTATGTGTACGGCGTTATGTGATCGGCGTTATGTGTACGGCGTTATGAGTACGGCGTTATGTGTACGGCGTTATGTGATCGGCGTTATGTGTACGGCGTTATGTGTACGGCGTTATGTGATCGGCGTTATGTGTACGGCGTTAGGCATATGGCGTTATGTGATCGGCGTTATGTGTACGGCGTTATGTGTACGACGTTATGTGATCGGCGTTATGTGTTCGACGTTATGTGATCGGCGTTATGTGATCGGCGTTATGTGTACGGCGTTATGTGTACGGCGTTATGTGTACGGCGTTATGTGATCGGCGTTATGTGTACGGCGTTAAGAGTACGGCGTTATATGATCGGCGTTATTTGTACAGCGTTATGTGATCGGCGTTATGTGTACGGCGTTATGTGTACGGCGTTATGTGATCGACGTTATGTGTACGGTGTTATGTGTACGGCGTTATGTGATCGACGTTATGTGTACGGTGTTATGTGATCGGCGTTATGTGTACGGTGTTATGTGATCGGCGTTATGTGTACGGCGTTATGTGATCGACGTTATGTGATCGGCGTGATGTGTACGGCGTGATGTGTACGGCGTTATGTGATCGGCGTTATGTGTACGTGTTATGTGATCGGCGTTATGTGTGCGGTGTTATGTGATCGGCATTTTGTGTACGGCGTTATGTGATCGGCGTGATGTGTACGGCGTTATGATTGATTGGTTTTTGTTTTACGTCACACCACGAATATTTCACGTATATGGTGACGGCACCTGCCTGATGCGGGGCATACAAATTTTGACCTTTGCAACGGACCCACCCGAAGCAGTGAGGGATCTTTAACGTGCCATGGATACCACGACACGGGGCCTCGGTTTTTACTGTCTCATCCGAAAGACAGAACACGGCATGACCAGAGCGGGACTCGAACCCCGGCCTCCCGATCAGGAGTCCGACGCGATACCACTAGGCCACGCCGGCTTACGGCGTTATGTGATCGGCGTTATGTGTACGGTGTTATGTGATCGGCGTTATGTGATCGGCGTGATGTGTACGGCGTGATGTGTACGGCGTTATGTGATCGGCGTTATGTGTACGGTGTTATGTGATCAGCGTTATGTGTACGGTGTTATGTGATCGGCGTTATGTGTACGGCGTTATGTGATCGACGTTATGTGACCGGTGTTATGTGTACGGCGTGATGTGTATGGCGTTATGTGATCGGCGTTATGTGTACGGCGTTGAGATATAAACTGATATGAAAGCAATATTACATGTACGTTATTTCGAATGTAGTCTCACACATGATCGTCAAATAGGAATCGTCGCCTGATAAATCTACATCGCTTAATGATCTATATATATTTGTACTGTAAAATGTATATCTTTCGCTTCTATAGCAATAAGGTTACATTCTCATCAATGTGCCATCGACCGAAAAATTCATTTTGCGTACTTAATTTTAAATCTAGTATGACATGAAAGCCATGGTACGCGAGTGAAAAGATGAGCATAGCGGTTTATCCCAAATATTGACGCTCTCGAGGGATTTACAACAAATGAATATGATGTGTAGCGAATGAAGTTAATGAAACATGAAATGTAATAGAAATGCATATATCATAATATCGATACAAATAGAAGAAATAACTTTAAAACGAAATATATAACGTGATAAGGTAGAATCTAAGAGTCTTCATGTATGCCCTATGCCTTTGAGTTCAGATCATTTCAAATGCAGGATGTCGATCGGAGATTAGCGTCTACCGGACAAGTTTTGACCGAGAACAAGATATACACAAAGAAGTACCGTGGGATTAATACATTCTCAAAGTTCTACAATAGTAAGACAATGTCAAGTATGGTTCCTTATCAAGACGAATACGAACACAAGTTTAATAAGATTGAGTTAGATCATATGTCCATGAGGAGTGAGTACCTCCTGCTTTCAGAAACACCCGTCACGAACGTCCTGTATATATTATGAAATTCGGTATTGTCAAAAGGGTAAAGACGGTCAGTTTGTATCGCCGTTACCTTTTTGGAAAGAGGGACCTCAAACTGCACGAGATCCTCATATCGACCGAGGAATTTCCTCAGTGACAATCTCAGTCATTTCCTAATATATCCCCGTGTGAGTAAGAAAAAAAAAAGAAGAACAAAAACACATAACAAATCAAACAAACAAAAATAGTTAGAAGTAAAATTGATGGATGCTACCCAACCTGCATTAAACGAGTGGCAATTTGTATGATTATCATGGAATATTGTTAAACTCCTGAAACTGAAGCCTTGCTTAATATCTAAGGTTGTGCTTTTGAGTGAGTGTTGTCCAAAATCCAGGCCCAAGGAACATTTGTGTCAAATATGATAAAATTCTGAAAAACAGCTATAAGATATGCTAATGAAGACCTATATTGTAGGGTTATGTGCTGTGCGTCCAAAAGTCCCCGTCTAAAACAATGTATAAACTGTGATACAATATGAGATATGAGAACTTTACCGAACATTTATGGGGTAGGTGCTGAGTGACCTTAACCTTGCAGAAATAACCCTGAGCGAACTTTGTCATAAAGTCTCTGGCCCAAGGAACATTATTTTTTGAAATATGATACCATTCAGATGAATGATTACGAGTTATGAGGCCTTTACCAATATTTTGGGGAAATGTGTTGAGTAAACTTGATTTTGCATAAAGGACCTTGAATGACCTTTGACCTAAAGCCCCAGTCCCAATGAATATTTATGTCAAATATAATAAAATTCTAATCAAAGGTTTAAGAGATATGGGGTCGGACGGACGGTCGGACGAACAAATAGACGCACACGACAACGACTATATGTTCCCCCGACATCGGAGCATATAAAAAGACCATCAAAAAGAATGAACGTGGCGGACTACACTTAATGCGTACATGTATTTATTCGTACACTCCGTATTTTTATGTTCTGAAGAAAGCTGATTCGAGTTGTTATTGTTCTCAGTGGACTACATACTAAACAAGGGTCTGGAGATACACCAGGATTGGGTACAGGCATCTCTTAGGGTCTAGAAAAGCAATGTGAAATCACTGACACCCTTAATACGATTATGATCATGTTCGCTTACATTGATTACCTCAGTTTAAAGATTAAGTAGAAAATGAAAGCCATTTCGTAATCTTACGTATCAAAGAAGTTTGCAATATTGTTACAATTTGTAAACACTAAAGATAATTCCCATAGGACATAAATGCCCTCTTTCTAATGTATAAATAAAGGTAAATATCATTGTCTTAATTTAGAGGGCCAGGGTTTTGGGATCAAAGGTGTGATCAAGTTAATAAATTCTAGAATGATTGAAATGCTAGATCACAAAACACCTGTGTGTGCAGCCCTATATAGGAGTCGTTTAAGAAATGAGCGCAAAATCTAGAGACGTGAAATCAAGGTCATTAAGACAATGTCGAAAAATTATAATACATATGATATATTCATATTAAGATGTATATATGTATGAAGTTGTATGAAGGTGTCATTCTAGGTATTCAATATATCGAACTAAAAGTTAAATCGGTAAATATAAGATCAAAGTCAAAGGGAATGGAACGTAGCCTCGTTTTAATCGTACTTATACATGTATAACAGATGGGTCATCGCGTCTTACTGTAGGAATCAAACTTGGCGTGAATATTTTTCTTTAGTTTTCTGTGCTCAACTATTGCAGCACATCATGCAGTTCGATAAAGTAATTCCGTGAAATATGGTTGAAAGTTATAAAAATTCAAAAATTAAATTATTTCCGATTCGGTGAACATAATCACTGCACTCAAAGTCATGGTAGATGAGACAGATAGCCTATATCTTGGCCTTAACCAGCTGGCGAAAGTTGATGAATAAATATATAGAGCACCGACATGAAATGTCTCACTACCTTTACCTCGTTCGATTTAGGGAGTGGTACGCTAAAGAGTAGGTAAGTAGATTGACCTCTTCGATTTTCTTGACATTTCGTGCATGTCTTGAAGTTGGTGCAAATTTTTAAACAAACTGTACTCGATCATAATCTTGGTAGAGACATGTGTTACAGGGATCAGTGGAGAGGAGAGGAAATGATCGTGCAAAAATGTGATAAAATCGTGCCGATATTACAACTGACTACACATCGATTTCTCTATACAGACAGCTGATGGGTCTTTTTTCAAGGAAGAGAGGATGGTTGTTGATAAGTGGCATCAAGGTAACATACGGCAGGGTTATCTTGCAATTGGCTCAGGTTGTCACGGTATTTTGGTGTAGCAGATATATGGGTCAGATATTGTACAGAAGGTCACTGAAATTGGAGAGATAAACTAATCTTAAACATGAACAACTATGATATAAAGCAGACATGAGAATGATAAAATATGAAAATTCAAAACTGACCTTGTCTGAGTGAAGGCAGTGATAAAGGGTGTTCAAAAAGGAAGAATCGACGAACAATAATAACTTAGGGAGCTGTCAAGAAACTGAAATAAATGCGAAACAATGTATAGACCAAGAGTAATTATGGACCAATAATAAACAATGGTGTACACTAATTGCTTTCAGTCTTATATTCACAATTACGTTGGCTTCTATTGATTTTGTGAGAATGGTTTGACAAGAAAAAGAATATAACTTTTAAGATCAGACTAGCAACACATTTTGTACTTAGTCCGATTTTAAGGAAGTTTACAATGTGTACACATCAAAAGTGAGATTATGCCAAACAACGTGATTTACGGTAGGAAGCAAAGTATGAATATTGATAAGTTAAAATTACTGTGATCCTCGCCGGCACGCCACATCCGCGATATTGCCTTTGTTAGTATTTACGGCATAGCTAAGTAAAGTATATATATATACAAATCCAACTTTCAATGTCATTTTCACCTCAGTAAGGTAAAATCTAAAAATGGTGCTTTCTAGTTCTGTCAAGGGGCGTTCACAATTAGTTCATCCGTCCCTGTTTTGTTTAATACAGACACGCGAGTTACAGTTTCTAATGGTATCATGACCTTATGCCAGACATATATAAACTTTGATATTTAATGCTCAGAACAAATATCAAAAGTGTGCCCCCTATTCAGAGTCAGTTTACTCTCGTTATCATGTCATTATGCTTGGTAAATCGTCACGACGACTGGTAAATTATGAAGTCTTCTTGATAGAATAAGGGTATTTCCCGCTGCGTTCACTAGTTCTGTTTTTGTGAGGGACTTCCGTGATCAAATAAGCTGATACACTGTACATACGAAACCAGGATGCGTGAGGTGACATTAAATTGGTAATGGCATGTCAAGCATTAATAACGCTTATGTGACAATGCTTTTGGTTCTGATTTATTACGTGGTGGTACAATGGATAGGGATTGGTACTTGTATGCATTATAGAAAATCGACGACGGTCAGTAAACAGATCAAATGCAGATCAAAAGAGCTTTTAACAGACAATCATTTGTGAAATCATACGGCTGGAAAAACCACAGGTTTTAGGTAGCATTCAACTACTCAGTTGTATCTACCTAAGCAACGTCTCCCCCACACAATAAATATACATCCAGGACTCCCAAAATCCCCCCAAAAGCAAAACCCCTTGGCTTTGTAAAAGTGATTACGTAAGTAGTCCGAGCCGAACAGCAGTGAAATATTTGGCAAAGTAGTGAACGGACGAACATACGGACATAGTGGTGTATGATGTATACATTCATGTGTGGATTCCAGTTAGCCAAAGGCACTTATTACATATTATCTTTACTGTATTTTAGAGTTTTTCTTAAATGCCTATGTAGTCATTCTAAAGAGATGTTAAAAAATCAAAAGATAAAATCTATAACTCAATCCAACTAAAAAAGTACATTACTGAGCAAAACCCAACAAACTTTTAGTATAGTAGTAAATAATATATATATATATATATATATATATATATATATATATATATATATATATATATATATATATATATATATATATATATATATATATATATATATATATATATATATATATATATATATATATATATATATATATATATATATATATATATATATTGATTCCAGGACATCTGGATTGTGGCTTGTTAGTCTGTGGCAAAAACTTAAACATTGATTTTAACTTTTGATTCGTAATAGCTAGGACTTTCACATGCGTGTTACATTTGACACGATCTTTCCGTCGGTATAATGTGTTTTGACCTCATGACCTTGTACATTTCAAAAACTTTATCATTGGTTATAACTTTTGATTCATAAAAGGCAGGGCTTTTATATTTCACAAGCGTATTTCTTGTGACAAGACCTTTCCGTCAGTACAATAATGTTTGACGTCGTGACCTTGACTGTGACTTTTGATCTCTGTTTCAAACACTTTAACATTGGGTATATCTTTTGATGGTAAGTGATAGGACTTTCACATTTGTATTCCTTGTGGTTGGTTGGTTGATTGGTGTTTTACGTCGCTTTCAACAATATTTCAGTTATATCGCGACATGGAAGCAGGAGGTTACCAACCTCTTAAACATAGTGGCGCAACCCGGGAATCGAACCCGGATCGTCGGCGCCGCAAGCCAAGCGCTTAACCACTACACCAAGCCTGCCCCTGTATTCCTTGTGATAAGACCTTTCCGCTGGTACGAAATTTTGACCTTGTGATCTTGACCCTGGAGTTTGACTTAGTTTTAGGATAACAGTTTATTCAGACAACGTTGCCGCCGGGGCAATCGTATTTCACAAATACATCTTGCTTTCTCCTAGTTTAGTGCTTTGTATACAGCTCAAGGGCGTAGGAGAAAGGGGGGGGGGGGGGAAGGGGCGGGGGCACATGCCCCCCACTTTTCAAAGTGGGGGGGGGGGCACAAACATGGTTGTACCCCCACTTTTAGAGTAATATTTAAAGTTTAAATAAAGTTAAATAAGACATTTTAAGCGAAGTAAATCTATTTTCTTTTATATTTTTAATGTGATTTCTAATCCGTAACTACGGATAAGGTTTTCTGTTTTTACTGCCTGTTGATGTATCCTAATTACGCAACATGTTGCAACAATAGAAAGTTTTGCCAACAAAATATCTTTCAGCTTATGCATTAGTGTGATGTCATCCATTGTAAGTATTTATTATGTTTTGAATGATATTAATCAAGTCCGAGATTATGCAACAGAGTCGCATTATTATAGTCTGCTCTTATCTGATTGATTAATTGGTTGATTGATTTTTGTTTTACGTCACACCACGAGTATTTCACGTATATGGTGACGGCATCTGCCTGATGCGGGACATACAAATTCTGACCTTTGCAACGAACCCACCCGAAGCAGTGAGGGATCTTTAACGTGCCACGCATACCACGACACGGGACCTCGGTTTTCACTGTCTTATCCGGGAGACAGGACACCGGCATGACCAGAGCGGGACTCGATCCCCGGCCTCCCGATCAGGAGTCCAGCGCGATACCACTAGGCCACGCCGGCTTCTGCTCTTAAATGAAAGATATAAGCAGGTGTAGCCCAGTGGATGAGTTGTTCGGCTTGTGACCAAGAGGTCCGGGTTCGACACCCGTCGGGGGCAATCCGGTGCTCAGTCTTTCGGATGAGACAGTAAAAACCGAGGTCCCGTGTCACGGTAGGCATGGCATGTAAAAGATCCCACTGGGCAAAGTCAAAGACCTCGAGACCTGCACCGTTACTTTTGTGCTAAAAATAGCTTTTTCTGACTGTCGCTGCCGGGGACATAGTGTTCCACAAACAATCTTTTTTTTTCACTTTTGGAAGGTTGCGTAGCCACTGCAGCTTTTTATGTTTATCTCATTATATATGTGTGTATTTGTTGTGTCCTTAAGAAAGTTAGATCGCCACGAAAATTTGATAATTTATTTTATGTTTAATGTCGTTATCACTTCTTGAGCTCTCTGCTAATGTATCGTACGACAGACAGAAGAATAAAATACTCTTTTTACATCACTTACTTCTGCCGGCAATAACCTTCCTGATTAGAGACTGAAATGTCACGAGACCGAATTTCATCGGCTTCCTGTCATTCAGACGAGACAGTATGAACCGAGGTCTTGTGTGCCGGCAGAACAGGTCAACATATAAAGGATCCGTCACTGCTTTGGGGGATTCCGCTGCATTTTTCTAAAATTCTGTGCAATGCATCATGGAGATGCCATCATCATACACGTAAGGTAGGCGTGACGTAAAAACAAGAAACAAACGTACAGATCAAATGCAGTCCGACTTTTGGCCATGCAATTTCTCTCGTTAGGCGACTGATTGTTACAACAAAACAGAGTAATAATGTATATACATACTTCTCTCTTTAAGTTAAACAAGCCATACACATATGTACCCGAGATCTCTATTCTTTAACATAAAGAAGGGACAAACTTAAATAGAATCAAAAGCAAATTTGTGGTATCTTAGTGTTTTGTTTAAGTCAGCAGTTGACTCTGTCTGGCAACAACCAATCGCACTGATGTTGCAGTTTCATTAAGACACTATTTTAAGACGTTAGAACATTTTCGAAACTTCCAATCTACAAGGTATGCCTACAATGACTTAAGGTTTGTATTAGACCTTTTACCATACACATTTTCTAAACTTGTACCTATTGTTGGCCCCAAGGCATTTTTCTACCATTTGTGATAAATTCGATCAAATGAGACACGAAAACGTTACCGATTATACATGATTTGTTAAAACTTTGGAAGTTTTTAAAAAGAGTTTAACTTTGTTCAGATTTGAATATGGAATTTCATTATATGTTTAAATACACGTCATCGTTAATTTAACCGGATTGCCAGCAACATTTTAATTCGATGTTAGAACTCCCAACACATGTTCTTATATTGTTTCGTCTGTATATCAGGGCATTCACGGCGGGTGTGGCTAGCCAAACAGGAGACGCTCACTCTTCCCAGGCACCTGGTCTCGCCACCTTTCAGGGGTCCGTGAATGTCTACTGTGGTACATTGTTGTTAGTGTCATAGTCATGTGACACCAGTTACTTTCGTATTTTATTAGATCGGAATACAACTGAATAGCCCACTAGACTGAATAATTCCTTCTCTATTTGCTCCGGTTTGTGAAGTGTCGCTAAACAGAGACGGAATTATTCAGTCTACATGCCCACTGCATTACATTTCTGCAAGTACCACTAAATAATGGAATGGTGCATTTAATTTGGTATGTATTTATTGAACCGGTTATTAATCAAGGTCGTAGGAAGCATTTCGAACGGGGGGAGACAAACCTTGAATTTCATTTCATTTCGTAACGTGACGAAAAAACAACTATGATCGGCCAAACAGTGAGAGCCCCCCCCCCCCTCCTACACACACCCATCCACCCCCAGTTCCGGCCCTGTTAATTTGAAGTAAATGTAAAAAATTGAAACAATCGAAGTTCAGATAGACAAACACACTCGTATCTAAAACGTGGAAAAGTCTTTTTACGTTTTAATTACTATCATAGTTTATGAACACGTGAAAATAGAAGTGTGGGCTCCCATATTACTTGAGATTCAAACGTACAGCAGTACCGGAACACCTATTTCCCTCGTGATAAAGTGACATTTAGATAATAATGCCAAGATCGTGATCCCTCTAACTTACACATGTAGACTGATCACGTGTACTGCTGTACAGACGTGATCTAAAATAATGAACAATGAGTCACTTAAAAACAAAACAATTTCTTGATTTAATAAATAAATAAGCTGAACTCGTTGGAAGAGAGAAAACCAAAAACATTTTTGTGATTCTTACTACCAACAACATATATACATCAAAACACAAAGAACTTATAATTAATTGAATTTAACCCAATTTCGTTATTAGAAGATCAGTATTTGAAAACAGGAAGTACATGATGCCATTTCGCTATTTCCGCCGCACGTGGTCTCAGTATTTCCGTCCAATGATGTATCCCAGCCTTCGTGCCACCAGGTCCAATAATCACGTGACCTACAACGTCATCTTTGGAATATAGTCTTCCCCGCATGACGACCAATTCGAAACTGAATTTGTCAATGTCTGTAGAAGGTATATCAAACAGAAATGGTTCGTTCCAGACGGGATTAGACCCACTTTGTGTCCGGGTTTCTTTGTACTGTATGACTTTATCACCGTTTAGGAGATTAATTCTGACGTAGTGCACTGAAAAGGAAATCAAATTAATATTGGTTATCTTATTTGTCAACTACAAGTAAAAAGGGATATATAGACATTCTAAAACTAATATATTCATAACTTTTCATATACAATTAATAAACCATCGAGAAGGGACATAATAAATAGTAACATGAAAGGATGTGTAATTACTTTAATAATCATATACAGCATGCTCTACGTGATAGAACTGGCATGAAACCAGTCCACCTGGACAATGATGCGCAAGAAATCTCGTTTCTTTTAAACTGTACTGTAATGTTACTCAGTTTTCTTCTGATGTATTCCGATATGGAGATATTGGTTATATCCCTGGATTGCGCAGTGTCGCATAATGACTGAGAAATTACTTTGACAACAACAGAAAATTATAGAAAACTGAAATATTTTGTATAATTTTCACATCTATAATGTAGGCGATATATCTTTAGATCATGACATTACCGATTCGTTTTTTTTTTTTTTTAATAAACTAGATTTGGTTTAGACTCGCAAAAAGTAACAAATCGCATTATCCTACTCAGGTAAAAAAATGTAGTACGTGTAAGCTACTTAAGGATATAGAAGAGGACGGTGTTATATTATATTTACGTAACTTTTAACAGGTGTATAAAAAGGATCTTTCAAAGATATCCGGATAACCTCAGAGATCTACATGAGCAAGATCATGGTCCGCCAGTAGTACGCAGTGTAAGTATGTCCGCAGAGGACCATCGCGTCGACATTTGGCAAGATCGCTGGCACCTATAACCTATTTGTATAACTGTATCAGCATACATTCTCAGCATACAATTCTAGCATAGTACTTTAGACCACTCGATCCATCGTCAAGTCAAAAACTAGTTTTAAGTATCGTCATATCCCTACTCCTCTTTTCGCGCAGGTTTACGTTTGCTTGCATTATTTCAAATATAACAGTGGCGGATTTAGAGGGGGCTGAGTAGTTTGGTCAATACAGATTCCCCCCCCCTTTTTTTTTGGGAAATCCTGGATCCGCAACTGAATAATACATCTATCTCACAAGTAGCCTGGTCGCAACACAGATGCTCGTTTTCTTATATATACAGCGGCTCCGCCCCTGTACGTCTCCGTCTCGTTTTATTTTATGAGACGAGACGGAGACATACAGGGGCGGAACCTAAATATATATATATATATATATATATATATATATATATATATATATATATATATATATATATATATATATATATATATATATATATAAACGAGCAACTAGGGGTCGCAAGACGTACTCTATTAACAAATCTGGGCCACATCTAGCGGCTATCTCACATGTGACTCTGCTCTTCAAATATTTATATATAATTTTATTAGAATTCCAATCATTTGGCAATGAACATCACTGAAGAGACATAAGTTGTCGAATTGTGCATCTCATGCACAAAATTATACCGTATCTATGTTCTAATATTGATTGATATTATAATCTTGGATGTCTCACATGTACCTCAACACAATTAATGGAATATAACTGGCATAAATAGGGTAGATATATGTAAGCAATAATGTTTGCCATGAAATTGGTAAAATATAAATGATATAAATGAGTTCGATTTATGGCCTATTTATTTGGCTTTACCTAAGTTACGAACTTCTGATTAGGTCAATGAACCTAACAGATGGTGGTTCTCACTTCACTCTACATTAGAAGTAAATGTGTACGTACGTCATTGTGAAATCATTGAAATGTTCCACCCTTGGTATGCAACATTATGGTAAATCTAATACAAATTACCCTTTTCGTTTAAACTGTCCCCAACATAAACGGACTGTTGTCATGGTAATCACATTGATCTGAATGGGCGTTGTATATTTTATGAATGTTAAATAATAAAATAAAGTTTATGTTGGGATTTACGATTATGATATAGAAATAAGTTTTATAGTCCTTCGAACATCAAACGACTTTGGTTTCTAAATATAGAATATAGGTCGAATGTGTCATTCTTCCTAAACTTTTAAGAGTTTTGTGATTACGTCATATATGTGATACTCTGAAGGCTGTAGAAAAAACAATGGTCTAAATTTGAGAACTTAGAGCAAGTTTAGATAATCTTATATTGTTTGAAGTTGATATCAGCTTTCTCTATCGAATTCTACAAATTTCATCTATTTCCCACGTGAAATTATTCCGAAATTGTTCTAGTCATCAGGGCTAGGAATTGGCAAAAAGTTTGGGTCGTCAAATTGGCAAATTCAAAGAAAACTTGGACGACCTACATTATAGTTACTGAAATCTTAGGTTGCCCAAAGAGATTTTAGACTGTTTTTGGCGACTGCTAATTTCGAATCCTGAGTCATGACTGTCTTTCTCCTTTTCTTCCTGGAGCATCGGTTACCCCTCCATCAAAACATTGTTGCTTCTCATTCAAATCAAATTATTCCCTATTGACAGACTGACCTTGATACCTTCTACCTAGTACCCGCGGGGAGTAAGTATACCCTGTTTGGATAACAACACTTGTCATGAATTCTCAAAACGAATAAACGACACAACAGTTGGTCAACACGGCATGTGTGTGATGAATGCCATTAACACTGAATAGAATTTGTCACAGTCACACAAATCGGAACAAGAATATAACAATGATAACATAGCAATTATAATTGTTAGGTAATGTTACTGTTTGAAACAGATCGAGGATAACAAATCTGATGTACATGTAGTTTTACCAGCATTTTGTTAGTCTTACATGTACTCACCAGGCTGACCTAGCAGACGATCCGACTTGGGAAGATTTTGTGCACGGCGTATGAATACTTTCATTCTATTGGCCATTGACTGATACTGCAATAAGACGAAGAGTTCCCCAAGAGCTCGAATCAGTAACTTGTCGGCTGTAGACTGCTGCAAAGAAAAAAGGAAATGTTTTCATGCATGTGTGTCATTTTTATTTCAATATTGCCAGATCCACATTTAATTAATTTTGTTGAACCCTTTTCTTTTTTTTTTTTTCTTTTTTGTGAAAATTCTACCAAAAATTCGGTTTGCCATTTTCGAATTGGAAACTTCTCTTTAAATCGTTAACCATTCTCTTTTTTGAAAACTGCTATACATGTAGTTCTGTCCACAAGCAAAATTAATACATAACCTTTTTATACATTTGAATATAAAAGATATTAAAACTGAATAGATGATTAGATAAAAAGAGGTAAAAAGGATAAAATTTAGAATTTTACCTTCTTTAAGCGTTTCCGTAAAGCTATCATTTCTTTTTCAATGGGCGTTGGTAATGACCAATCAATGTTGGACAATTTAAGGAAACATTCAGCGATAAAATTGTCCTTTGTCTTGCCTTTTTTCTTGCTTCTTGTATAAACTGCTAGTCTCAGTGTAGAAACGTCCAAATCTGCTCTCGAGATATTTTCAAAATGAAACATTTCATCGAAAAACACCACTTCGTCTCCTTTAATAATACTGGAAACTTTTCCTTCGTTGCATGTAGGAAACAGAAAACATTTTGCATATATATCTGTCATTTGTGCTTTTAATGGCAAATCAGACACGTTGTGTAAGTTTATGCGAAACACAGAATTTTCACTGTCGTAATCAAGATTGAAATTCACGATGACGTCACAAGAGCGGTATGACGAAACATCCTGTAAAATGTTTCCCATCGATTGCGAATGTCTCATCATTTTCAACTTCTTACATGTCTTAATTTCATCAAAACTAACGTTCGTCATAGTGGCATTATCAGTGCCTTCGAAAGAGCTACATTGGACATCTTGGTCTGCTAACGGTGATTCCAGACTTCTATCCAGTGACAGATCGTCTAAATCGATCTGAGGGTGTTCCTCTACAATATCAAGTGCTTGATATGATTCCTTGCTTCTGGATGACCCTTCCACCAACTGTCCGTTGAGAGTGACGGAGAAAGGACTTGGTCCGTCCAGTCCAAGCATGATGCCACTAAGGATCGACTTGCGGCGCAGGGCGTTCTTCCTCGCACGGTAACATATCGCACATGCAACCAACGTTATGGAGCAAAGCAGAGCAGCGGCCACAGCCAACACGATCTGTAACGTATCTGTAGATAAAATATAATACATTTTTAATTTTATAACAAATAATTAATATCAAAATGTTATATATAATTTTGCAATTTTAAATAATAAATAATTTTGTACTTACATTATGCCCAAAGACCTTAAACATCATACTTTGATTTACATAAAGAACATAAAAATATTATGGCTGTTTAAAATGAAATAAATATGCATGGCTACCTAGCATTTATTATAATTATCTGTATATGATCCAGAGAGACTGCGCGCAAGTGTCGACGACGAAATCACTACTCAAAATATCCTAAAGTTCGCTTACGGAAACATCAAAGTATTTACAAATTTATTTCGCTGGAAAAGTACATTAAAATCTAATTGCACTTTTCGATTGCTGTGTAGACGAATAAAATATAGAACAGCCTCGGACAGATTTCTAAACAGGCAATTAATTAAGGAATGCAAGTATTTATGTATCAGATTGTTTACAGACTCGGTTATATTTCTAAGTGGATTTAAATTTCGCTATTACAATCTAATGTCAAGACACGCCTATCTGTGTACGCATGATCAAAGGTTTCCCCTCAGTCCGTACTACCGGAATTCAAATTACCAGGATGGTAAATAACAACCAATGAGAGTTTTTATCAGATAATTAGATGTTTACTTATTTCCAATATGTATTGTAGTCTGGCTTGAAGGTTTGAAAGATTCGAGATACAATACAAATCAGGGGTCCCATCTCCGATACTGAACAGCACAAGAGAAGGGAACGGAGATAAACGGGAGCAGGTACATAGACAATATATGACGACCCCTAAAACTTCCTGTCGTCAAAATACCAAAATCCATCCTTGATGAATACATGTCTATAAATTCTGGACAGGTGAGCATTTTCAAATGTTTTAGCTGGAGTCCAGGATTAAGCCAACACTTTGTGTAATGGGTGTGGAAAAAAAGGGGGGGGGGCTTGTCAGAAATATATGTAAAAGAAACCCAACCCACACAGATATATATATATATATATATATACATTCCCACTCTGTTTTATCTACATCTAATTTTCTCGATACTTGGTCAATTCCAGCTACGTTAGTCAATGTAACTGTCGTATATCGACGTGTCTTCGTTCAACCCCAGTTTTCCGTCACTAAAAACTAGCCACCATGATATAGTTAAATAATATGGTGTGGCTTGCCACTACGTTGAAGTTTTATAGTACTTCGGCTGTTTCATAAGGCTTTCAGAACTCGAGTCGTGCCTATGTCCGATAATTATCGGGAAAGGGCACTCATAAGAAGACTGGCGTTAACATTGTCTTTGTTTTATGCACGTTACACATTAGTATTTGTTTTTAATCTCGTATAACAAAGGGTTCCTCATCCAGCATTAATCTAAATATTCACATTTATTGCCATACTTCGGTGGCAGATTAAGAAGATACCGGTATAAGTAAAGGAGTGGGTTTACCACACTCGTTGGTCAAGACATCTTTCATTACATTTAAAAGTTTTCAATTATCCATTCTCCAAAATCGAACACATAATCATAATCAGAAATGATTTAATTGGAGGGTTCCATATATGAAAATCAAGAATTTTCCACAAGATCTGATTAATTCACCGAACGCCGATTCACGTGGTCCTAATATACATAATATATCCAAGATGATGTACTTTTAAAATGTAAATACATATATCTTCAATAAGATATTATCTAACTACAGGCTCAGCTATTCCCTGTGAACCAAAAAAGAAAAATTAAATTTCATACTTACTGTCTTGTATAAATCCGTCGTCCTGTTGGTGACTGGTATGAAGGGATCCATCCATCTGTTCGTGGCGTTTTGAATCTAACAAATAAAAGTTTCCATTCATGAATGCATACGTAACAATTGCTCTACAGTAAACATATCAATTTGACGGCGGGTTGTTTACACATGGTTATAGACTTCATACGTGTTATGGAAAATAACTAAGAATAGTAGCATAGTTAGATAAACTATCCGAGCATAGAGTCCATCATGGAAGTCCCAATGAATGCAGACAATGCGCTATGTTTCGCCAAAAACAGTCGTTTGGAAGTTCCGGGATTAGAAAGTTGTCATGTCCATATGGAATAGTTTTGAGTTGTGGCCAAAAAGAGTCGGGACTGTTACCACTAAAAATGATACCTTTTTACGATTTAAACAAAGCAAAAGAAAAAAGGAAAATATCCCTAAAATTCACAGCAGAGCTCTGTCCCATCCCCCTCCTCTCTAAATGCCCAACTTTTAACGTGAGAGAGATTACGGTGTCAGAAGTGTTGTATGAATTTGATACTATGGCATATATATCAAATATACACTGTGCATATCCCACTGCTTAAATTTAAAACATTAATCTGAATTGGTAAAACAAACATCCTTCAGTAAAATGTGGGACAGTCCATTCTCGTGACTTGGACTCGGCGAGTTTATGACCAGAAATCAACATCTTAACGATGAAATCGTGACTCTCTTTAAGTGAACAGCATCAGTCCTTTTCACACAAGGGCTTGAACATTTTAGTATTTGGTTTTGCAGCAGTGTGGCAATGATTTTACAGGATCATTCTGTTTATAGATTATAAGCATAAAGGCAATGAACAAACGCTTTAACCTAGTTTTACATGCATAAATATATCTCATGTTGCATAAAACTGTAAAATAACGTAAAGCTTCACTAGCAGTTTAGTGTTATAGATATTAGATCAAGAGAATACTGTATCCATCTATCAGTCTTCAAACTGACGTACTTTTTTTCTGAAGAAAGTGGAGCTTCCCGTAAAGGAACAACCCGACAAAGAACAAATTAGTCCAAAGGTGGTCTCAGATTTCACCATTTGCACTCATTATTCGAATTTTTTCCGGTGGCCCATAGAACACCCCCCCCCCCCCCCCGCTCCTTGGCGCTTTGCGCCTCGATCTCACTCCGCCCCCGACACTCTATCATCTTGATCCGCCATTGTATACTTTCACTTAAAGAATGAAGTTTGAAACTCTCGATTTTATAAATTTAACATTCCCCCTTTTTTCTTCTGACCTATGGATGATATTGTACTAAACTACACTTCTGTTGTTTTACTGTGATTTAAGACCCCGCATTCGCATATTTCGTATGCCGTTGAGATTGACATTTACTCGAGTTCTATTAGCGCAGAAAGGGTCGGAAGGAGATTTGAGAGCACTCATTTGAATCCTCAATTATCATTGTTATGAGGTGATTGCTATCTTAATTCACCATACACATATTAAGATAAACAATACTTTAAAATATTCAACTGTATGTTGTCATTATTAAAACTTTTTCAAATTCACATTTATATTCATATACACGTATAATATTATAAGAAACTCACCCAAGTAATTTATCAATAAAGACGCACTTGTAGTTTCCATTTTATTTCCGAAAAATATATCTCACGAAGGTTCCATGTTCTTGCTGTCACAGCCAGCGGTACTCAGCCGATTAAAGGTAAAGTGAGAGATACACCTGGTGTAACTCACGTTCAATTGTTTAATCAATGACGAAAGACCGTGAATTGAAAAGCTAGGTCACGTGAGAATAGGGAAACGTTTGTCTTAAAACTGCCATAGAAGCCAAAGCTAACAAGCGTGTGGCCAGCTTCAGGCAAAACAACGTATTGAAACCAAATTAAAAATAAATTTGATATAATCTTGTATTCAACACTTCATTGACGATCAGTGTTTTGAGATATTTCCGTGTCTACTATGTCTATCGCCATCGTCATAAGAACTAAAATAAAGTTTAATGGTTATTTATTTTAATTGTTCAACCGGGTGGATTGAAGCACATCATGCCCATGATTGCTACACATGATAGAACAACATCGTGTTTACCACAAAGGACTGCGTGGGCAAGATATACGGCATACTTGTACCACTATGCTCCGGTGGTCAAGCGTGTAAAAAATCTGATTGGTCAAACAATTAAAAAAAAAAGGTTAAGAAATCGATCGTTCAAATGTGAGATAAAACTTTAAAACCAATCATGGATCATATACGAACGACTGGAGTGGAAAATTTCGATATTCTTTCAAAGCGGATATTAAACTCTTTTTTTATCTACCTCGCTTATTATACATAAAGCGAACCAATCATATTACTTATAAAAGTGGAAGTGAGAATAAAAATAAACACAACTGGGGAAGTTTATGTGCCAAAATAGACCAAATCTTGACCCTTTCAGGCAAAACATTAGCATGCTTGGTTAATCTACTGTGAAATCTACATCACGGAAACATACAAAACCATACGTTACATATACACGATCTCTCGACAGTTACGTGATGACCAATCATATTATGTTGTTTTTCTGTAAAAATTTTCTAATGATTATTGAATAAAAATGTAAATACTTTTTATTAATCTTGCAGAGAACTGCATTTTCATTGATTGCAATTATGAGTGACAATGATATATAGAAAATGTATCATTTGTAACTATGTGTACACTGCATGTGCGATTATAATGCCGATAAGGGCGGATAACTGAAAACCTGTGATTTTTTCAATTTTTTTAAAGGAAAAATAGCAGATATTATGTTATCTTCTGAGAAATCCTGAATTCATAATCGATTTAAAAATGGACGAGTTCCCGCTTTGATATATACATGTAGTGCAAAACCATCCTGTTAACATTTCTTAAAGATGGCGTTTGAAAACAATCAAGAAAATGTGCAAATCATGAATGTACAAAATACATACAAAATAAAAAAATTGGAACAGTTAAGAGGAAATTAAGTGTCAATTTTAAAGATAGACACAATCACAGACTGCCTATCGAGACTGGAAGGTGGAGTAAGATAGAAAGATCAGATAGAAAATTACTCTATATAACAATGAATTACTTGGTAACGAGTTACATTATCTTTTCGAATGTACATTTTTACTACGATAAGAAAACAATATTTAGATCAATATTACCTTAATCGACCAATTATGATTAAATTTCAACAGTTGCTACAATGTGATGTTAAGAATGAACTGCAGAATTTATGTAAATTCATTTCAATAATATTCAAAGAATTTTCATGAACATAATGTAACTACTATTTCTAACATCATTTCAAACCATCATTTACCTTAATCATTAATTTTGTATTTTGTGTAGTTTAATATTATTGTTATATTTATCATCATAATGAAATATTTAAGTACACCTTGTAAACGCATGGTATTTTGTGACAATTATGTTCCCTCGACATGTCAACTTGATCTCGAGTGTAAATATAAAGTTCTGTCCTGTTCTGTTCTGTTCACAAGGGTCTGTGAATGTGTACTGCGATGATTGATTGATTGATTTTTGTTTAACATCACACCACGAATATTTCACGTATATGGTGACGGTATCTGCCTGATGCGGGGCATACAAATTTTGACCTTTGCAACGGACCCATCCGAAGCAGTGAGGGATCTTTAACGTACCATGCATACCACGACACGGAGCCTCGGTTTTTACTGTCTCATTCGGAAGACAGAATGACCAGAGCGGGACCAGACCTCGGCCTCCCGATCAGGAGTCCAGCGCGATACCACTAGGATACGCCGGTTTTGTACTGCGATGAAAATGACCCTCTTATGAAAATTTTACTCTGCAAGTTTAGAGGTTTTTTTTACCAAATTAAAACTTCTGAACGAACTTCGACATTAGTATCATTATGTGAAACCGCTTAATTTCCCTTATATACAATCTGATTAAAACCAGACCTACTTTATGGCTTTTGTGAAATATAAAAAATCGAGGAACAAATAAATCTGGTTTGACTCAGATTGTAAAGAAACACAAACACTCTGTATTGCAAATTTTCGGCCTCACGACCTCTATGAAGCAATTTTTCGGAAGACAAATGCAAGGCTATGTAAAATCCATGTTTACAATTCAAAGATACATAAGCTTCTCAGTTGAAATTTCAAACATTTCGGTCTAAATAGTTTTCAACGAGTCTAAAATTGGAATTACCTCCCGTATTCGGCCATGTTTATATTTCAAAGATCAAAATGTAAATGAAATGTAAACATGTATTTTACATAGCCTTGTATTTGTCATCTGAAAAACTGCTTGATAAAGGTCGTGAGGCCGAAAATTTGCAATACAGAGTGTTTGTGTTCCTTTACTTATTAAAATTTGATCTTGCATTCTCGCTAATGAAACGACAAAGTAGCGAGAATGTGAGATCAAATTTTAATTAGACTGGAATATTTATTACATGTATTTCGATTGTGTGTTATGAGTTGAATTCACCTTTGCTGGTATGTCGACGTGTCATATCTTGTGATTTCATTTTAATAACGAATACAACACATGTTATCTTTTTATGGTCCTGTGGGCTTTCCCAGTGTATTGTTTTAATTTAAATTCCCTAGACCCATTAATGATTAGCCCTCCATCCCTTACAAACCCTGTTGTTATCTGAGTAGATCTGCAGACCTATCTGGTTACATAATTAGAATTTATATGTGATCAATAAATATGTAAGTAACAGATGTCATTATGCATGCACACTTCAAGTACTATTTTGAACATGTTAAATTGTTGAACAGGTTAATATATGAATTTAAAGAAATAATAGAATGAACTTCGTCTTGCCCATTTAAATTAAGTGTATGTAAATCCCATACTTTTGATTTCCATCAGTATTTTACTTATATAATTTTATTTGTCTGGCTATTTATTACTTGTCTAAAGGGTCTGTCAAGATGAGAAGTTCGGGTGTAATTAATTATCTCGCTCGTAAATCAATCAGCTACGCCGGACTTCATTGCTATTAATATTACTTACTACTCAGTATATATTTGTCTCCGGGCTTCTTTCCATATCTGATATTTAATACATGTAGTCATATGTATTTATTGTTCTTGTTTTATACTTGGTCCAGTTTATTGCGTACAACGAGTGTTTTTATTTTACATGTATATCTTTAGCACATCGAGCGAATGATGATTTTGTAATGGTTTCCCAGTTTGCCTATTGAAGAAATGAGAATCAACTATTTTGGATGTGATGAGTAGCGTTTTTTTAAATACAATTTGCCTTCTGGTTGACTGAGAATTAGTCAAATATGAACGTGATATTGGTGGTGATGCATTACACAGAAATTTGGACCTTTGCAACGGACCCAATCCAAACAGTAGGGATATTTTGTATGCCACGTTTATCGTGATACGGGACCCCGAGTTTTACTGTCTAATAAGAGAGAAGGATAGAAAAAAGAAAGAAAGAAAGAAAGAAAGAAAAACATGACACCGACACACTATCTGGGAGACTGGACCCGGGACCTCTCAGCATGAGCCAAGCATCTACATCTAGCCGATTGAACTATGATGGCTTATGACTGTGATGAAGGAGTGTCTCTGCATGATTACTTGGCAATCTGATTAAAACCATATTTTCATTCCGCTTCTCTATTTGTCCCATTGCGGACAATTGCAATAGGACAATTAGAGAAGCGGAATAAAGATATGGTTTTAATCAGATTAAATTACTTGGTAAATGAGATCCAGTAATCTGTGAACGTGCAGAGTAATGTATGGTAAGACTATTGGTCCAACGAGAACCAATGCATTGTGAACGTGATGAGAAGTGCTCTCTGTATGATAAGACCATCAATTGGTCCAACGAGAACCAGTGAATTTTGAACGCGATGAGTAGTTCTCTCTGTATGGTAAGACAATTGGTCGAACGAGAACCAATGAGCTGCGAACGTGATGAGTAGTGCTCTCTGTATGGTAAAACTATTGGTCGAACGAAAACCAATGAACTCTGAACATGATAAGTATTGCTCTATGTATGGTAAAACTATTGGTCCAACGAGAACCAATGAGATGTGAACGTGATGAGTAGTGCTCTCAGTATGATAAAACTATTGGTCCAACAAGAACCAATGAACTGTGAACGCGATGAGTAGTGTTTTTGTATGATCTGCCAACAAGGTTATTGAGGACCAGTGAATCGTGATTGTTATCGTCAGTGTTTTATGTATGCACACTTCGTTATGAAAGTAAACTAGTGGACTACATACGACGAGTAATGTTTGCAATGTAGAAAGTGTACGGAGAGAATACGTAAATGGGAGCAGGAAATGACGAAATAGTCGGTACTGGTACATAGCGTCGAAAGTTATCTGTGTCGAAAATTTTAACCCAAAATGAAGCCAGCAATAGCTTATCTATCTATCTATCTATCTATCTATCTATCTATCTATCTATCTATCTATCTATCTATCTATCTATCTATCTATCTATCTATCTGTCTGTCTGTCTGTCTGTCTGTCCGTATAGATAGATAGATAGATAGATAGATAGATAGATAGATAGATAGATAGATAGATAGATAAACTAAAGACTATTCTCAAGTTCCTCAGTTGAAATTTCCGGCATTTCGGTCTAAATAGTTTTCAACGAGTCTAAAATTGGAGTTACCTCCTGTATTCGGCCGTATTTGGAGTCAAACAAGAGATTTTTATTCCTAGTATTACCAATTCTAAGACCTTTGTTTGAAGAGGGTTTTCATAATTTTGCACCAAAATTATGTTTCGTAATAAATTAGATCTTAATATGGTTTGTAAGCAATTTATATTTTCAAAGATGATTTTAAAGAAATTCACGGTCTATGTTTTTGTTGATTAAAGCACAAAAGTTCACACTTTGACCCACAAAATGGCGGACAACGGAAAAAACTCCTTCGCTCAGTGAAAATTATCTATATTTGATCTGATAATCAAAACTTCTTGTTTAAAAATGGATTTGGGTAATAATCTTTTTCCCTATATTTATTTCGATATACAATGTATGTAGAGATCCACATACATATTTCAAGACATAAATGAATAAATGTTATGGCAATATTACGTATTATACTTTATGAAATTAATTTCATAAATGTATATGATCAAGGAGGGAAAAATCTGAGACTGATACAATACTACGGTAGGCCCAGGAGAGATGAGGACGGTATCTTTATGTTTGGTTGTTTACGTCTTGCGAAACAAAATATGTGAAGTAGAAGTATCCTCCGAGACAAATTTCAATTTCAAACCTTTCTTAAAAATCTATCCAAGATAGACCCCTCCCTACAAAATACCTGACTTGTCCCCTGTATATTTAGCACCAGTCTTATTAAAACGAGACTCGTACTTCCTTCCTCTACGGTACTGCATATACTTGTACGTGGAAAGTATCGTAGAGGAACGAAATACATGTCGCGTTTCAATAAGATTGATCTAGCACCGGTGTTATATAGTAGTTTTCCCCCGGAAAAATGGCTATATAGTAGTTTTTCCCCTGGGGGAAAGTTAACTATAAAGCCATCCCCCCCCCCCTCTTATAACCATGTGGGAAAACTACTATATAGCCATTTTCCGGGGGAAAATACTATGGGGAAAAACTACTATATAACAGCGGATCCTTCTTCTTCTTACGATGTAAACATATACTACAGTTTCCTCCCTTGTTTCATTTACACGCACACAGTACCAAACAAGAATTAATGTTGACATCTTCCTTAATTTATTTCCAGTGTTGCGATACTGTTTATAGTGATTTAAACATGTCCACTGGTAGAAAAGAGTTTGAAAAAATATATGTTTAATATTAAAGCTCAAAATATGTACAAATGTAATTTTTTTTCCTTCAGAAAAGAAGGGATAGCTCGTATGTAATATAACAACATACATAAATCTCGCAAAAAAAAAATAATAATAAGCGATGGGTTATTTAATTTACAAAGGAAACAACAGGATAAAAACTGTTGTCTATGGTTATGTATCCAGTGGCGGATCCAGGTTTTCCGAAAAGGGGAGAAGAACCTGCAAAACACTCTTCCATTTTGGTGCCAAATCTGAATTTTTACATATAAATATGTGGCGCAAATGGGGACGCCCCGGCCCCTTCTAAATCCGCCACTGGTATCGATAATACTCAGCGATGCACTGAGTGACAAGGGCAAAATTGCTGAAATGACACACTACTTACACGCGGCCTATACTTTGCACATTTAAAAGTGAAAAAAACATTATTATTAAAATCTAAAAAGACTAGTTTTGTCAGATTATTTTAAATCTTATCTGATTTAATAACGTAATATTAGCCAGAAATTGTCGTCCTAAATATTTAATGACAATCCGGATAATGATACGTAACATTTTTAGTTTTATACACGATGATGCAATTCCGGTGAAAATGAATCCGATTTTCTTTACACGTTTAGATTATTATAAGCCATAATATTGTCAAATAACTTGACTAGCGATAAATCGTTTATAACGAAGTCGATCAGAAAAAAAACCCTGGGTTCTCAGTCGCTAGCCGAATAGTGCAGAGGTTGAGCAATCGGGAAGAAGGTACTGGAACTGGCGCCGAAGTCGGAAAGCTGTTGGACTTGGAGTCAAATGGAAACGTCAACAAACAAGTGGAGGCATAAAAAATAAATCACCGCATCATTCGACATGTCTGATCCTTCATATGGCGGTAGCATCTTGCCAAAACACGCCATATACCACTCTTCAGGGTAATGAATGTATCGAGATTTAATCTTATTTTCTTTCTGCTTTATTTATATGATTTGTTTGTACATGGGTACTATGAACTACCACAAATGCAGACATTTACCAGAAACACAGGACAAAGGACCAAAAACATGCATGTATATTCCCAAAACATGCATCATGATATGGTATTGACACATATAAACACTTTCTAACCAGTGTTTAACTTGTAAATTATTCTGTATTTGCTATAAATGGGAATTGCGCATTGGATAAGGTACTCCAAATAACTGAAATAACTATAATTTTCAAACCAAAATGGTGGTGCACCAACTGAAAAGTTCAGTTCAAGAGGGCTTATGATTCAAACTATAACAGACACCATATACATGAGTCAATTATTATACAATGAGTCAATTATTCAGCTCAAGTACATGTACTTGGAGATATTTGGGGTTCTACCCGGAATTACCGAAATGACTCGGCATTTACCGAAATGACTCAATAAGTTACCAAAATGACCCGTTTTTCATTCTTATTTCACCTGATATGGATAGAAGGGTGACAGTTACATGTTATAGATGACTTTTCATGCAAAATACCACCTTGCAATAGATAATACCGATGGCTAGAATTTCCTATGTTGCGTCCAATATGTAAAGAGCGATAACCCCAAGATGAAATTCTAGCCATCGGTATCGGGTCATTTCAGTAAATACTGAGTCATGTCGGTAATTATGGGTAATTTCGGTAAGTAGTAGAACCGGTTGATTTGTCCGTTTTATGGCCATGGTTACAGATGTCTGTTTGTAACACATGCACATTGCTTAACTTACATGACGATGATGTAAACGCTTCGTTGATACCTACATGCAGTGGAGTTCATACAGAATAATGTAATTGTTAGTTTGATGTCAAGAAGTTGTTTGTTGCTATTAATATACAAAATGATACAAGGAGATTTTTCATCGATTACAGATCACTGGACTTTCTTTGATGTCTGTCTGAGTCATTAAATGATTAATTAGACATCTTAGAAATGTGGTCTGCAATTCTGCATTTGTGAAAATTTCTTTCCACTTTTGTTTCAAGTCAGGATGTTTGTCATTTTGCTTTACGTCATATAGCTGCAGTAATGTATCCCTACTCGACTCATCACTACATTGACATTTCTGTTGCCTATATGTAATCTTACTACTGAAAATAGCATCATGTTGGGTAGGGTTGCGTTATTGTGATTATTTGTTATATACATGTAGTTGATTCCTATAGGAGGGTCCTGTCTATACGTTGTACTTCAACATCATATTGTTGTAAGCATGCTTATATAAAGTATGTAATATGAACATTGTATGTATGAAGTGAATGTAGAATTCTTGTTGTCCATGACAATAACAAGCTATGAACATTCTTGACATATCTTTTAAGTTTGCAAATTATGTTATATGATAAAAGCATATCCATTACGGTATATCATTTTGTTTTGCCAAAATTATAGCAGGAATTGGCATTGTTCTCCAAGAATTCTTCTAAATGTTCTGCTGGTCATTTCATACATGCATTCATGATATATTTTTTTTGATTAGAAACTTATTATAAATATACATAGATCACTATAGGTATAGGTTATTCTTTTTTCTTTTAATAGAAGTATGATACTGTATACTTTACCTGTTTATCAACTTTATGACAGATTTCCTTTATGGTACATGTATTACATATAACGATGTGTATCATACGAGATAATTATAGATATATGGCTCTTGTACATCTATATGCCTGTCTTTATTTGCTTACATATATTTCATAAAGCACCACAGGATTTGTGAAGACAAGGCCTGAAAGGTAAAGGGATACCATACATCCCATGCTTCCAAGCTCACATCCTTCTTTGGCTATTTCAGTATGACCAACTTGAATTGCTTCAACACCATTTAAATTTCAAAACTGAATCTTTACATGTTTAAAATGTTAGATGTGTATTGATGTATTGAGTGAATATCATTGATTCCTGCTTTTTTGACCTTTTTTGCAGTTTGTTATGTAAACAGCATAGTGCTATATTAGCAATAAGAATATTGTACACATTGAAGCACTTTACCTGATTATAGTACAGTAATAATCATACTGTCATTCACAAGTATATTCCATTTTCCTCAGGCTAAAAAGATAATGTTATGTTTCACTATCATGTCTAAAACTCGGGGTAGATTTGTTATATAGTACTGTACTCATTTCTCATTTTAATAAAGGCTTTTGAAAGAAAACCCAGCCAAGTGACTTCATGGTTGAAAATGACAGATCAAAAATTTAAGATGGACAATAAGAAATTACTGCAAGTAAAGAATATGGTTCAAAACATAACATTTTTTTATATGTCTAATATCAAAATGTAATAGTGTACATATAATTTTATGTATACTTCACTATAGACCTTCTTAATCCCTGATTAGACCTGATTTGCGAAGTGCACATACAACATTCATTGACATAGGGATTTTATTTTTAGCATTGTTGTATATTGATGGCTGAAACATGTGGCCATGTGTGACATTTGCATATTACATGTAATTGTTGGCATGTTAAAGCATGCAACCATAAAACCCATGAAAAGTTGGTCAAGCATTGCATGTTTATGAATGCATGCATACGAATCTGTATTGTATTGGTTGGCAAAAGGGACCAAGCTTATTGAATTGTGGTGTCCCTGTTTGGCTGATCATTGGCAGGGTTCCTATACTTTATTTCAATGTTGTGGAGGATGACTATTGTATACATCAGCAGTGCAAATTCAGCCTTTTTTTATTTGAAAAAAAAGTATCGAAAAATATGTAGAATATTAATTAACAAATGATCTACACTTTAATGTGAAATTCTGTATATATGTATAGAAACATTACATTACATTAACATGTTCTCAACTGTTGGAGAGTTTTTCTCACCATATAGCTGAAAATGTGTGTTCTGGAAATAGTATTTCAGATTTAAGTGCAATATACTTCTACAAGTAATTCAATAAAGAAAAAAAAACCCCATATTACTTGTTTAAGTTGGATCTCTGGAAAAATTAGATATTCAAATTCCCATACAATATTTCCAGTGGGTTGTTTCTTTAAAAAAGTAGTTATATCACTGATAATTGTTAAACATATAGTGAAGGTACTCTCACTTGTCCTCATATAGCACCACTGTGGGTAAGAAATTGGTTACTTCCTTTTTATTTCGCATGTTATTATTGAGAAAATTATTAAAAGCTTTAATGCATAAAATGTCCTCAGTGGTGGATTTTGGTTGCTATACCATGATTATTTCACCTATGCAGTAGACTAAGTAGTACTCTAGTGGTGGCAAGAGTGAAGTAGTGAGAGAGACTGAAATCTCCAGAGAAAACTATCAGTCGGTAGCAGGTACACTGGTGGAACTACTCGCCTGTCCGAGCAGGTTTCATTTACGAATTTGACCAATTGCCCACACTCATCCACAAAAGTCTCTTCCCTCATTTGGATAATATGCATGTATCTCAAGCATGTGAACATCACAAATGATACAAACAAGGAATGGCATCATTGCACAGAACTGGAATAATTCCTTACTGCTGTACAAATGTATTAAAAGGCTCTGGAATACAGGAGGGGGATTAAGATAAGAAAATTTTGTCTCACTCAACTTTTGTTCAGAAAGGATGATATTCAGATATTATGAACAAATGCCATTGTCCTTCGATATTGCCACCAGAGTGCTTACAATTCTGATATAATAAAATTATATGACTCATTATATTAGAACCATTACTTAAAAATTAATTCTTTCAATATTTAGCTCACCTGAGTCGAAGGCTACCAGTAATGTGATCGCTCTTTGTGTGGCACATGTCCGTCTGTATGTGTATTCAGTATATGTATAAACTTTTAATACTTTCAACTTCTTTAGAACTGTTGGAGGGATTTTGATGAATTTTAGTAAGGATGAAATGCTCAAGGCTCCTTATATGTGTTGTTACTTTCTGGCCAGATTTGTCAAGAGGTGGATCTGGCACAGTATGATAGATACCAGAGGGTACCCACTTTGAAGACCAACTTTTCTTCAGACAAGCTTCATTTATTTACAAACTGAAATCACCAAAGTGATCAGGAAAGGCTTGATGCTGTTATTGGTTCAGTTTTGAAATAATATTTCTGGAAAAGGATACTTTTTTCAGAGAATATTCTAATATTTTCTTAATTTCTCGTGTATTAAAGGTGCTCAGGTGAACAATATAGGCCCATTATGGTCCTCTCGTTCATACGTCATATAATCATGTGATGTCCAACTCTGTCTTAGAAGTCTTAACAAACTTTACATCATTCATATCTGTGTCTTTTGTTGGTATCTCCTATACAGTTGCATCCATACAATATCTATTTTAATTTATAAATTCTATTGATTAGTACCGGTAAGTTATATACTTCACCTTATGTAGAGTTCTAAGACAGATGTTGAAATCATCAAGAGAACATCTTCATATGTACATGTAGTAAAGGTAATGGGAACTTTGAATTTCTTATTTTAATAAGAATGTGAAATAGTATGCTTTATTTAGAAGATTCAGTTTCGACTAGTTTATATGTAGCATAAAATCCAACTTGATGTATAGTTATCCTATAGTCTATATAGAACTAATCTTCTTCTGAACTTCTTTTGTTTTCTGGTAATTATATAGGTGTATAAGTATAGTGTATAAGAATATATAAAGTACATTATCTGATACTTTTACCTTTGCAGGGCATCTACTTATATAGTGATATTAGGAGTATCTAAGTTCCTTCGTGCTGTAGGACTTTTTCTATCCTATGACCTACTGAAGCTCATTCCAGTTGTTCAGTTCTTGTTTATTGTAAAATTTTGGTAAGAGTTTTAATTCATGTCATTAATATTAAAGTTGGTAACCTTCAACTGACCTACTCTTTTAAACTGTTGTGAAGTAATCGAGACAAAAAAAAAAAAAGAACATCACTTGCATGTTATTGTGCTGTGCATACATGTAAATATGTAAGCAAGACCATTGTTTTATAAAACTTTCGTGTGGTCTATGCTTTTAAAACTGTTGAAGGGAATACCTTCATCAACTTCATAGTATGCATGAAAATTCTTTAAGTTTTGTTTGTTAATTGTTTAATGTCTTGTCATGATTACTTCAGTTATGCAGTATACATGTATGGTACGACATCTTCCTTATGCATTTGAAAAGAAACTTTGACACATGCAATCATATGAAACAAGAGGGGTCTTTCCATGCCAAGGTCTACTATGATATGGGCCTTCAGATTTTATTGTCCCTCCCAAAAGCCAGGAAACTATCAAATCACCAGTGGGATTTGAAGCTAGTACCTTCAATCCTCAGTCACACATACTACAGAATGAGCTTTGCTGTCACTGTAAATGTGGTCTAAGATGAGGAATTCACTTTATGCATATTTTGATTTTTTTTTTTCAGGTCATGCTTGCCATTGATCTTCTTACAGAAACCTTTTTCATCAGGACCGAGGATATCAAAGCATCAGGTTAGTTATCAATATTGAATGTAAACTGTGAAGTCAGGGAGTAAATTTCTTACGTTTTTCTGAAATACACTTTAGTTATAAAGATACTGTAAATGTAATCTATCAAAATTGATGTTGTAGTGGTTCCGAATCACTCGCCATGCTTTTGTTGGGGCCTTTATCAACCTGATGTGGCTTTTTGGTCTTACATTGTGTGGACCATTGAGGTAGGTGACATATTATGCTGATATTATAGTAATGATAGCTATAAGGATACAGGCCTCAGTCTGATGAATACAAATTATCCAGTCCCTTTGATTAAATCAGGTCCGAGTTGATGAAATTTCAGCAAAAATAAAGTTATACATGTGTATTGATTTTTAACTAATGGTTTCACAGTGAAAACTAATTCTAGTGCATATTCTTCAACACTACTTTATACAGAAGGAAAATGCTGGCAAAATTACATTTTATTTTGATTTAAATTCAAGATGTCAGTTTAAGTGTTAAATGGAGAATGGGTCTTTGTATAAAATGTGTCAGTTGGTTTGATAATTTGAATCAGTTGAGTTTTGTCACTTTCCTATAAGTTTTGTGATGCAAATAGTAATATCTGTATTTTGATTTTTCAGGACAGTTTTGTTATTTGAACACAGTGATATTGTAGTAATTGCTGGCGCTAGTGCCTTATTCACCAATAATGGAGGTGGTCCAGCAAAGGTTTGTACATATAATAGACTCAAAAGGTTTTCTACCAGGTTTCAGTTTTCACATTCAGATACAAAGTGGTGGGAGGAACATGTCCATTGATTTTGGAGTCAAAAGTGAAGGTCAAACAGCTGGCTCTTCATGACTTTTTCAGTTTTCTAGTTTGTACTCGTCAATTTACAGTCACAGCTTCTATAATAGCCACCAGTTGTAAACAATCACCAAAATTAAACAGCTACCATTTTCAGCCAGAATAGTAATTTCCAGAGTAATTCAACTAGCAGAAAGAGGCCACCTTTCTTCTGTTAAATGGACCATTATTCTTTTTTTATTTGATGACCATTAAAAACTTTAGGAAAAACCACTGATCTTTAGCATATACACATTTGGACCTTCCCACATACCCTAAGTGTGATTCTTATCCAGACTTGAGGTGGATAAACAGATACAATGAATATAAACAGCACTTTAGCTGACTAGGCCACTGAAGCCTGTGTATTGCTTTTATAAATTATAAGACTTATTGTTTAGTGCTTGCTTTGATTGTTTTCATTTATTTTTTACCTTTCTTATAGTCGGTAAATGTTAAACATTGTATTGATGTCCTGGAAGATATAATTGTAATACATGTATTAATGTTATGTACATGTTTCACAGTGTGTTACCATAGTAATGTAGAATAGTTTCATTTGAATTTCATGTATGGCAACTTACGGAATATATGATCCCAATATGTATAGTAATATTATTAGTACCGGTATATTGAATCTATCACTCACTGTGTACAAAGCTGGCATGGTCTAGTGGTATTGCGTTGGACTCCTAATCGGAAGGTCGGGGTTCGATTCCCGCTCTGGTCATGCCGGTGTCCTGTCTTTCTGATTAGACAGTGAAAACTGAGGCCCCGTGTCGTGGTATGCATGGCACGTTCAAGATCCCTCACTGCTTCGGGTGGGTCATTGCAAAGGTCCAAATTTGTATGCCCCGCATCAGGCAGATGCCGTCACCATATACGTGAAATATTCAAGGTGTGACGTTAAACAAAAATCAATCAATCTCACTGTGTACATGTAATTTATGATTTCTACAAATGTCAGAATCATAGTGAATGTCTCCTAGTTTGAAGTTCTCTATAGTGTAGTTATGGGTGTGTTTATACTTGTCACCATCACTGAATTCTTACTGACAATACTTTCTCTTTTAGTGAAAATGCATTTATTTTTTCATTTCAGATGAGAGGTGCTATTTTCTTCGTATTCGGGGTTATAACACTTCTTTTATTTGACCATGATGAAAAAATGGATCATTTAGGGGACCAAATAGAATGTATCCTTATGTATGAATTATAATGTAAACAATAGCATCGGCAAGTCTCTCTGTGGAATCTAGTCATGGTTCTTCATTTAATCAATTTAAGTGTTTTTGGATAGTAAAATGCTGCTCAATACCGTGTAAAATTTCATTTAGATAAGTTTAATTTTTAGCTCATTAAGTGATTAGAAGTTAATTTGTTTAGTACTATTTAGCATAAGGTTCGCATTCCACCAAGCAGTAGACATAATGTTCACATTCCTGCCAAGCAGTAGACATAAGGTTCACATTCCTCCCAGATTCACATTCCACCCAGCAGTAGACATAAGTTTCACATCCCTCCCAGCTGTAGACCTAAGGTTCACATTTCATCCAGCAGTAGACATTAGATTCACATTCCACCTACATGTAGCTGTAGACATATTGTTCACATTCCACCCAGCAGTAGACATAAGATTCACATTCCACCCAGGTTCACATTCCACCCAGCAGTAGACATAAGGTTCACATTTCTCCCAGCTGTAGACATAAGGTTCACATCCCTCCCAGCTGTAGACCTAAGGTTCACATTCCATCCAGCAATATGCATAAGGTTCACATTCCACCCAGCAGGGACATAATGTTCACATTCCACCCAGCTGTAGACATAATGTTCACATTCCACCCAGAAGTAGGCATAAGGTTCACATTCATCCCAACTGTAGACACAAGGTTCACATTCCACCCAGCAGTAGGCATAAAGTTCACATTCCACCCAGCTTGTTTGTTTTTGATTCTGTTGGTTAAAACCAGTTAGTAAGACTTGAGTAAGAACTGTACTGGAATTAATTCATAATACATATTCAATTGAACCTTACTGCATCCTTAGTCTTGCCAGGTGCACTTTCTTCACTGAAAAGTAAATCTAGAGTCTGTGTCTTGAGTATTGCATTTTATTTCAAACATTGTATACGTGAATAATTCCTTAAGTCACAAAGAATGACATACGATGAAAATACAAAGTAATATATACAGAATTTTTCCCAAGTATTGAAAAGATTGGTAAAAAAACATGTAAAACATGGTTTATGACAGTTTTCCTTAGCACTATTTAGCTGGAGACAAGCATCACACAATATTTTCTCACCTGTTCTATCATCTGGTCAATTTTGTTGGTTTGTCTGATCACAAGGTAAGTACAGAAACAAGTTTTATTATGTAATACATATAATATAGATGTACTATTAAAATTCGGTTGAAGAGATCAGAGCAAATATTTCGGCTTTATTGGAATTTGAGATAAATATCAGCAGTTTATGTAATCATTTTCGATCTTTCTCAATGTACTTGTATATGGTTATTTGGTATTTTACATCTATGTAATGCATATATCTCCTGACCAAATCTTAGCTATTTTTGTGAATGAAAAATCAAATTATCAAGTTGCTATTTTATACTGTATTCAATGAAAATCTGAGAATAACTAATGAGATGACCATATCTTAAAATAACAAACCAATCCAATTATCTGATCATCGTCAATCAAGGTGAAATAGCTTCACAGTCAAACAATCAGTCTTTAGGGCATACCAAATTAATTATTAGTTCTTCAGACTTATTTGATAATTTTAACGGGCGAGCAGGCGCAAAAATAAATTAAATTTATTTTCAAAATGAAGTTGAAATTACAAAAGTTTGACAAAATAAGGACCTATAGAGTTATGGAAGTTATGAAATATTTATAAGATCTGCCTCATTTTGAAAATATCGATGTCTTAAGCAATAAAAATGACTCCATTTGAAGCCTTTAAAGGCAAATCATCATCAATTAGGTGTACAATTCTGACTCGGGAATCGATCAGGTGGTTTATGAACACGTATATTAAGGAAGCCTAGTGTCAAATCTACAAGGAAAAATAGCTCTTGGCGTTCGATTGGAAAATTTGTGCGGGATTATTTTTTTAATACTAAGATTTGAAATTGGCAATTTTAGGTGCGGTCGATCTTGAAGAACTAATAATTAATTTGATGTGGCCTTACAATAAATCACACTGGAATAACTGGTTGTTTGCATTTCTTCCATCTTTAGTGCCGTGTTAATCAATTTGTTTATACAAACAATGACGTTTCAAGATAATGAGTATAAAATATACACAAAACAGCGTTTGGGGACTGCAAAATGCCTTCAACATACATGTAAGCAGAATTTAGACTTAACTGCAGTAAAATTGTGGGGAAATTGGATGAAAAAATTTGGAACTTGACTTTGAGATTGATGGAATTTTGACCAAAGAGACTTCAAGATAACAAGTTCTGTTAATACCTGAATATGTTTATAAATCACAAATTTCCCTTGTCATTTTTTGTGTGTGTGTATTAAAATATGGTTGTGCTAAGTTAACAACTCATACAGTGTTATCAGAAACCATTATAATGTATTATGATACCATACCTTAATTATTTTAGCCTCACCCAATTTTAGGTCAGTATGTTGAATATAGAGGTTATTAACATATTCGTTCAGTCATGAATCAGCAAGTCCAGTGACTACCTTATTGTTATCTTTGAATACATTTGTATTAAGTATAGTCATAAATCAGTGCCCAAAAGATAGCACTGCATTATTATGATTCCTTAAAAAATAAACATACCCACAGAACATACAATATAAACTGAACATTTAAAATCATCACATTGCTGATTTTCATTATTCTTGAAAATACTTAATGCTGGAGAATAGCATCTCCAAAATCCTAAAGTTTTCCAGCTGGTATGGATCTTGCATGATACTTTAAAAGTTGTCTTAAGTGTACATGTGTAGGCTAAGACTTAGATTTAATTGGTTTCCTCTGTGTGGATTGATTAGGTATGTTAAAGATCTTGAATTGCCAGTAGCAAACCTGCTTGGAAACTGCTGAAACAGATTGCGGTAGGGTTGTTATCAGGACATGGAATGGAGATTCAGACATAAATACACCTACATGTGTCATCCTTAGCATGTGGTGGGGTCATCAAATAAGATACCTTTTCTTCAGCATTGTAACACTACAGTTACAGTATAGTAATAAAATGGAATAAACCAGGATATGTGTGCGGATGTTTCATGAGTTGTGTTTATCTCTCTAATCTTATTACACTTATATAGTGACAACATCTGCTGGATACATTGCACAAAAATGTTTTACTGTCTCGCCTTTTCAAAAAGAAAAGTCAGTAATGTGTCACAAGTGGTGCTTAAACCTTAGACTTTGTTACTTTGAATCCTAGACTTTGTGACCTTGAACCCTAGACTTTGTGACTTTGAACCCTAGACTTTGTGACCCAGAGTCAATTAGTAAACTACACTTCATAACTGAACTATGCCTGCTTTGTATGTTCCAAGGTTTAGTTTTAATGGATCATTGAATGATAATATTCAAAATTATTTACAATTTTTAAATACTGATATCAACAGTAAACATTATGAAAAGGTGTGTTTTTGCTAAATTTATAGCAACATGTTAATTGCTTTACTTTTCTTTTGTAGGGAGGAGTTGTCCTTCTTGCAGTGACGTTATGTACCTCAGTAGGTTATGGTAGTGCTTCAAAGATGCTTTCAGTAGATGTTGGAGGTGCCAAGAAATTGCATGCTTTATCTACCCTTATTCAGGCAGTCATTCTCAGTCCCTGGGCTTTGTTTATCTATTTAACCAAAGAGGTACTTGTTCATTGATACAATACTTAAAATGAAATGAATGTTATCTACTGGTACATTCTAAAGATGGACACACACTGAAAAAAGTTACATTCAAAATATCGTACGTACTAGTACACCTTTCGTCTTGTTTGAAGAAAACTGTTACATGTATATTAAACTAGATTGAAGCCAATGATTACAGAATTTAATGCAAAGTCAATGTTCTACAATATGTATTTTATGACAAAAACTTCGAAGACTTAAACATCAGTTTTTCAAATACCTACAAGCCCAAGAATAAATAGCTTAATTACATATATTAAGGTTTATTTCATAGTTCAATGTACTTCAAACTACCTCTGAACTTCGACAAATTAAAATTTAATTTTGTCCTTTGACATATAAGATTCATAAGATTCCATTAAATTGTTTTTACTAGTTGAACATGTGAAATGTCTTGAGTACATCTTAATTCTCATTAATCAATTGTTTTAAGGGCTTTCTTCAAATCTAGACTATAATTTTTAGCTACTTATGAATCTAAAGTGAAAATCTACATTGTATCCGTACGTGTAATGTATACCTCCAAGTAATGTATACTTCCATGAATTGTATACCTCCATGTAATGTATACCTCCATGTATTGTTTTCAGAGTGAAGTAGAGTCCTGGTTCTACCTCATCATACCTATGCTGTTTGTGATATTGTTCATGTTTATCATTGACTTCTACATTGAGGCTGTAGCCATTAACCATCTACAAGCTCCTAAGACGGCCTTCTATGGAGCTTGTGCTATCTTCCTGAGCGCTTTATTTCTTGGTCTTACTTGGAATCACCCTCTCATCTCCAGAATCACCACCATGTCCAAGTTAAAAGAAATCATCACGGAAGATCATGTCTTATCTGGTGGTGTCGTCTTCAGTCTCTTGACATTCATTTTAGGTAAACACTTTGAGGTTTTTTGTTTTTGTTTTTGTTTTTTTTTTGTTTTGTTTTTGTTTTTTTTTTTTTAAGCCGGTGTGGCCTAGTAGATCAGGTGCTAGACTTGTGATCAAAGGGTCCCGGGTTCAACTCCCGCCCTTGGCGCACCAGTGTTGTGTCTTTCGGATAAGACAGTAAAAACCAAGGTCCCGTGTTACGGTAGGCATGGCATATAAAAGATCCCTCACTGCTTCAGGTGGGTCCATTGCAAAGGTGTAAATTTGTATGCAATGCATCAGGCAGATTCCATCACCATATACGTGAAATAATCTGGGAGTGACGCAAAACAATATTCAGTCAATGAGTCAATCAAGGTTTTTAAGTCCCCTATTAAAATTAGTATACATGTCCTTAGAAGAAGATTTCACATTTCTTGATTTTACTTGTTTCATTTCTATATATGAACAGACTAGGTGCATAATGTTGTTTGTATGTCAACAGTGTAAAACATATTTATTTCTTTTGAATTTTTGTCCAACATACTGACATGTTTTGCATGATTTGAACTTAACTGGCAAGCAGGAACTGACTTTCATAGTACTACAAATTAGATTCTGTTGAATGTAAAGTATTTTTATGAATGTATCTTGTTTCCTTAATATAATTAAGCAACTTTTTAATTATTAAAACTGATATTTAATGTGAAATTTCTAAATTTTCATTCGTAGATGATTTTTGTATTTTATTGCTTATTGATTCATGTGCTACTTAGGATTGACTGATTTTGATATTATATGAGTATTCTTTCTCTTTGTGTTTTCAGCAACTAATATGTTGGCTTGGCCAAGTAAAGGCAGCAAAGGAGGCAGTTTTATAGGTTATTCTCCATCAGGCCAGCCTCTATATAGCTTTAGTGGGGATGCCCTTTCCAAAACATCACATTCATTAACTACAGTTCTGCAGAATGGTCTGAAACAAATCCTGTCTGATACAAATTCAAGAAGAATTTTCTACTTCCTTTGCATCAATTTAGTGAGTTTCTTTGTGGAAAAAAGAGAAAATGATTGAAACTGACTGACTTACTACTTTGAAATGCTGTTTTCTTGTAGTAATTTTTCAGTCACATCAAAATGTGACAGCAGAAAATTTTAGGGGGTTTATTATGATTATTTCAGTCCTTATTTCTGGTGCAAGTTAAAACTGATGTTAGTTTTAAAAAGATATAAAACTTATCTTATTTATAATTCACAGAGTTTTGTCAAGCATGAAAAATATAAACTTTATCATCATGTTAGTTTTTCTAACTTTTTAGAATCCATTTGGAAAAACATTGCTTTCATTGTTTTATTATTATGCTAATTTGAGATATTATTTCAGTTATTTACATTTGTGGAGTTGATATACGGAGTTTGGACCAATAGTTTAGGGCTGATATCTGATGGATTTCACATGCTGTTTGACTGCTCAGCCTTGGTGATGGGACTGTATGCAGCAGTGATGAGTAAATGGAAGGCAACAAGAATCTTTTCATATGGGTGAGAAAAAGACCATATTTCACATTTAAGATTAGGACTGTTCTCAGGTTTCTTGAGTTACTGCTAGAAGCAATTATTTTCTTCAACCTTAATCAAACTGATACACAGATCATTGAACTTAATTTGTAAGGTTAGAATAATTCTCTGTTTGCCATTTTTTTTTGTATGAATTTTCATATTTTATGACTGTATGTGTACATCCTACTACATGCACACTTAATTTATCACAATAGTTTTGATATATGTGTAATGTTATGGAACATGTTGTCTTTAGATATGACAGGGTGGAAGTGCTTTCTGGATTCATCAATGGATTATTTTTGGTTGTCATTGGCATTTTTGTCTTCTCGGAAGCTATTGGTCGGATGTATGAACCACCAGAGGTTTCCACTGAACGATTATTGGTAAGAAATACATTTAGTGAGTGGTGAACTGATGTATAACAGTACATTTAAATCGCTATACAGAGCTCTTTTTGATGGTTGATTCATTTTGTGGTCATTTTTTGTTTCATTGAATAAAAAATAAAAATCAGTATATAGATTACTGACAGTATATGTTTTTGAATTGTTAATTATGGTGAGATGTAATCCATAAGCATCAATAATAAATAATTTTCAAGTGAATATGCATTTTATATTGAGTCTAATCAAAATTTTGTTACCCCTATAACAAAATTGTTTTAGGTATATTGGAATCACCTTGTTTGTCTTTCTGTAGTTGCTTTGGTTACCTGCATCATTTAAATCAATTTTGTGGTAACATCAAAGGGCATTCCAGTCAATCTTGCATGAATGGTTCATCTGAGGATCAATATTATGATAAATGCTGTGTGTTACCTACACTTCATGCTTTAGTACCTTGGTTATCCTCAGTGCTATAAGTTCATTTTGAGATAAATGCAAATGGTATTTCATCTAAACTGGAATGAATGTTTTATCACGAGCTTGTGACTAAATCTTTAGTTGTACCACTTTGCTGCCACATTGATTTTTGTTCCTTTGGTACTTTTCTAATATAAATTAATATGTTTGCATATAGCAAATAGCAATAATCAACATTAACATTATAGAATATTCAGGTTTATTCAAATATAGTTGTATACATGTATTACTTTGTCAAATGGAAAATGATACGATAAAACCTCTGATACTGTGATTATGTTGATATGTTATTGTGTCTTTACTTTGTACTTTATTTTTTTATAGGCTGTTTCTGTGATAGGTCTTGTCGTTAATCTGATTGGCATACTAGCATTCCAAGGCTACCATACTCATAGTCATGGAGGTGGAGGTCATGGGCATAGTCACGGAGGGGGAGGTCATGGTCATAGTCATGGAGGGGGAGGTCATGGTCACAGCCATGGAAGTGCAGGTCAAAGTCATGGAGGTCACTGTGAACATACAGAACAGTCAAATAAAAATGTTAACATGGAAGGTAAAAGTATTAAAAGTACATTTTAATTTCAGGAAAGTGAAAGCTACATTCATTACAGGTTTTAAAGATTTTTGTTATCAGGATGCATGATATGACATTCTGTGCTTTCTAGTATGTTGTACTTTTCTTACTATTAGATGATTTAATGGGAAGTCCTAATTTCTGCTTCATTTTTTCAGGTGTGTTTCTCCATGTATTAGCTGACACCATGGGGAGTGTAGGAGTCATTATCTCATCTCTTTTGATAGAAAATTTTGGATGGAATATTGCTGATCCCATCTGCTCATTATTTATAGCTACTATGATATTGTTAAGTGTTTTCCCATTGCTTAGAGACACATCTGTGATTCTGTTATTACGGTCACCCTTAGAAATGGAAAGGTCTTTAGGAGACATCCTTCAAAAGGTTTGTATTTACCTCGGTATGTGTTATTGGTAATATTTATGTTTTACTACAAAGTAATGGGGATAAGATAACATTGGATTTTATTTAAAAGCTTAGACATATCAATTTGTCAGTGAGAGAAAGAAAGAAAATATTTTGTAATGAATTTTATATTTGACAGATATCTCCCTTCGTGTATTAACACGGAGATAAATTCTCTTCTAGTTATTTTAAGCATTCTGGCAGAATCTGTTGTTTCTTGACACTACTCAAATCAAACATATCCATTTTTTTGGCCTTATAATATTTCATTATTTTATACCAAATGGAATTCACCACCTATATGCATCCAATTCAAGTTTTACATAATGCCAATATTTTAATGAGAAGAGATCTGAAACATTTCGAAGGTATTTTAGAGTATAATTTTTGTTTTATCGTAAATAATAATGAAGATTTTCAGTCATATATTACTACAGTCAAACTTTGATATCTCGAACACTGATATATCGAAGTCGAACATCGGTCCCAAAAAAAATCCTTCATATTATGATTAAATTCACCCTGGATGCGTCGAACACTGATATGTCGAATACCATGCTTATCTCGAATACATTTTCAAGTCCCGAAGTTCTTATTTGCCTGGTTTATATTGAAGTTGTCTTCTTATTGACAATATTCCCCGCGGCGTTTACCCAAAATGACAGGTCGCTCGCGTGGTGTGATCAATTGACTGTGTCTGTGTACAAAACGGCAGTAATTACATAATCGATCGCGTCCGTGCATACCCTGTTATTTATACCAAATATTTATAAATGATGATAGCTAATTAAACTCGACACAAAATTAGATAATTAACATTAACTGTAAATAGTGCTTTTTCATACCTGCGTTTAAAGAAATTTCTTTACACTGTTCATTAATTATTACTATTTCCAATCCGTGTATATGTCTATGCATTTTTATGCAAAGTAATAGTAATTGAATCAAATTATGACATGTGTCTTTATCTTGTTTTACGTGTTAGCCCATCCTCGGTTTTAGGTATAGTATAAGACAGTTATATCCAGTATTGGATTTAAATTACGATGTTACTGAAAAGGAAACATGACGTTTTCAGTTTTGGAGTATATTCTCTATATATTCACAAAATATAAAAGGTATGATGAGATTTAGATTAATTATTTAGGAACAATACAATATGTATATCTTCATGCGTATTTATTGATAAATACATGTATATCTCATACATCTACTATAATAATCACAAATGTCAAATGAATTGGCGTACATTAACAACTGCAAGATTTGTGATCTGAAACTCGAAATTTGGATATCTCGAACTACAGATATCTCGGAAGTATTTTCCACGGTCCTTCTGATTTCGGGATAATGAGGTGTGACTGTATTATTATGTACATATATGGACTTCAGCACTTGATTTCACTGGAGAGGCATACATAGATGAAATACTCTCTTTTATTTTTTCACTTTAGGAAATAATCACAGTAAAACAAAAGATTAAAAAAATAAGATATTACTTAGAAACTGAAGATACATCCCATGGGGTATACCCCAAACAAAATCACTTGTCTTGGTCATCTCAGCATATAAGAATGAAACCCATTGCCATATTTCAGTTACATTTGTAATCACATTGGTGTGCTGACGGTGATATTTACCTTCAGGTTGTAGCTATTGATGGTGTCCTCACATACAGACAACCTCATATATGGAACCATACTGCATCTAAATTAATAGGTACAATACACATTCAGGTTGCCCAAGATGCCAGTGAACAAAAGATAATAGCACAGGTATGTTCATCATGTGTAAAAAACATAACGTTTGGTAATATTTTATAGGTTTGCAAAGTGGTAGTGTAAGAGACTTCGATATGATCTAAAATAACTTACTAACATTCAACATCTATATTGCTAGATTCCATTAGTAATGTCTTCTTATAAAATAACATTTCTGCATTAGACAATGTAATACATGTATAGGTACTCTACTGTAATAATACACAAGTACCCAGTGTCAGCTTTCATGATTTTCACATTCATTTTAATATCTTATATCTTCAGGTAACAAATATATTCAAAGAACACAGCATATCCAACGTGATAGTGCAAGTAGAGAAAGAGTCTTATTTCTTCCACCTGTCTGGTTTAGGTGCTAGTCAGGACCAAATCATTGACTTTGGGACAGTCCCTAGATCTTATCACAGAAATGCTGTAAAAGCGATATGATAATATAATCACTTTCATTTGTAAATGTTGCATGCAGTACATATCTGTTTTTGATATTTATCAATTTCTTATCTTCTGATGACCATTTTCCCTGAGGGCTGGTATCAGAAAACAGAAACACATTGAGTGGCTTTTCTTAGGTTAATAACAAATCATATAATATGATGAACAAAAGATATCAGAGGACATCTGAGTTCTAAAAGTGAAGTACACTGAAGACCCGAGTCTATTTTCTTTGGTATGTAATCCAATTACTCTCTGGATGATGATCCAGGTGAGCTAAATTATTTTGTACCTCATGATAAGGATACAATCTCTTTATTATGTTATTTAATCCAATTAGTATCATTTGAAAAGAGTTTTGTTGAAATTTTATGTGTATAATAGTCACTGACATTACATTGAAGTGCAGTGATGTGCAATAGGTTTACAAACTATGATGGATCGAATATAAAAATGAGAAAATTTGCCCAAGATGTGCAAAACTATTGAATTTATGTATGTAAAAATTGTGGAAAAGGTTTTTGATGTATCATGTATTTATTTGTTAAGTAGATGCAATATTTTTCTATCATGCAAAATGTCTTTGTTCTGATGCAATGAGTGTTTAAATACTTTATCTGATTTTAATTTGCTTTAATTTTTACTGTTATTGTAATAAGAATTAAGGTAATATATACAAGTATTTAAAAAAGATTAATTGATTAATTATTATTTTCATATATATGAAAATTTTTCAGGATTTACGTACTATATGAACTCACAACCGTACACAATTATGTACATTTATGGTCTCAGCAAGTAATAGACAGGTTTTATACTAATGTTTTCATGTATTACATGTATACACACTGGTATGTATACAGTAAAATTTCTGAATTTTAGCTTGTTTTGTCTGAAACTGCAGGAATTTTATGTTATAACACATTAACATATTTGTATTTCACTTTATAAGGTGCTGTTTTGTATTATACTTTACACATGTGATATTATGGAAATGCACTGAAAAATTCTATTTTTAAGTCGTAATGTGGCATGTTTATACTTAGGAAACTAAAGAGCTAAAGTGCTGATGTAGTTAGTTAACATGTGCTTAATTCACGGAACCAAAGATCAGAATTTAGTCAACAATTGGGTTATTTTGTTTCAGAAATAACAAGTTAAATTTGTTGGTCTTACTTTACTGAAGAGTTAATCAAAGTAATGGTAAACACTCAAACTTCGATAAATCGAACCTTTTAACTTTGAAATTAATAGAGTTAAATATGAATCTTGATGAAAATAAACTTTATACCTGTACCATAGTGTTTTATGATATGTGAAAACTTTAATGAATTAGAGAGTTGCAAAATACATGACCTTGAGGTGGACTTATTTCATAGCAACAACAAAGCTTTTGTAGCTAATATGTTTTAATTATAAGTTTCATGGAACTCCTGTAAAGTATTAGCAGTAGTCATCTTTATCACCAAATAAAGAGGCATTTTTCCCTTCTGATAACATATTATATATCCAAATATGGTTTGTATAGAACATTTGGTACTCGATTTTTCATCTTGAAACCAGTAATTTCAATCTATGTTTAGTTCACCTCATGAAATGCGGGGTAGCTATTGCTATCACCCTCTCGGCGTTTGTGTCCACAATGTTAAGAAGTTTCATTTCTTTAATACGAGGCACAGGATATTCAAACTTACACCAAAGGTGCATCTGTATGTGTTAAGGAGGAATCTAGTTTCAGATGCTGTGCTTTACCTATATTACCGTATCCGCTCAAATGAACATGTTCAGTCCATTAAACCTTGTCCTTGGTCAGGTGCCATAAACTGAGAATATACTCAAGTCATAATTTCATATTCTTCTGTTCATCAATGAATGAATAACTGGAATTTGGATTTTATTTAGTTTTATTCTACTGATAAATAGAATTAAACCATCCTGCATGAGAATTTATTTGAATGTTTGATTATGGAATAAATTAAAATGAAATATTTGACTTCAGTATATTCTCAGTTTATGGCACCGGACCCAGGTACTTATTTCTCTGTACCTACTTGAATGAAACATACAGAAATAACCTTATTGAGGTCAAATCCCTGAGGAGAGCTTTGTAATCTTTGATTACACTATGTTTACCCGTGGCAACCTAGACTTGCGACCTATTGACCCCAAAATTGTTAGGCATCTTTCACTTTCGATAATCAATACATCCAATTTGGTTTGTAAAGGATGCATGTTACTTGATTTATCATCTGTAAAACCAGTAATTGCAATTCATTTTTTCAGTTACTGTAACCTCAGACCCTACAATCAGTAGGCCTCTTCTCCTTTTCATAAGTATCTATATTTAGTTTGGATTAGATAGGATGCAACACACTTCAGTAAAAATCTGGAAACCAATTATGTGATGAAAATTCAGAATGAAAAACACTTTTTGCAAGCAAGGACATAAAAACCCATGATACTAGATTATTTAATTTGGTATTGCAAGAATGTTTTTGAGAATATACTCTCTACTTTTATAGTTTCTTTGTAAAACTTGTATTTATTATCACAAGGTGATCTTGAATACAACTTGGCTGCTTATACAGTATTTGTTACTTCTGTCAAATAATGTTTAAAACCATGGTTCTTACTTCCTTCAGACCTGTTTCAGGGTCATTGTTTAAGAGTACAGATTCTATATTTGTTACTTCTGTCAAATAATGTTTAAAACCATGGTTCTTACTTCCTTCAGACCTGTTTCAGGGTCATTGTTTAAGAGTACAGATTCTATTGGAGCATTTGATATTAAACATTTACACTAGATAATTTTACATATACAAGACATTGGAGGAACTGTCTACCTATTTTGACCAGCTGCAGGGATTGTACCCTTGATTATCAAACTGAAAAGTCAGAAACTACAGTGAGTCACTGCTTTGTAATGCTTTAAAGAATAGTCTTTTGTGGCATACTTTGTAGAGGAGAGTTTGGTATGGTCTTCAGTGGACAGTATGAAGTCATTTCCAATAGAAAGATCAGTGAATTACTTCTCACAATATACCAGAGATGAATCAAAGTCTTGTCTTTGCTAAGAGAAAAGTTATTTTCAAGACATATGACCAGAAATCAACATTTGGATATTGTGAATCTTCAAAGCAACACATAACTAGGATTAAAAAAAAAAAAGGTATATAATATCTGGGTAAAATTTTTAATAATCAACTAATGTCAACATCATGCACAAAATACAATAACAACCACATAATAAGCATAATAATTCAACATTCTTGATTCATTTATTACGATTATTTACATGGCAATCAAAAACAAAAATTCACCTTAAACTAACAAATATGAATGGAAATGAATATTTTGCTCGTCTTTTTTCAATAGCGATTCTTTTATTGTAAAGATTTGCTTTGTGGTATCAGACGTAACCTCTTCCGTACTTCCTGATTTTTGGACATTGGTACCTTCAGTGGAACATAGCTTGAGAAATATGTATTCATTAATGAAGGTAGTGGTGTGGGACTGTCATTACAAGTATGATCAGCATATGAATTTGAACTTTTCATTTTGTAGACTGATTTTGAGGAGGTTTTAATCTCATAGCCAAGACTATTCAGACCTTTCTGAATATTAGTAATACAGGATTGACTGTTAAGCAAACAATCATCCATGTAGCTATTACCTGACGCTACTGACCCTGCCAAGCTTAATTGGTTAATAATGGATGGATTCTTGGCATGGTCTAGTATACAAGAAGGACCATTATTTTTAACCTTAATTCTAAACTCTCTACGTCTTGGAGAAAGCTGACCAGTTACTGCTGTAACACAATTGTTAATGTTTGATTCATCTTTTTCATATGTCTTGTTATGAATTAGTGCACCCTGTTTGTCACCAGGGATGATTGGTATAGAAGCATGTTCTGTTCTGATACTCATTTGATGGGTATAAGGAAAGGATGATAGATTATTTGATGCTCTCATGTACACTGGAGTGTTGTGATGGTATCCTAGTACCTCTGGCTCTCCCATCAATCCAGGCTGTTTGTACACAGAAGATATATTGATATCAAATATAGAAGAACTTGGCCATTGCTCATCTAAAAGTGGGTAAGACATACGGTTATAAAAATGAGGTAATTTAGACCCTTCCATGGATACACTGTTATCAAAATAGGATGAGTATCCAAGAAAGCTTTGCCTATGATCAAGATATGTTTGTGAGTTATTAAGATAACACTCTCCTCCAGGACCCAGCTGTGAATTCAATGGAATCATGTGCTGCATTTTTGCACTATTAACTCTAGAATTTCCCATGCACAACAAATTTTTGTGATTCCTGACATTAAAGAACTGCATGTTTGGAGATCTGAAATTGTCAGCATACATTGCAGAATCACCGTATGAAACAACATGGGTATTCAGCATTGAAAACGTTGGAGAACACACTTGATCTACTGGGTTACTGAAATGAGGAGGTGGGTGTAGGGACCTGGCCTCACTTACATGTATCTCTGTCTCAGTGGAAATGGTGGTGGTTTGTAACTGCTGGTTTGTAGTATTCTGATGGTTTTCCATTGACACATATGAACTTGACTCTACTGTTTCAGTTTGACTTGCAAATGTTTTATTTGTCTTCTCATTTTGGGAAGTTCGATCTTGAGATGCCCTTTCTTCTAATTTTGTATCCATTTTTTGTAGAGAATCTTTCAATGGGAGAGTCTGTAGCAGACTGCAGTGTAAGGGACATCTTCTCTTGTAAAATTTTTTAAACATTGTTTTCTTTCTCCTGAAAAAAAAAACAAAATCCATAATCTTTCCAAAATCTAAAGACAATATGCAATAATCTCCCCAGTATAAACCTGAATGATCAATGAACAGGTGTGTCTCACATAAATTTGTAATCTGAATGTGTAATTCACACTAGTATATTTTACAGATACGTATCTGATTAAAATAAACTATTATTGAGATATTCATCACAGGATACAGTGGGAATTCATATCTATCCAGGAATTTTTCAGTTTAACTATTAAACTTCTGAGTCAAAAGTTTTAATATTTCAAAAGTAATTCTGTCATACTTTACAAGGTAATAATCCATTAACTGTGTAAAAAAAAGATAAGTTTTAATACGGTACCTAGCAGTGAACTTCAGAAAAGAAAGTTTATATTCAGATTTCAATGTTAAACTCAAAAAACAGTATGTGTACTTTTGTTGTTACCTTTTAGTTCTAGGAAGATAACTGCCTGTTGTGTTAATCTCAGTTGCTCCATTAGAATTTTCTGGAAGGTAGTTAATTAAACATGCAGCAAGTACTGGGTGATCTGCCAGAAGTAACTTGATGTAGTGATGTGTCTGCAATATCATGACGAGAAAATGAGAAGGCTTTTTATGAGAAGATGTAATGAGATGTAAAACATTGAAACTGACTTTATTCTTATACAAAGTTCTATCCTTTGGATTGGTATTCAACATTATATAACTGACGTAAACCAGTTCAATGGAAATACACACAAAAGTACATACAGGAAATGAATGGACAGAAATAACCCTTCCATGGGAATCGCTTGACGTTATATTAAAATTGTTATGATGTTAGAATTATTTACCCAAATGGCAAATAACATTGTATCACAAATATTAAATAAAGAAGAAAAAAAAAAAACATTTTTGTTTTGCTGTATTATGTTATAAAGGATTCCAAAAGATCTTAAAATTGGGGCTCATCAAACAGTTTTAAGTAAAATAAGTCGTAAACAGACTTCCACTTAATTTAAGCTAATCAAAAATTTAGCACAGCTGTATTTTTTCAACAGAAGATGTTTATACATGTATAATAAGACAGACCTTGCTTGAGGTCTATTTTGCCTTTATCACCACTTTATCTGCTAGCCACAAATAGGCCACTCGAAAACTTAATACATTGTCCTAGGCATACATGTAAGACTGATCTAGAACGCTAAATATTCAAGCACATTCTATACAAATACCTAGATCTATTCACACAGACTTTAACAATTACTTTATTATATTGCATATTTATGCATACTTATAATAATTTCATTAATAGCTTTCCTTTGAATTTAAAAGTGAACTAAACTTGGAGTGACATTCAACAGTGAACAAACAAATGAGACTGTATGAACTATTTACCCTAGCCCTGACTTTTTCTTCCTCTGGTTCAAAATCACTAAGTACTGCCAGAAGAGTAGTGTATACTTCAGGTTTTTCAACACATTCATGTTTGATGATGTTCAGCAATGTGCTGAAGGGACTTAGCTCATAAGCACTTATGTTTTCCATTTCTGAAAATTAAACAATATACAGTAAAACATACAAAATATATAAAAACTTCATATGTTTTTCAATTAATTAGAATAGTTGGACCTGTACATAAAAAGTGTATAAGTATTATTAGATATATCAGTGGCGGATTGAGAGGGGGGGCCTACCCTGCAAGAAATTCTGGATCTGCCACTGTATATAAACAAACAATTAGGGGCAAGCTTCGTGTACTGGCTCAGAGCTTAGCTTATGGTGTAGACAGTGGCATAGCTAAGCTAAAAATAATGTGTTTGCTTTAAAGTTGGAGGTGACATGTTTTACATCAAAATCAACACTAGAAAAGATGTTAGAATGAGATAAAAGTAGATCTATATCTTAGTAGCTGCTGTAATTTTGATGAAAACTGGTGCATGAATGTAAAATAACAGTTCACTTATACAACAAACGGCACTCTTTCACATTCACAGACTTATTAATGATCCAAATAACATCCCTTCCTTTAATAAGTGTGCAACATGGAAAGTGAAGATGTCAATAACTTGCATGCGTTCTTTTTAATGAAAATTATGTGTATGCTTGAGCATACATGCATATAAGGTAGCTATGCTACTGGTAGATGATCCAGGTTCAATCACAGGTGCTTGTTTATATGAAAACTGTGGGTTCAATCCCGGGATTGTGCAACTAGATGGCTTTATCCAGAATTTTTTCCAGAGGGTCCATTCAGGCAGTCCAGTGACAGTGTCCGTGATGCAAGGACTTGTTTATAAGTCCTTGAGTGACAGATGTCTAGCCTTTGATTTTATTTAAATTATAGATGGAGCTGTCAACACATTCATGAATCCAATGTTAATCTCACCATATGATAAAACCTAGTTCAGACCATAAGATATATCTAAGATATTCACCTGAGCAGTACCCGATTTGTTGTAATGTTGAATGTTCCCGCCACCAGTCTTTTCTACAAAGAGTTGTTCTTCTTTGTGAAACTCTCCATAACCGTAACGAATGACGCGTTGTAATAAGCGATCTAGAGATTGAGCGAGGATTAGCATTGTTTAAATGAGACAAACAAATACGATCGATTATAAACAGAATCATTGTTTATAATGGCTTCGTTTAAGCCAGAAGAGATGCCTGTACTTGAGAGAGAAAATGCTCTTGTTCCTGGATTTAGGCGCAATTTGGAAACACCTGAGTCGGGGATAGTTTTAGAAAACACAGAACTAACAGAACAAGGTGAGACCGAGAAGACAATGACATCACTATCCGGAGAGGAAACAAATAGAGACGCAATACCTCCTAGCCATTTGTACAATTTTAATCTTGCTAATCCTGAAGAGATTACTCGAATGTTAGAAACAGTTGATCTCACTGACGAAGATGCTGATGTTCTGCTTCAAGAGGCTTATAATATAAACAAAAAGTTAAAAGAAATCCTTAGGCGAAGAGAAGAAGGGATCGAGTTGGATCCATCTGAAGAAGCAATTTTGAACGGTCAGACTATAGTAGTGGTACCTGGGTCTGGACTTCAACCACGTGCAAATACAGCTGATGCAGCAGTGAAAGGGAGAGATCCAGCATTCTCAAAAGCTGAAGCTTTACCTCCTATTAAAAGTTCAGATAACAATGCAGATGCACGAGTAGCATCAGCAATATATAGTGCTAAGCTGGGTCGACGTCCTGTCCCCCCTTCTGGTTTAAGGAGAACAAAAGGAGCACTCCCACCTAGTCACCCTCCTTCAGGTGTTCATCGTAGTCCCCCATCTGCAATGTCTAGGGGATCCAGAAACACTTCTTCAGTAGGTGGAAGAAAGGTAACTTAATTATGTGTCAATTGTAGATTTACAAAACTTGTATCATATTTCATATTTTGTTGTTGTTTGATTAATCATTCAAACAATTATAATCATACTAATTGAGTTAAGGCTATATTGACATGCATTTAGAGTAAGTTAGTTTTATACTTATAATTTGAATTATATCATCCACAACTATTGTCCTTCAAGAAAGGTGTCTTGCATGTCTCCCTTCAAAAAAGTAATTTTTTTTCTTCCATTACAAATACTGTAAATAAGTAATACTCGGTTATCGGATTATGCCATATGTTTCTTTTCAGATGTAGAACTGTATAATGTGTATTAATTCTGCAGATCAACTTTTAAGTGGAAGTATTTAGAAATGCAAACTACACTTGTGCTATAATTACTTACATTTAAATACATGTGTAACATAAATACAACGTAATTAATGTTTCACTCAGAGCTAGTGGTTTTGCACAGTGAAAATTGCCAGTGAAGGTACATGTCATATGTAAAAGATACAACTGCGATAGGTACAAGTACAAAAAAATAGGTTTGTACAAAGTACATATGTAAATGATCCATCTTTGACATAAATTTACACCTCTACATGTCTGAATTTTTGACAACGAATATACCCTACATAAATTATTACATAATCTGTCCATAATTTTTAAGCGTAAGTATGTCAGTGTTTCTACATGAATATTGCTGATGACATTCTCCTAATCAGTATCTAGAATGGGATCTTCACATTTATAAGTATTAAATTTAAAACCAATCACTGGGACTGTATGATTATAAATTCAAGTTCATACATGTATTTCAAAGGTCAAGGTCATATAAAAATCAGACTTCGCATTCAGAATTTTTCAGACAGTTTATCCTAAATATAAATCATGAATCTGAACATGAATTGGATCATAATTCATATATTTAACGTAACTCCCTACAGCTGTGACATCACAGCTGAATCAAACTGTTGTTTGTCTATTTTTACAGCTATATCTAGAATGCCAGTTCCAGATAGAAATAATAAAGGGTGGGTTTACATAAAAAAAAACTAGGAAAAATAAATAAAGGCAGAAACCACAATTTAATTGTCAACTATATCGCTTTCGCAAATTCTGAAAATTCCATTCTACCATAACTAATCTGATTATACATGTATAATAACATACGATAATTTAATAAATTAATGTAAATACAATAAATACAGATCATCACATTAATTGATGTCAATATTTCAGTAATTAATAGATAACCTTGTTTAGTAGCTTTTTATGATCAGTTTTATCTAATTTTTATTCACTATATTGGATTTCAAATAATCAATTATAATTTATCCTGAACAATACCATATTTTGAAAAAATTCTCATAAAAATAAGGGGTAGAGATACTTTATTCTCTAATATTTTTCAAAAAGTCCCGCAAGGGTACTAATTTTTTTACATCAAAAAATTTGTTATGATGTGAACAAAGGATTAAAAGAAGAAAAAGTACCACTTAACCCACTTTTGGAATCTTTATCGGCCAAATCATACCGGAAATAAGTTTTATTCAGGACGGAAAATTATCCCGGAGACCCACATTTATGTTGTTGTTTTCCTTTTATGTGGAATTTGTTGCTCATTTAATGATTTCAAAGCTGAATGCTGGTGTAACATTTACCATATTAAGTTGCTCATTCTATTGAATAATATACCGACATGGAGAAATGACCATAATACTTAATTACTTAAATTGCTGAAATTTATGTAAAAATTGATTTTTATGATACATATTTCAAGATCTGATGACAAAGAAAAATGTCCGGCAACCCACTTTTGTTTTTGACTTTTCTTATTCACCATATGATAAATTGTTGGATTATATAATGAAAGTGGTATGTAAACCTGCTTTTAAACCTAGTACGGAGGTACCTTAAGACCTTTCTTATTGAGTTATTATGACCTTAGTTTTATATCTAGATTTACCCAAGGTCATATTTCAAAAGTCAGTCAAAGTCTCTCAGTGATTATACTTGCTAAATTTTAAGAAAAATATTATATATCTTTAAGCATTTAATTAACACAATTCTAGCATGTGACTTGAACATCAGAATTATTTAACTTAAACTCTAGATCATTGAGAACAATTGAGCTGTGGTTTTTTTCGTCAAGGCTTTACATTGACTTTAGCTTGTGGCTTAGTCTTTTGGACTGGTTTTCAAAGTCATAGGCTCAATTTGGAAGTTCAAAGTCGTTTTGAAATTCATGCACAAAACAAAAATCAAAGGTCAGATCCTATTGAACCCCAGAATCTGTGTTAATTTATTTTAACTGCATAGATGTATATATTTGTCAACACAAGTCAGTTTGTATAGTAAGAAATGCAGTAGTGTACTCTTTAATATTATTTAGAAAAAGATATATAAGTAACATTCACTTAATGATGCAAATGAAATTGAAATCTTCAAGTTTAAACAGTCATGAATCTGTTTTGTAGAAACAAAATAATATTGACTTTTGTTCCATCTTCTCAAAATCTGCCTGGATTACTGTAATTTTTCTATAATTTTTTATGATTAAAATTTCTTTCAGTATCACAACTCATTCAATGGAGAATGGTAAATCAGAATCAGTCATTGTTGTATTTTTCTTGTAAAAGAAATCAGAGAATGAAAAAATAATTTGAGCATTTATAACATACATGTAACATCTGCTTTCACCAGACACAGAGCTTTGAAAAAGCACATGCAAATTAAGATTACTATATATTCATTAGCTTTACATTGAGGAGTTACAATGTATAAGTAAGTCCAAAGAGTGTGAAAATCGTGACACATTACTTGTTTCTTCAGGGAATTATCAGGTATCTTGCTGCATTCCTACCTCTTCATATTGACTTCATTCACACCAAAACTACAATCAATATTAATACAATTCAATTTTCAATTGTTAAAGTTGATGTAAATGACAATGATTAATTTTGAATTTATCTATATTTACAATCTGTGCATTTAAAAGTTGGGTATTTTTCATCTTTAACGGGTACTCTGTTCACTTTTGCAATGTTAAGTGTACTCATTGTAACTATCCATGAAAATAATAAATTCAGTGTTCAGTAGAGCAAGATTTTTCCTTAAAAATTGCCTGATAAAGCCCTGCAATGTCTTATTTTTCACTTTTTGTTTGCCTTTATATTTCAGTGTATGAACTTCAAATCTTATATGGAACTAAGGCCTTAATATTTCAATGAAATACATAAACTCTTGATTTTGAGTAAAGATTGAATGGGCGGGTTGATTTTTATTAATAATTTTTCATTCATCATATCGGTAAATGTTCTCTTAAACACAAATTTTTTCTTTTTTTATGTAAAGTAATTATACACAAATTATTTATAATTAATAAACACCACAAAAAGTAGACAGATGAGCTTTTGTATCATTTCTTCTCTTTTCATCAAAAGAATTAATACCAGTTTAAATGGGGCAAATGGAATTGAGAGTATGAACATATAAGTTATGTATTATAATGTTGCCAGCTTATTAATACATTTACATTTTTACAAATAAGAATCAGCTTATCCATCATGTTATTACATAGTGTGTTCTTCATTAATTAAGCTATCCTAGATTTACTCCTCTCCAGTTTTCATGTCTTTTTTTTTAGGTTTTTACAATTTCATTTCAAGTTTATGGCTTATAAAGTTCTGGTATTTCTAAACTTATTGTTGATATAGTTAATCTCTTAGAATCATCATAGATAAAAAAAGAAGTGTTTATACTTCAAAAACGATCAGAAAGTAATTTTTTTTGTCATAGTAGTATGTACATGTACATGATCGAATGAGCTAAGAAAAAAGTATATCAAAACATTCAGTTCATAGGAATTTTTTATATATATTTAAGGTTCATATAAACTGAATAATCAATTTTATATTATGATTTAAAAAACAAATAAACTCATTATTATGACTTTAAAGCTATTCAGAGTATATATATTTTCATATGTTACAGAGTGGTAGAGTTATGTCCGGAAAAGTGAGAAAAAAAGAAGTGGCACCTATTCCTATTGAAGAACGTCCTGCATGGAATGACAGATTCTCAGTTTGAAACAGGTCAAGGACATATAAAGATATTCTAAACTTCTTAATATCAATTTATTGTATTTTGTATTGGTAAATTGGCTAAATTTATATGTTTATTTGACCCTTACCAATTGAAAATGGTGTTCAAATGTAAAATAGTCAAATTCTTCAAAAATTGTATGTTTTAGAAAAACGAACTTCAAATTTTTGTTTAATGATACATTGAGAATAAACATGTATCTGTTTACATGCATCATAAATTCTTGAGTATACTAATCAGTTTCTTTAAATACAAAATATGATGTTAGCAAGCTTTCAGTTGTTACAGCTGTGATATTATAAACAAATGTCAGACTAACCTATAATGATGTCATTACTAGAGAATTTTTCGCTAAATGGTTTGTCATCAGAGGAAAAAAAGGATAAATGTATTAGATGAGAATAGTCATGTACTGTTTGCTCTATGTTGGTCACTTCGTTTCTTAAGTGTTCTGAATACTCATTATAATTATTCATACATAGAATTTGTATTTCATTTACCAAGGTTGTAACTTTTTTCTATGCCCCCGCCATATATGGCCGGAGGCATATAGTGTTGCACCCTGTCATTCTGTCATTCCGATCGCAACTCCTCAGGAACTTTTCATCAGAATTTCACCAAATTTCACATGTAGGTAGGGCAGCATATGTAGATGTGCATGAAGGGAGGCAACTCTGAACAGAAATTTTTATCAGGCGTTATAGGACTTTGAAATTAGAAAATGTGCATTGAATATGGCAGAACCTTATTTGAATTTTTAAATATTAGTTCTGTGGCAATTATATTTCACTACCTTAGCTTACAGCGGGGGCATCTGTGTTGCACCGACACATTAAAATTCTATTTTTTTTTTTTTTGTTTTTGGGTGTTTTTTAATTTATATTTTTGTTGATTTGACAGCATTTAGTACAGACATAACATTTTGAATAAATAATGTAATTACCCCAACATTGATCAATAGATGAGAGAAAAAGATGAACTTAGTGTAATTAGCAATTATTTCAACCTTTGGTATTTTCATCTAAAATTAAACAGATCTTTTCAGTATATATTTGAATAACGATTTTTCTTTTAAGATTGATTTATCTAAATACACAGCAGCTGGGTTATCAGTTAACATGGATATATTGCAGGGTCAGAGTCAGAATATGTATAATTTATAAAACTTACATCTATACTAATGTAGTTTTTGTATTTGATAATTGTGAAACTTGCAAGACACCTGTCGGAAGATCAAAGAATATCAGTGACAGTTTTTTATGGAAAAGCTGAAACTTTAAATCTATCTCATTTTCGATTAATTGTTGTTGATTATTGATATCTTTGTACTCAATATTGCATTCCTGTTTTCATCAGGGGTTTTTTTTCCTTTGGCTGTACTTCAATCTTTCAATCTGTTGTTAGTTGCTATGTTAAAACATTGACATTAATATGGAGGCTATTGTCTAAGAGTGAGAGAAAATGGCTTTTGGTGCAAACCTATATGAGTCGAATTTAAATTGGAAGTAGCCATCAATTGGACATTTAATAGAGTTGAAGTTAGAAACATTAAAAAAAAGTTTAATTGTATGTATCATAAGTGATATGAAATTACATGGTTATGATCATTATTTTGTTCTGTTGATGAAAAGAGCAGGTATGAATCTAAATGTAATTAGATGGATGCTCATTGTCTGTGATTACATAATTGAATTCTTCATATCTTTATTTATTAGTTTTACTTGTTTTGATATATAAGCACTTGTTATTCCAATGCACAATTAACTAATGGTAATTCAACATGAAAATGTTTTTGACTGGACTTTATTCCTTCTTTTACAAACTTCAATTTATAGATTTTATTTCAAATTCAGAGAATATATTTATTTACTCTGTCTCACTATTGTGTATCAATGATTTTATTTATTGAAAAGTTTTCTTTATAAAAATCAAATTTAATTATGTATGTTTTATTTGATTTTTTTTTTCTAGTTTTAGAATGTCATAGTTACTTAGTAGTTGTTAATGTTACTTTAAGAAATTAATACTAAAGCTAGTCATATTTATAGTATACATTTGCTAGAATATGAAAGTATAACCTTTATTCATTTATTTAGTAATGAATGTAGTAAATGTAGTTCACTTAAATTTTTATGAATATATTTTGCAACCAGTAAAATATAATTGTATGATTAATAATCCATCAACTATAACATTTTAAGAGGACGACCATTTGATTCTGGGGGAGGGCTGGCACTTTTTGGAAATAAATATTCTTACTCTGAAAATGCTGGAAATAAAAAGTCTAGCTTTGACTGAAATGAAAATATACATTCTGGCTGCTAGTAGTATGCACATATACCAGATGATACAAATATAAAGCTGAATGTTCTATAGAAAACATGTTGATTTTTTTCTGGCTCCCTTCGCTTGCCAGATTGCTCCCTATCCTATAATGTGTAGTAGTTTAACTGTATAACTCATATTTCAGCAGAATTTATAGCATTGGACAAATAATGTTATTCAAAATGTTCAACAAAACTTAATAGATTTGTTGCTTTTTACAAAATATACTATTGTATAGTATTGACATGTCCATTTTGAGGGGCAGACAGGGTACAAGGGTTCTACCATCTGTTTTCTGGGAGATTTTCTCTTCAGATTCTTGTTCGGAATAGTGTCATTCGTGTTCATTTGCCACCAATTTTCCAATCCCTTCCCCCAACTTCCACTCGTGTTGTCCGTTCCTCATAATATATGCCAGGCACACCAATATTTTAATGTTAAAACGAGTGGCCAAAAGGGGTCCAAATTGAATTTGTCTAATCTCCCACCCTAGCATATATTCAAGGTTGAAGTTTCAATTAAATCATGTGCATTTCAGAATATATGGTGGCCATATTTGTTGACAGTGTTTCATTCCTTTTAAGTTTCATTGGTTCAAATCAGTGCAACAGGACATTCATCAAATGATTTTAACACATTTATTCAAATGTAAAATAAACACAAACATAACTTTAAAATGAGGACAAAAGTAAAACCCACAAAAATATGTATCTTCACTTTAAACATACATGATTAACAAAATTAAAAAGAGTCCCAAAAGGGCCTATATTGTTTACCTTAGACATAGAAAACATTGTACAATGATATTGAACAATGATTGTTGATGGCCATAAATCTTTAGTTTCTTTAAAACTTTTAAAACATGTAAAATTGTACTTGAGGAACATCTTTACTTAATATCTACCAAGCTTTCTCAAATTTAATCTAGAAGTAGTGAAGACAAAGTTAAAAATGTGAAAAATCAGTATATCAAATATATCAAAAATATTTATGAAATGCTTTTTTGCGTTAAAATAACATAGTTCAAAGTAAGTCAAAAACGAATAAAATAATATCATTTGGACAGGAAGCCAAAACAGCAACACTTCTTTACACATCCTTCTATAGTGATAAATGGAAATTCTCCCTTTGGATACCAGAGAGTGAGAGAGACTATACACTTCACTATAGAAACTAGTAGTATAAAGATCTATGCAATTACAGTAGTGTTTGCATATTATTTGTTGTGTTTAACTTATATTAATATGTGTTTTGTTAACAGTAAAAGGATGTGTGTTAATAGCATATATTACAATGCAATTCTAACAAGTATTTATTGGCGACTAAAAAGTCAAGAAAATAAATAATCTTTCCCATGATATTAAGGAAATAAATATTCTATCCTTCAAAGATCTGAAAATAAATAATCTGACTCGACCAAATTTGCCAGACACCCCCCCCCCCAGAATTAAATGGTCTTCTCCTAATGTTAAAGAAAAATTAGGTAATCTAGGAATGTCAGACATCTTACTTCAATAAGATTGTTTAACTACACATATTAACTAATCTAAGGTCTACTGTTATGTTTATGTGAACAAAGCTTAATTGTGTATGAACTAGTTTGTGAAATGTTTGAGTGTTCTTTCAATTTTTTTTGAATGAGTGTCATTGTAAGGCATGCATACAGAGATAACTTGAGAGAAATTGTAAACATGTAGTTGGTTGTATGTACTTCTGTTCAAAATATAACCCTTGCTCTGAGCAAAGTATCTGGACTTCAGAGCAGCATAACTCTGAGAACTGACATCGATTATAAAAAAAAAATTTTGATTTCATGATAATTAAGACATTTATATACTACATTGTTTACTTAATTCACCGATTTTGTCATTATGCATTTGTAATTTGATTTATAATTTTTATTTCATAATTCATTAATAATTGATTAGATACCTTGCCATGTGAATTCAGTATTACAGTAATATTATATTTTTATTATATATAGCTGTGATAGTGTTATGCATTGTACAGATATGATTATGAGTTTCTACTACAAGTATGTAATTTATTTGTATGCATTTTCATGGTAAATTTCATGGTAGAAGATTTTTTAAGTCAACTAGTGTACAAAGTTATGACTGCCTGGTATACCCAGGTTATTTATTAGTAATACATCAAATACTGATCATACAGTTTGCGAAACCTGTGAGGTTAGACAGATGGAAATTCAGTCAGTCACTGGATTTGCACTATTTCAAACTTTTCTCTTGATATTAGAACTGGCAAAATTATCAAAAACATGTGGTATCAAACTGGAGTATGATTTCTTTTTTTTTTTGTTTATGTCCATACATGTAAATGTAAAATGCAAAAAAAAAATGTTTACAATATAGTTTAAAGTATTTCTTTAAAATGATTCTTTTCTTTCTGTAAAAACATTGAAATTTTGAATTTTATTAAGTTTTTGATGTTTTCATAATGGTATCCCTTGTATGTTTTAGATCCACCGATACATGTATTAATATTCAACATTATTATGATATTAAAACCATAGTGCTATGATGTTAAGTTTTTTTACTTTCTTATGGGAGGAAATCATGGTTTCCCTCTCTGCCTATTAGTTATTTCAGCAATCAACAGTTTTTAGCTCACCATCGTCTGTTTGTCGTTCACTTTTCACATTTTCGCCTTCTTCTTCAGAACCGCTGAACAGAATTCAATGAAACTTGTGATGCATAAAGTACTCATGGTCCCCTACAAGTGTTGTTGTTTTTCGTCAGATCCGTCAACAGGTGGCGCCACCACAGGCAAAAGTAGGTCACAGAGAGTACCCTCATTTAACAAACTTCTTCTTCAGACCGGGTGCATACAGAGACAAACCGAATGCATAGGAATGATCTAGAGGGATGTGTGAAGAAGTGTTGTTATTTTTGGTTCCATTCTGAAATCAAATTTTGACCTTTTTTCGAAATTTTTTTTGGACTTAGTAATTTCAATGCAGAAAAGTGTCATGTTTTTCAGTTAATTGATAATGATGAGTTCTTTAGGACTAATTTGATCATAATTATGGTAAGGAATATATTTGTGAAAGAATTTTGTCATTATCTCAAATTTTGGATTTTTTATGAAGTTTTTAAGACTTCCAAAAGAAGGGGGGGGGTGGTTGGCCATTTTTCACATTTTCAACTTTTTCTGCAAAACTGTTTGAAGGATTTTCATAAATCTTGGTAGAAATAAATCACTTATGATCCCCTTCAAATTCTGTAGTTTACGTCCACACCTATTTACAGGTGGCGCCACCTTAGTCAAAAATAGGTCACAAAAGAGTACCCTCCTTTGACAATCTTCTTCTTCATACTGGCTGTATACAGAGACAAACAGAATGCAAAGATATGATCTAGAGGGATATGTAAAGAAGTCTTGTCATTTTGGTTCCCTTCCAAAATCAAATTTTAGAAACAACATTGGTCTGTGGTGTTACAGTATCGTGTCTCAAACTGTTTGAGATGGTATCATACTTTTGGTTTGAAATAAGCAAAGACTAGTAATTGACTTATACAACATTTATTACTTCAGTCATAAAAAAAAGTTGTGTAAAACTCCTTTATTGTAGAAAGTCATACATGTCCACATATGTTTGTTTATATCCTTGTCTGTGATAGTTGATTAGTATGGCACAACAAAATCCATCTGTTTGTAACACACCTGGCCAATCTCCATTACAGGCATCATCTTTACATTCATTAGAATAAGTTCATACTAGGTGGAAAAAGGCTGCCCATATCTTGTACACTTCTAGAATATGTTCTCACTAAAAGAAGAGATTATAAATATGAAGGTGTCGCCCAGGGTCATTCATCTATAGTTTAGGTCAGTTTCAACTGTGGTGAAAACATTTGGTCCATTCTAGAACTTCTAAAATGGTGACAACATTCCTTAAAAGAAAACAGTGTGTCCTTCCCTTCTCTCAGGACCATGTATTCAGGGTCAACGCATTTTAACTTTGAAGAAATTTTCTTCCATGTTCCTTAATTTCTGCATGCTTTATTTAAAAGATATTCATAATTTGTGAATGATAAGATAAGATAAGTTTTATTTAAAGTCGGCATGTCAAATAACATGGGAACATAAGCTCTCAGGAGCTTTTTACCGACATAATTAACATATAAATTTAACAGAGATAATAACATAGCATGCATAAAACAAAGCTGAAAACTAATCACATGCAAGCATCATGAACTAACAAGGCAAATGCGAATGAACATATGAAGCAGTAGTACTAGGAAAGTGTCCACACTTAAGAAGCTAAAATAAAATGAAAGACAAGCATAACTGAAAGACAGGTGGACATATCACAAAGGAAATCATATATCACAGCATGCATTGCACTTGCAGTCCTTACCATTCCACGATTGTATCAAACTTTTAAAATGGTTAAAACTCTTTGTAACTCTAAAATGCTCTGGCAAGGTGTTCCATAAAACAGCAGCAGCATATTTAAAACTTTGCTTACCATATGATGTAGTTCTAACACTATGTACCTGTAGAATGTTAGAATATCTAAAATTGTACTTGGTTTCTTTCTTATGAACAAGGTCTTGTAAAATTGGTGGTGACATTTTGTTTACAATTTTTAAAGTCTCGAGAGCCATGGTACGTAGACGTTTCACATGTAACAAAGAAACATGGGCTATCTCTAGTAAAGTTTCGTAATCACTAGAGTAGTCAGAATATATAAATCGTAGGGCTCTCTCCTCTACTTTCTCAAGCTTTATGGTGTTACCTATATTACAAAAATGCCAAGCTAGAGGACAAATATCAAAATGTGAAAAATAAAAGTGTGGAAAATGGTAAATTTGCTAAGATGGCATAAGTGTTTCCCGAGACGTTTAAGAACTGCCAGCTGTTGAGAAGTATTGTTTGTGGCGATAAAGTGTATCATGACTGACTAAAAGTCATGTCTTAGAAACCTGGATTGCTGTCAACTTAGGTGGGATTTTTCCCAGTCCATAACATTGAAATAAGTTCATACTTAGAAAAACGGTTCTAAGGAATGTTGCATGTCATGGTCCTGACATTCTGGAGATTTAGGGGGAGGGGGGGTGTTTTGAGACTTTCAGATTTTTATAAAATAGTTTACAAATCCGTAACCACTGTGTCTTACCTAATTCTACAAAAGGAACTGTCCATTGAAGACATGCTTGGTTTACAAACCAAAAGTTGTGGATTCAAAATCTTGTTTGGTGTTCGGTAATATAATGTGTATATGTGTTATATATGGTCATATCTTCAAGGTCAAGGTTAAAGTGGCACACATAGCAAAAATATTTGTCCAGGTTATAATTTCTTACAGCAAGTTGGATTTAGATAATATTTCACTTGATTGTTGTCCATGACCCAAAGGTGTGTCATGACCTTAATCCAAGGTCATATCTTCAATGCATACATAACCAAAATCCTTGTCCATGTTATAACTTCTTCCTGCCAAGTTGGATTATTATCCAAGATCATATTTCACACAATTGTTGTTTATTGCCAAAGGGTGTGGCATGACCTTGACTCAATATCATATCTCCCAGGTCAAGGTCAAAGTGCACGCATGGTTGAAATTCTTGTTCGGGCCGTAACTCCTTGATACTATTTTGGATCTGGATAACATTTCACACAACTGTTGTACATGATCCAAGGGTGTGTCATGATCTCGACACAAGGTCATATCTTCAAGGTCAAGTCACAATGAACACATAGTCAAAATCCTTGTCAAGGCCATGACTTGTTACTGCTAAGTTGGATTTGAATTATATATCACACACTTGTTGCCCATGACCCAAGGCTGTGTCATGACTTTGACCGAAGATCGTATCTCCAAGGTCAAAGTGCATGCATGGTCAAAATCCTTGTCTGGGCCATAACTCCTTACTGCTATGTTGGACATGGATAACAGTTGACACAACTGTTGTCCATGGCCAAGGGTGTACGTGTCATGACCTCGACCGAAGGTACAGGAACTGATGTCTGATTATATCTGATCTTCAGAGAAGTCTATATTGATATCATGCGCGGATACAGAGGGGGTGACCCCCCCCCCCTGGAATCCGAAAATTTTATCAAAGAAAGGTAATATTTTGGGCATTTTGGGGGTTGGATCCCACCTCGTCTAAGAGAAAAATTTACCGTTTTTGGTTGGACCCCCTCTGACAAAAATTTCTGGATCCGCGCATGGATATATAAAACTGGTTGAACATAGGTTGACAAAATACTTGAGAGCCTCAAGTCCGACAAAAGATAAAGCACAGGAGGATTATTTTCTCTTTCCTTATTGAAAATCGATTTCCTGTACCAACTGTAGACATTACATTGACGGGGAAGGAGCGAATCGACAACAATATAATGCCCTATTTTCCGTTATCGAGATTATTTTGATAAAAGCAGCGATGGAAAAATTATTTACGCAAATTCTTTTCTTTTTTTGTTTTATCATGCGCGCGTTTGATGTTGGGTTTTTTCAGCTTTTATGGTACTATAGGGCCTTCTAATTCTTTTATCAACTCTAGCTTATCTCTCACTACACATACGTATTCATGAACCTTCCCATTACAGTGGCGGATTTAGAGCCCCCCCCCCCTTCTTTGGCCACATATTTACTGGTAAAAATCCAGATTTTGCACCAAAGATGGCTGAGCAGTTTGTCTAATACACATGTGCCCCCTTCCCCTTTTCGGAAATCCTGGATCCACCACTGCATTACTATACCGGATATGCAACTTCAGATGACTTTCAGGTTTCTTGTAAATGTTCAGGATTACAGTATATAGTCAAATGTTTAAAGTGTTCTCGTTGTTTGTCCAAAATATTGTAGTGACTTTTCATGTCCGATCTCTTATGACAGACTTTTCAACATTTCTGCTGTGATCATGTGCATGGAATGAATACATTGCACAGAGACAATCACACGGCATAGCAGAGATATCTATGGTGAACAATACTGTTTTTAAGTTTTATAAATCGCATATACCTTATGTTTCCCCTTTGTGTGCGCGTTTGTGTGCATGTGTGTGTGTGGAGTGGGGGAGGGGATTTATGTGTCGGTTTATCGCATTTCCCTTTCTTTTGTAATAATATCTAGTTCCAGTTACATTCTCATTCTCTATTATATATTACAGTTTAAACAATTCGAAAATGCTTCAATGGTGTTGCAACCTGTAAATGTATTTACTTTGTTCTTGCACCTTTCTTTATAAACAAATAAGTGCCTCTCCTTTGAACATTCTCATTCTTTACTTTATCACCAGCTAAATGTGGAGACGAAATTTCTATATATAGCATTTTATAAATACGGTTTACATCTTGATATTAAGTAAAGGACACTCTTTCTAACAAATTTTCGCCCACTTGGCCTTTGTCAAGTTAAATAATCGATGATAAATTCTAAGCTAAGTAAAATCCATAAGGAAACAATTCACACAAAGTAAAGGAGAGCGACGACATTCAACGACTTCCCTTTGGAAAAAAAATTTCTTCTATATGTACAACTGTATATTATATTGCTTCTGTCTTTTATCTTTTGTCCGTCGACTTCCCTGAGATAAATTCTACTTGGTTTGGGCGATCCATATATTTAATTGTTTTGTCCTTTATCTATTATTCAACGACTTCCCCGTGGTAAACTTTACTTGTTTTGAATACATCTCTGTCTACCTGCTTGTTTTGTATAGCTGGTGTAATGCAATCCATATGCATACAAAACCAGGTACCCTATCGTATTTTCATTTAACAAGAGTAACACCTACATCTACGTTGATTACAACAAGAGCAACACCTACATCTACGTTGTTTACTACAAGAGTAACACGTACCTACACCTTTGTCAGTTACTACAAGAGTAACACCTACATCTACGTTGGTTACTACAAGAGTAACACCTACATCTACGTTGTTTACTACAAGAGTAACACCTACATCTACGTTGGTTACTACAAGAGTAACACCTAATTGCACTTATATGGCAACAAAATCTGCCTGACACAGTCCACAGAAATATAGACCTATGCAACAGACAACTCAAAGTAGCGATTGATCTTTTGCTTGCCACGTCATGCAGCCGTAACACAGAAGTTCGCATTTTACCGTCTCTTCCTAAAGTCAGGACATCAACAAACAACCGGCGGGACTCGATCCCGGGACTTCTCAGTTAGTGAACAAAGCACCCAAATGATTGAGTTACCCCGGCTCCATACAGAATTGAAGTCGAATCAAGTATTCATTATGTTCACACGGAAACTGCACACTTAATGTATTATCTCTAAGCACCTCATAACTTTACTAATTCATCAATTACCTTAACAGTGATCTTAACCTGCAATGGATGACCTTGCATTTTCAAGAGAGTACATTTCCTACAATAAAGCGTTTATAATTTATTACCCGGATAAAACAAGTTGTCGTAAAGGTAACAGTGACCTTGAACTTGGATCCACGACCCTCAGTGTTTTTACCAAGCATTGACTTTTAAGAGGGTACAAGATTATTTGTCGGAGAAGAAACTGTATCCACAGTTGACATTTACTTTGAAATAGGATGGATGATCTTGAGAATAGGTCATGACATACCACTATCTATATTTCCACTATGTATCATTTCATTTAATGAACCCCCTCTCCCCAAATAAATAAATAAATAAATAAGTAAATAAATAAATAAATAAATAAATAAATAAATTTAAAAAACCAAACAAACGAACGAACGAACAACAAACAAACAATCGAATAAGTTAAGAAAATGCCACTTTGTATTATCATCACAAGGAACATTTCTACCATGTAGGAACTCTCTCACTAAGCATATAGAAGTTATTGATTGTACATAACGATTTCATATAACTTCATGGCGACCTTGACATTGGAATAATTACCTTAGGTCAAAGTCAAGAGATCACATCGAAATGGTGCCGCAAATACGATTTGTCATTTATCTAGAAAAAAAAGAAAGATATTGCTATCCCATAAGGAAAATTTGTAGTAAATATACGATAATTTTGATAATGTGAATAAAAATAATTGCTCCGCCAAAGTGAACGGACATACAAACGGACGGAAGGACATCCCTGTATTTTAAAAGACCATATTCCGGTTTTGATAATTGCTGTCTTTTTGTCCGAGCTAATACATTTTGGCATTGTTTTTCATAGTGACGTCATAATGTATGACATAGATTCATTATAACATCACTATGAAAAACAACGCCAAAAGGTTTTATCTCGGACAAAAAGTCGTCATTTATCAAAACCGGAATATGGTCTATTGGTCCCATCCAAGACGATCAAACAAAAATGTATGAACAGATTAAATGTCGTCGTTTTTATAACTCCCGCCCCTCATAACCTTGCATTGACGCATCGACGCGCACCTTGCACGTTAATTATATCTTAACACAATAAGAAAGTACGAGTTATCTTTCGTGGAGGGGTCGCACTTGTAGATATGGCCGAGTATTTTCACTTCCTGTTACAGAACTGTTGAAGAACTTGAAATGTGAGTTGATTTATTCGAATATAGAGTAAAGTAATTTACACTATTTACAGACTAGTAAAATATCACATTGTGTTACATAATTTATGAAGGGTGCATTTGTAAACCTTCCCGAATTTCTTCTGTCTACCTGTTGTTCCCTATGGCTATGCCAGACAATATCTAGTACTATATTTTTAATATTAAGTGATAATCAAGACTTCGACAATTAATGGTATTTTTATCTTAATTCAAACATAAGCTACAACAACAGTTATATTTTAAACGAGACCTCTTGATGCTCTTCAGTTTAAGAGGTTGTCTTCAGTACATATGTAGTCTGTAGATGTCTTAAAATTCTTAGGTACACTGCTAACAATAGCTCTTCCATCACAACAAACAGGGTTATCTTTTCTAAATTGTCCTTTAAGCGTTTAATATTCAAGCATCCCGATAATGTTGATGACGTCATCTAAGGGCTATCAACCCACCGATGAACAGGCTGGGGGCAACCTCTCATTTGAGAGATAATCACTCAAATGAGTAACTATCACTGTTTTCAGTAATCAATTTCAAGGAATGAACAGAAGTAAACAAGTACTAAAAAATTAAGCTTCACAAAAGACCTCTTTCAAAGTTTTAAAGTTATATGGAGCATGATAGTGAACAAACCACACATTGGCACAATACACAAATTTCATATTTTACATGATATAGCAGTCAGTTAATTTTAAAACATCTATTGAGTACAACCTCTCATTTGAGAGATAATCGCTCAAATGCATTCAACAATCTCTGTTTTCTGTGATCAATTCATGGATAAAGTAGAAGTTGCGGTAAGAAGTATTTAACATGAAAAATTTGGCACATCTTTATAATATACAGAGAATAGTTTTCAAATTCAAAAGATGTTGAACTTTTAAACTTACACGTAATGTTTGGAGTTTAAATCTGCGCAAATATTGCTGCTATAAACTCCAAAATGGTAACTTAAAAAGTTCAATTGGTTTTCTAAATTATACATTTATTTGATTGGTATTAAAATGAGCTCTTTTCAATTTAAAATCAAAACTCCAAAATTTAATTTTTCATTGGTTCATGCTATCAAGTTATTACTAAACATACAGATTGTTATGTATTGGAGTGATTGTCTCTAATAAGGGGTTATTCAGAACCTGTATTTACATTACCCAGTATGATAAATATTTTCCCATAAACCAAGACTCAAAATCATTTATGTTTTATTTATTATTTGAGTATGATACATGTATAATCCCCATTCAATTTTGAATGCAAAAGGAATTCTTACCTGCTATTATGAATTGATTTTACACATTATATATATGTTCAGTATACAGAAATTCCTACTTAATAACTTATGATTCAAAGAATTAATGCCACTATTAGATATAATTAAGTTGGACACTCATTTTAGGGATAGTTTGTAATATCATGATTTTTAAAATGCAATGCAATCAAGGGCCATCAGTCAGACGTTTTTATGGCCAAAATTTTATTCTCCATTCACAACGCCGTAAAGTATCTTTTTTTCCCCAATGTTAGCACTAGAAGTTCCCAATGTAACAGAGTAAAAAACATTGTAATTGTACTACTTTTTCTTTACATGACATATTTTCAAGCACCTCAGTCCAAGTATGTAATCAGTATTACATATTACATTCACTTTTTGCATCAATATTATTTAAGTCCTAAGTTCTGAGTTCTAACCAAGATTTGGCTATGTTTGTGTAGTCATTTTGACTTTAGGTTTCTCTTATTTGATGTTTTACGATGCTTGCGTCTGACATGATCTTAAAGTTTTTATGTTGAAAATTAACTACATTCTTCAATTTAAGGATTGTAAAAAAATTTGTATTACTTCCATTCGTATTTGACTAAGATATAGTGTAAAATGATTTGACTTTTCGTTTTCTTTATTTTACCTAAAAGTTAAAAAGTAATTTTTCGAATCTGCTCAACAAATGTAGAGAAAAAATGTTGCACAATTTAAGAAATTCTACTGAAAGAAGCTTATTATTAATAAGAAAATAGAATGTAAAAGAATCAAACAGGCTATAGCAGAGGTGTCTGGGGAGCTAAAATAATCAAAACTGAAAATAGCGGTGAAAAAGTTGAACATAGTGAAGTTGAAAACTCAGAAAACCATAATGGTGAGAATGCTAAATCTCAATCTGGTCCATCTCATGTTCATGATGTGGATCATGAAGATTCAGGCTTTACTCAGTGATAAAAGGGTTGGACAGTGGATGGAGTTTTTCAGATGCCTAACAAATATGTTAAAGGGTTGATCTGATAGAAAAACAGAATATTGAATTTTTAATGTGAATGTTTATGCAATCAAAATCTATACAGACAATCTACAAGCATACTTTATCATAAACTTAAAACAAATATGTATGGGAGAAAAGTATCAATTTGGCTAAAAACAATGGGATTTTTCCCAATTTCACTGGCCCTGGCCCCTGTCTAAAACAAGGATGTGACGGTCTTGCAATCTCTTTTTGAGAGACTGCTCTCAATTTCTTAATTTTACAAGTACTTTAAAATCAAATTTCTGGAATTTTATCTGAAACTGGAAAGTACAAATGGATTTTTATTTTTTATAACATACTGAATTAAGTTTACAAAAGATGTTTTAAAACAAATACTGGCAGGAATAATTCTGCTTATATTTATGATGAGAGAAACTTGGGGTTTTGACTCAAAATCTTGAATTTCTATGAGAGAATTCTAAATATTGTGAGAGATTCTCTCAATTTCACAGCCCAAAATTATCCCTGTAATGGTAGAAGTTGTCATTTTTGAGTACATATATTTTTATGCCAGTATTTTATATTTGAGCAGCAGTAAACTCCTGAACTGCTAATGCAAAACATCTCTGTTCTCAGGATTATTGGTCAGTAAACTGAGAAAAATTGCTCCTTTATAAGTACATACAAGTAATTAAAAAGAAAAAGGTGAAGAGAAATTTTTTAATTACTTGAAATCCCCTGAAAATGTTTCCCATAAAAGTGATTGTGTTGTATTTTCATTTAATCTGATGTTTCCTTAAATGAAAGGGTGTACCCAAAATGGTGATTATTTTTTGTATTGTCTTTGTGTAGGTGTTAACTGAAATTTGAAGCGATATTATGCATGAAAACATGGGATTTTATTAAAGAAATAAGGGTTCATGCTGCAAATGACTTGGATAATGTTACCATAAATAACAATGATTTGTACAAGCAGACCTGAGCAGGTGTTACTGCTTTGACTACTGCATCAGATGTTTTGGGTTCAAATTCTGTCGAAGTCTCACCGGTTATAGACAGCTAATTGGTTAAAAATTTTATCATATGTAATTGTATGTACATACATGTAATTACTACCAGTAGGCAGTAAGTTCATGTATATGAGGATGTGAGAACATTTTAACATCACAATTTGAGGACGATGTAATCCTCAATTACGACATTAGAATGATAGAATATGAGGACATGATAACCTTAGGACAGAAGGACAGGACAAACACAGTATGCAGAACTGCAAGATATGCTCTGTATGTGGCATCGTCTGAAGCCACAAGATACAGGGAATCATCAGCTGTATCGTCATGGAAACTACTGTGCTTTTGTGTAAGAGGATATGTTATCCTAGATTAAGTCTTAAGAGCTAATTTCAGGTACCATTCCATTTTTATGCCCCCCTTTAAAGAAGGAGGGGCATATTGTTTTGCTGCTGTCGGTCCGTCTGTCTGTCTTTCTGTCGGTTGGTCCATTTACAGTTTCTGCTAATTATCTCTGGATCCAATAAAAATATTGAATTAATATTTGGTATACAGATACATCTCAAGGATATCTAGGTCGAGTTGAAATTTGGTTATGGTTCAGTAATTTTTGTAAGAGTTATTTTCCTAGGACTTAAAAAATTTCTTAAAATTAGCAGTTTCCGCTCATTATCTCAGGAACAGCTAGATACATTGAATTGATATATTTAGTATATAGATACATCTTTTTAAAGACATCTGGGTGAAGTTAATAAGTTATAATTAGGATACCTCATTACCTGTCTTTGGCATATTTATTTTGATTTTGTTTTATGTCAGTTAGTACTGATGTCTAAATTAAATGAAGACAATTGACATATCTGTTAATCATTAGACACGAACTTTTGAATGGAAAAATTGTGTTTGTGGGTGATTATGAGGAGTAGTTGACCTCTAATGTGGTCATGTGAGTTCTGCCCACGCTACAAAAATAACCAGGTGGGGGGCATATGCTATGTTGGCATTGCTCTCGTTATGATTTAGATTCTCACAGATCTAGGAAATATATGGTTTGCTGAAATCCTGAAATTGCAGGAGACTAAGGCAGGGTTGCTCTTAGCCTCATATACTTACATTGTTCTGGCTTATACACAAATGTAGTTACAAATTACAATTTACATTTTACACATAATAATGACAATAACATACATGTAGATAGAATTCTGAACCTTTTGGCTTTCCATAATTGGTTTCCTGTCTTTTGGATGATATAGTGGAAATTTACATAACACATGTAAAAGAACCATTACACTAACAGCTGCAGGTGATTGTATTGCATAGATCGCAATTTATTAAACAAATCATCAAGCAGGTGCTACCACAATATATATTGTATGTTATAGGTGAAGTAAAGTTGGTGTGGCATTAAATGCTAAATTATAATTAATTCAACTCAGCAAACTTGGAATTCAGAATCAAATGAAATGACAATTTTCTCATCTACAAGTACTGTAATTGATAAATATCCAAACTTCTCTGCAGTTAATGAGTTATCTTGGTTTAGACTAGGGGCAGGGTTTGTGTTGGACATCGGTACATGGTATTTATACTGCACTGAATAAAGTTTCTGAAATCTGTCTGTACATGCTGTGCCTGCTTTAAATTTATACCAATATGTTCAATGATACTTTTATATAATTGAATTGCCTTTAGAGATATAATTTCCTTACACTTGAATCACAAAGTCAGTGTTTGGGTAACTTTGTCACGGAAATGGTGAAGATCTCTCTGTTAAGATGATTAAAGTCAGCAGTACTCGATATTCATGTGAAACAGAGAAAAACACTATAAAAACAAATATGGTAACTAAGTCATATGTTCATCTGTGTGGAATTAATTACTAAACGCTGCAGTTTTCTGAGAGTAATTGCTGAAGGATAAAACTGTTGTATTGTTAAAAAGGTACAGATCTCCCGTTGGTGTCTTACCATTTCAATCTTAAGGATATCCAACCCTAATCCGAGTCCTTTCCCTCTTTACATACATGTAAGCAACTTGTCTGAAGTAAATAGAAAAAAAAAACATTAGAATTTATTTTGTGGGCCCTTAATTTTTAAAGGAAACAAAATGCAGATGGTACCGGTACATGTACTTGAATCAATATCCTTAAAGTAGCTCCCTGGAGCTATAGTAACTGTAAAGGTGTGTGGTAGGGCAGTACATGTTGGTTAAGTACTGAACAATACACAGATATAATGATAATGCTAATACTGTATAAATGAACAATATTCGAAAGTGGCATAGAAACAATAGTAAACATAATTACTTAAGGGCATTCTGTATGAAGTTATTTTCTTCCTTACTGGTAAATTAATCAGATGTATGCTACATGTACTCCTTTATAAAGATTCAGAATGTTTTCAAAATTTATACATGTGTTTACAATTTTAATTAATGTATATTTCAGTTATCTATGGCTCATATAATATATGCTAATACACTTTGATCCAGGTTCTGATTTTTTTCAATGGTCATAGTGGCTTTTCTGATATCAATTAAGTTTGATTTAGTAATTGTCCATCGCTTTTTGCTAAAGCATGGGAACATTAAATCTCATTTGTCTGTCTATCTGTCTCTCACAGAAACTTTAACCATAGTCATAACTTTTTAACCATAAGACGTAGGGCCTACATATTTGGCATGTGTGTCCCTAATTGCAATACCTTTCCATTGGTACCAAAATGTTTTATCGTGTGACCTTGACTGTGACCTTTGACCTACATATACTTCAATGTAACTTTTTCTCCCTAAGACGTGGGGTCTTCATATTTGGCTTGTGTGTCCCTAATGGTGCTGCAGATACATGTAGACATGCACAACCATGACATTATGTCACTGATCACTGCACCCTTACTGATAGAAACCCGAAAGCGGGGGACCACAATTCTCTGAATTTGCTTGTTACACTACAGTTACACACTGTGATTCCATGCAAACAGAACTATACAAGCCAGTACCTTTCCAAAGGGTAGATAGATTTTTATGATGAAAAGACCCAATAAAGCAGGCACAGTTAAGTAATCCAAATTTTAAACAAGGAAAGTAATAACCACAGTATGAATTTTTACTATCTCCTTAAAATTTAGAAAAGTGAATTTTTAGTCCTTAGGATCTGAGTCTTTTCTTCATCAAGTAGTGCATATGCAGTTTTGATTCTAATCTTCATCTCTGTGGTTCAGAAAGAGACATGGTCAATTCTTGTATATAAGTTAGAAAACTTAGACTTAATAAAATACACTATCAGTATATCAGATTGTTTTAAAATATGTTGGTTAGGTTCATTTTTGGAGTGTAAGAAGATTTACATATGATTTAAGCATTGGTTAGAAATCATATATTAATTGATATTAGGTTTGTAGAATTGTAATCAGAAAAGTTAAAATAATCGATCATTTATTATTATATAAAGAAAACTCTTTTTGAAGAATTTGATATTCAGTGTTTTTTTTCCTTCAAATCATGTCCGTTATAAGGACCCTTCCTAATGGAAATTTCATTGATTTTTCCCAAAATTATTTTGGCATAGTGATACAGATACTTTATTGAGAATATCTAGGTCAGATTTTAATTTGGTTACCATTGAACAATTTTTGACAGAGTAATACCCATTGAACCTAGAAAATTTCCAGTGATATACAGTTACTGGGTCCGGCGCCATAAACTGAGAATATACTTAAGTCATAGTTTCATATTCATCTGTTGATCAATGAATTAATAACTGGGATTTGGATTTTATTTAGTTTTATTCTATTGATAAATAGAATTAAACCATTCTACATTAGAATTTATTTGAACGTTTAATAATGGAATGAATTAAAATGAAATATTTGACTTAAGTATATTCTCAGTTTATGGCGCCGGACCCAGCTGTTCTTTATCTCTACAATGAGTGTATACATGCATGTTGAAATGAAATTTTTTATATGTGGATTGGTAATGAGTATTGGATGACCCCTATAAATTTTCAGGTCAGTGTCATTTAGTACAATGCAGTACTGTATACAATCAGTGTCCACCCAATATCTTGTAAACTCTTTGCTTGATAGTGATTATATTGCATATGTGGGTTGGTTATGAATAGTACTAGTAGTAGGTGACCCCTTTTGATTTCAGGTCAAAAAGTCAAAGGTCACACATGTGTTATATATATATATATATATGAATTGATACAATTTTTAAAACTTGTAATGGTAAAAAATACAAATAAATGTACATATACTCATTTTAAAGTATCGTTTAGTTGTATGTGGAGTGTATTCCCTTGATTTGTTTGATTACCTCTGTGTCCATATTTAACTTCATTTAAGGGATTGTTTTTTTTTTCATATGTTGAATATTTTTTCTAAAATTCTTGTGACATTCCCAATTTTATAACATCCAAAGATACATATTCTGTTACTGACACAGTTCATTCTGCAGAGTCTGATTAACATTGTCTGGTCCTTTGCTGTCTCAATTTTACATGTTTTAAGCATGATGCATACATCATATCATGTGATCTAGAATAATTTCCAATAATACATTAACCATAGCCATTGAGGCAATATGGGAAATGATAATGCAATCATCAAGAGATGGCTGGAGGGGATTTTGATAGATACATGTAGGGACATGAATGCAGTGTATAGTTGCACAGAAAATTATAGTTATATGTTGATGATCATGTAACAGTAACATTTTATGGATGCTTTTGTCTATCATGCCATTAAGAACATTCATAGAGAAGGCAAAAATGAAAAATTCATTAGATAAAAAATTCATTAGAGGTATGATTGAAGGATAGAGCCTATAGTGATATTTTGTTTGTACTTCATAATGTATAAGAGTACCTGGTAAGTATGTGGGTTACTAGGTAGGAAGTATTTTGTAGAAAATCAAACCAGACCTTGATAATCTTTGACTGAAAAATAGTATTTACTACTGTAGGTGAAAAAAAAATAAAAGGTAGGAGGTAATGCAATTGAGTATGTGTTTCATGTTGATTAATAATTCTATATACAATATGTAGAGGATTAAATGAAGCAAAATATTCATGTCCTTTATTTGCCATTTTATTTTCACTTCAGAGGAAAGTTAAAAGTTTTAGTATTTATTTCTTTATAAATATCTATCTTTAAAGTAATGCTAATTTTAAACATTTTCCAACATTTATTTCTAGAGGGTAACTTTTTACTTCTATGAAAAGATTTGAAGTGTACATGTATGCAGTTCGGATTTGTACTGAAATGTAAATTTAAAGAAAGCCAATATAAAGGGTGAAGTTGTAATGATTAATGAGTATTTCTTGGAAGTAATTCGACATCTAAAGACTATACGCTTTAGTAAGTTGTATTATGTTTTAAATTTCACCAGACTCTGCTGTAGATACCACAGTTAACATTTAGATAGTGTATAAACAAGAAATAGTGTACAAGCAAGAAACAAATGTTTTATGTACTGTTGAGGTTCGTTTAGATTATTTCCTCTAAGAGCTGGTTAAAGTGTATGATCTTCCACCTGTAAAGGCATTGTGAATCCTAGCCTGCCAAAACTTGATTCTCCACTCTATCATCAACATATGATTAATGTACAGATGGCCACAAGAGCGTCCAAGTTACTAATGGATCTTTTTTTTTCATTATTTTCAATCGTAAGTGTGAAATGAATCTTATGATTGATTCATGAAATGTCATCATTAAATTTCCAAAGTCTTTATCTCGTAACTGTAATTTCACTCAGGGTTTCAGTATTTGCTGATTTCTAATTAATTACTTGCATGTCATTACGAGGTGCTTTCGGTCGAGTTTTTCTGCGTTCAATTCTCGTCCACATTTTTCTTGAAGGGCCTAATTTTAAAGGTGCATTCTGTGGCAGCAGTGTGATGGTTATGAATTATGTAGGAAAGGAAATAATACTTGACCCATGGAGATGTAGCAGGCAGGAAGCTGCTGTGCCATAGTATGATTGTAAAACGCGTTAAACACCGCGGAGTTAGGGGAAGATGCTGCCACTATCGTCGGCATATGTTCCCAAGTCTAAGATATACTCTAATTGTGTTTATCACGTGTTATTCTCTGTAAAAACGGCAAGGATTAGCTATTATATAGGTTACAGGTGAACGAAATCTTTGCTACCTACGGTAGGTGAATCTAATCAATTAGGCTTACTTAGTTATCTTTGAAGATATTGTAGAATTTTTATTCTATCAGTTTAAGTTCCACACCTCGTATTATGTGCGTGTTTTGTTACCGTTGTTTGTTTGTATAATATAGAGTAATGATTTAAAATGTTAGGGAATATATTTCAAATGTTTTCTTAAAAGAGTGTTAAGGGAACAAGTATCCTATTCAAGTTATTACATGGCAGAAAATGATTGACGTTTTGATGTTGTTATAAACTTAACATTACATTACATTACAAAGGGAATAAGTGTGACGTTAATGTGAAATACGAAAGTAACTGGTGTCACTTGAAAATGGCACTAACAACAATGTACTACAGTGGACATTCACGAACCCCTGAAATTCAGAGATGAGAAAAGAACAAATGACCTAATGGGGAATCTTTATGACATAATGCATGAGGTAATGATGTCAATGTTAAAGAGTTCATTTCCGCTCGAAAACATCATATAAGGGGTTAGGAATCAAAATGCATTACATGTGCGAATCCAGGATTGGGACTGTAGCCCTAAGATTTGACAAAATGTACCAGTACTTGATTGCTCTGTGTTTTGTTGTAGATTGGGGAAATTCTTATCCAATACATGGTTGGGCTCCCTGTGGAAAAATATGTATGGTGAGGATACCCGCTTAGCAAATTTCTGGACCTGCGCCTGTGCCTAAGTTACTTAGTGCTGTATTGAGGAATTATTTGTCTTTGAGAGGAAGTTTATGATATTTCAGTTCGAATGAATGATTTACTTCCTAAATTATTTTTTCTTTCTACTTATCGATCATGAATATGAAATACGAAGTCATTTGTTTCCCCCTTTTGAAACGGAGAAAAATAACTATTCAGTTGTAAATCAAACGGTAAATTAGATATGTATTGTGTGTGGGATGTTTTAAATTATAATACCATATTATTATTGATTCCGATTTTGTTTTCTTTGATGTAGTTGAAACTTAATTTACTTGGAACATTTCTCATTTGAAGTACTATCTAATGATTTGTTGTGCTGGCATTTAGTATTTTACATTTCTATCTTTCACCTGGATGTATTGTGACATACCGGTACTAGTGTTTGTGATTCTGTCTACACAATCAGGGTTCCTAGGTATTGATATTTGTATTGGTCCCTTTTCAACTGTCGGAATTTCAGTTGTTGATACATTGGCATATAAGTGATGTCTAAGAATGTTATTTTGATTTTGATACTTGCGGTTGGTGAATTTTGGTAAGGTGTCTTGGGTAGAATATTGTTTGTAATAGATTATTATTGCTCTTCGACCATAACGTATTTTGTACTTAATACATTTATTTCATGCATTTGTTGCCATGCTAATTTCCATACTATTTGCTTTCCAAGTTCAGAATGCTGCGAGATTGTGTCCTCAAATCGTGTCTTAATTATGTGGTCTGTCAATTTCCAAGAAGACGTCAGATTTAGAGTATTAAATGAACTCAGTGTAGGCATCTTACACGTGCACCTATCTATCTGTAAACTTAGACGTTATTTTCCATTAGAAGATCGAAAACTAAATGTCACCTATAGTGCTCGAACTCATTTCCACTGGTCTTTCAGTTCATTGCGTCAGTCTGAGCTATACTTCATCTTTTAATCTTGTTGGACCTTGTTTATACTTGTTTTATCCGAAGTAAAGAGATATAAATTATTTTTGTAGATGGGTCTATATGAATAGGTATCTCCGGAAATTCCTAATAGAAAAAGTTCAGTTAAATGTGTCGTACAATGATGCCCTTGATGATAAATTAGGATATATATATATATATATATATATATATATATATATATATATATATGATGCGTTTCTTTAACCCCGACTTCGCACACTACGAGGTGCATGTATGGGATGTAACTTGTAGAAAAATGATACCGGTCGTTTATCTCCGGAAATTCCTGATAGAAAAAGTTCAGTTAAATGTGTCGTACAATGATGCCCTTGATGATAAATTAGGATATATATATATATATATATATATATATATATATATATATATATATATATGATACGTTTCTTTAACCCCGACTTCGCACACTACGAGGTGCATGTATGGGATGTAAATTGTAGAAAAATGATACCACGTTTAGCTCACATGAAGATTACATGTATTTAAAATAATGCATGCATAACACGAAGTTTTGAACAGGCAGTAAAAAGAAAGAAAAGGGAAAACTTTTGCTTTTATGAAGATATACATGCATCTAACACTTTACTGAATTTTAGAACCCAAACCATCAAAATGACCCATAAACCAGCATAAACTATACTTTCAATAGGTTCTGAATACTGGATAATGTGGTTTTTCAGTGACCAACAGTTCCTGGTTCTAGCACAGGCACTGTGTTACATGAAGAGTGTCTTTTTAAAACTAACCCCCTCCCCCCTTCCTTTGTATATGGGCTCGTTCCCCTTTCCCCTAAGGTAAGAAACGACGATAAGATTGCAGCCGCTTCAACCAGTATTTCCTTCAAGTTCCGATGATAATCAGAGGAAAATAAGGTGCCAACATGTAAAATAACGTTAAACCTTTTGATATCTGTCCTCAAATTTTCATTTAAGCATGTTTAAAAGCGCCAACAAACGCAAATTCGAACGACACAACTCGCAGACAGTTTGCTCGCCAGTTCGGCGTTCTAGTCCAAACGGTGCACGATTGCTTATCTTTTATTCTGTCTTATGAATAAGACGGTAAAATCGCTTACGGTAGACGTTGAAACGCTCAAATTCTGTACCATAAACATCATTATATATCGTCCTTTACTTGACAACTTTCAAAAATAGTACTGTGGTTAATTAAATGAATATATCGTTAAAAGTTCTATATTCTACGATCATTAGACACCAACGTCTTTGCAATAAAAATGTCATTGCCCCAATTTGATCAGCAGTTCTAATGAAGCGGCAAATAGTGTGTGACGAAGAATCAATCCCTGTGCTATACCGCTAGTACATTAATTGGTTTATTATTCGCCCGAGGTCCGCACAGCTTACGGCCATGACCAGCAATGTTACGGAATGTGTCATCTGGCCAAACATTCCACATACTCTGTACACCATCTGATATGTCTGTTTATACTTGTACGATTTAATTGGAGATTACACAAGTTTGGAATGATAAAGAATGACTTATTGTTCCATTGATCAGGGATTTTAGGAGATATGATATTACCACTTGTGTTTGACCAAGAAGTTGGTCCATTGTCGATTCTACGCGTTGGTGTTATCTAGGAAGGAGGAAGGAAGTGTGGCTAGAAAACAATATCAGTAAGATACATGTGCAAAGCATTGTTTTTCTATTGTATATTCCGTTTTGTATTTTGGTCATTCTTTTGCCATGAATGTAGATTTCGATCATCGTAACAATGAGTTTGATATAAAGGTTATTCATTTTAACACTTTTATTCTACATAAAGTATATATTCCTGTATGAACCGAGTGTGATATCGGTATTAAGAACGGGGTAGTACGGAAGTAGTTTTTTTTTGCAGAACAACTAAATTTGTCGTTTCCTGGATCGTAGTTAATGATGAAGATCAAGTCGAATAGGAGGGTCCACAATACACCAGGACAGTTGTGAAATGTTTCATGAAAATTCATTGGGATTATCAGCGATCATATCCAAAAACTTGTATGCATATACACGTGTATTTTGCTCTCTGTGCTATTAGTTAGTAAAAGGATATATATATATATATATTCTTCGTCTTCGATAGCATTAAACAATATATATATTATATATATATATTATATATATATATATATATATATATATATATATATATATATATATATATATATATATATATATATATATATATATATATATATATTGTTTAATGCTATCGAAGACGAAGAATATTTCACAGAAACTGTGATGGTGGTAGGTGGCAATGTCAAGTGGTGAAGTACATGGATCAGCCTGATAATGGTAATAGTAATAGACTATGATAATGATAATGATGTGAACGCACTTTATTTCTTCGTCACTTAGCTCTTAAAACGTCTTACTTTCTTTGCATAGCTCTACGTAATAACATTGGTATTGAGCTGAGATTACGTTCCTGTAGTGATGTATTATTGTTGTAATATGTTACACTACTGTTTAAAACATTTAATATGTTTAAACATTATTAAAACAATGCTTAAACATATCAAACGTTTCAAATATAAGTGTAACAAATATATTATGGCGGAACTTGTGAAAATTTTAGGTAAAAATACAACATATATCTCGAAAATTTTTGTGGGGGGGGAGCATATAGTCACTGTCGTGTCTGTGTGTATGTTCGTCCACACGTCTGTCTATGTCCGTCCAATGGAATTCATATCTCCGAAACCGTTGATCATACTTCACTCAGGATATCACTCAAGGTCATTTTGAAATTCAAGATCGTTAAAAAGGTCTTAAAATCCCCCCCAAAAAAAGAGAGCATATATTTAAGTGAATTTCCAGCAGGCAATGATCATACTTCATATAAATGTTAATTGTCGCTCGTGATAAATGTAGTAAGTGTCACCCAACTGGCAACAGCTAGAACTTCAGGCATTTCTAACATCGACATGTGTTTAGGTATTTTTGCTAATATATTTTGGAGCTTGGAGGTTGTCTTATCAAATAGAGTTATCCATTGGTTTGATGCAGATCGAGATGTCAGTCAGTTTTACTTCAGTTACCTTGTAAAGTTAAAATCTAACATTTATATGGTAACTTGAACTTGATCTTTGCTGATCAGATTCGTCCGTCGTTTGTTAGCTCGCCGATACAAAGGTCCCCAGAGCTAGTGTCATATCCCCGGCCTCGTTGTCGTCGTGCCCGGTGCTTTAATTAAAGCCATGATTTTTGACCCAGTGACCTTGACTCGGGACTTTCATCCACTTTGGAAAAAAATTTAGCATGGGCGATATCTTTTGAATTGTAAGAGATACCGATTTCATACTTCATTATCATTTTACCCTAGATCATTCAGAACTGTTATTTGGTACCATCACTTAGGAACCTTTGACATACTTTCCAAAAACTTTAACATTGGTTATATTCTTTGAACCGTACTTGGTACGGCTTTCATATTTTTAATTTTATAGAGAGCCGATGTAGCACAGTGGATGATTTCCTCATTCATGACCGAGAGGTCCCGGGTTCGACTCCCGCCATGAGTACATAGGTGTCCTGTCTTTCTATAACGAGACAGTGAAGACCAAGATCCCAGTCACACTGTTTCGTGAAACGTAAAAAAGTCTCGTGGTGTAGATCTAAATTTCTGTGCAAATTGCAATGCATCAGACAAATGCCGTCATTATATACATGAAATAATCGTGAAATGACGTTAAAGCGTAATCAGTCAATTAATCAGTCATCATATAGATTATCTTTGACATTCTCTCACCTTTGGCACCCTCGAATTTGTGGTATTGAGCTTGACATTTGACTTACATTTTGTTTTGTTATAATATTTTCTTCTCGTTAACACTACATACTGCATCTAGAATCCCAGAATCCAGAAAGCCTTCTAATTTTGTTCTTGGTCAAGTTTGGAATCATTATTGATAATCGTAACTTTTAAAATTCCGCCCATTCCTGCGGTCTGTGCTGTCTTTTGACAACGCTTCTTTGTCCAATCGTGCCTTCTGATTAATTTTTCTAATCCCCATTTTCAGTTTCTCTAGTGAATCATATGTGATCAAACTAGACTTCGATGATCAGCAAGGACTGGGATTAAGATAGATTTAAAATGTTTAATGCACTCATACGAGACCAAACAGAAAAATTCTTTGAAATGTTGCCAGGAACCCTAACTCTCGGCTGAAAGTATCTTCATAGGAAAATTCTTGCTGCAATATTTGGCTCCGTTCAAGAGATCGACATATGTTAGAAAGCTTCTATATCATCACATGGAAAATATTAAACACCTTTTCTGAAATCACGAAGCATTCTGATTTCATATTTAGTGTATATCATCATATTGTATTAACTTACTCTATCAAGTATGTTTCAATATTCTGGAAGTCGAAGTTTTTTTTTAAATAGGCTTGTGTAGAGAAATGTTTATAATCTTATAATGAAGAACAAATCATACAATCCTATCATAAAATACAAGTCACAATAGCATTTCATAATAATATGTCTTTTTCTAACTTTAAAGTTTGATGATTTAAAGTGAGGACGTGACTATTTTTAAATCATAAAAATTTAAAGTTAGAAAAAAACTATATATATATATATATATATATACCATCATGACAGTCACACATAGAATCACATTTATTCAAGAGAAGGTCTTGTTACAGTGCTTTGTCTATGAGTCACCAAAAACTAAGAAGTCTATGTCATATCAAATGCATCGTATTTGTGTGTGTATATATATATTTATTTAGATTCGATTTTAAAATCTTGAACATCGTAAACTACGGTATTCAGAATCCGTTTCCCTATCCCCAATAAGGGAACGGACCCGGAATACGGTGGTTTAGGACGATGGGACATTAATAACTAATTATTACTGCGGAAGTTGACATTATGGCTCTGTGACGATAGGTATGTTCTAATATTCAATAAAGTACTGAAACGCAAGGAACTAGACCTAGTGCTAGGTTTTTAACCACACATATCCAGACACGTCGCATCTCTTACTTGTCCTTTCTAGTGCGTTGTTGACCCAGTAACACTATAGAAAGGGTTCTTAACTCGAATTGCTGATGTCAGGGTTGTGTCGTTTCCAATGCTTTGGTTCGATGCATTTTCGACTTTATATAAACCATCTTTCTCTCTGGATTTCGCATCCTTGTAGGGAAGAATCTCAGATGCTTCCGTATTTTTGTTTAATTGTTTGCGAAGTATTTCTTTTGTTTGTTTGAGGCTGAGACTGTTATTTGTTTCTCCTACCGGTAACTAAGTACAGATTAAAATTTACGTAAAATATGTATCAATTAACGCCCCAACCCCGGATATGCACCATGCACATCCTATCGCACCGTGAACCAATCGTACGATCTCGGACTTTTCAGGTCGCATAATTGGAAAACAACCTCGAATGTATTATGGTGGATTAAACATAGCGGCGCCCACAATGAAACATATAAATGCAGAAAACAACTTGCTCATGTTCTCAAAAACGTAAATCTGCTATCAGCTTCTTATTTAGATCTTTAGAAAATTGAATTATATTAAAAGAATATTGAATACAATGATCGAAATCCGCCATCTTGTCACAATTTTTAACATCCGGTGTTTCGTAATACATTCAAGTTTGTTTTTCCGAGCTTGCCGAAAAGGTCCGAGAAGGTGCGATTGACCGTGAACCTAACCGAAGACCTCGTAACGCAAAATACCGAAACCGCGATGTATGTATGTCGTAAAATCGAGTTTACTAAACTCAAGTAACGAAATCGAGTCGACTTATTTTCACCCCTCCCCCAACGGGAGGAGACATATTGGTTTTGTCGTTCGTCTTTCTGTCTGTCCATCCGTCTGTCACAGAGCGTGTCCTAGCTATATCTTTCATACCGTTGTCATGTTCTAATTTTTTGAATTTACTTGAAAGCGGGGGGGGGGGGGGAGGTTTAAATTTTTGTATTTACCACCCCCAAGTAAATTTAAAAATTAGAACATGACACCGTACATCCTATCACTTTCATATTTTAGTATGTTGTTGATCATGACAGACACAAAGGTTTCACAACACCTTGACCCAAGGTCATGTGACCAAAGTCAAGGTCTATTTGGACTCTATGATAAAATTGTGTCTGGGCTATATCTTACATACCATACAGCCTATCACTTTCATATTTAAATGTTGTTGATGACAAGCCAAAGGTTTCACGTCACCTTGAGCCAAGGTCATGTGACCCTTATTTTCACCCCTCCCCCAACGGGAGGAGACATATTGGTTTTGTCGTTCGTCTTTCTGTCTGTCCATCCGTCTGTCACAGAGCGTGTCCTAGCTATATCTTTCATACCGTTGTCATGTTCTAATTTTTTGAATTTACTTGAAAGCGGGGGGGGGGGGGGGGGGTTTAAATTTTTGTATTTACCACCCCCAAGTAAATTTTAAAATTAGAACATGACACCGTACATCCTATCACTTTCATATTTTAGTATGTTGTTGATCATGACAGACACAAAGGTTTCACAACACCTTGACCCAAGGTCATGTGACCAAAGTCAAGGTCTATTTGGACTCTATGATAAAATTGTGTCTGGGCTATATCTTACATACCATACAGCCTATCACTTTCATATTTAAATGTTGTTGATGACAAGCCAAAGGTTTCACGTCACCTTGAGCCAAGGTCATGTGACCAAGGCCACTTTGTAGTTCTATTCATGGAATCGTGTCTGGAAATCGTGTCCGGGCTGTATCTTTTACACCGTGCAGCCTGTTTATTATATTGTTGATCATGGCTCAAAGGTTTCACATCACCTTGACCCAAGAGTCGATAGTTGCGGAAAGGCAGGGAGGGGGAAACATAAGGTTTTATTCAAAAACAACATCTAACCTTAATTGTAATTTTTGTGCGTTAATTATACGTTTACTTCATAATGATACTATTTGCCTGTCAGATTTTTTAAAATACGATATGAAAGAGATCATGACAAAATTCCCGGGTCATTTCCTTCTGTCAATCGATCTCATGGTTAGCCGAGAAGGAAATGTTCAGTGTATATGTGGAATAGGAAACGACCGAAATAGAATCTTCCTTAGCTCGTGTTACTGTTAAGTGTAATTTGAAGTCTTATTAAGGATATATACACGAACAATTGCTGTGATTTTCTTAGTGCTTGATGCAATGGGGTGTCGATGTTCGTATATTTCACCTTCATTGCCCATTCGTGTCAGTATGTAAAACACTATACCTGGGTTTTAGTATGTAAAACACTGTGTCCGAGTCTCTCTGACTTCCGATATACATATATCAGTAAGTTGCTTTACCCGTAATTACCCGACTAAATACTGTTGTCAGCAACACATTACTCTTTGTCTCGTATCGCTAGAGTCGGTAAGGTTCCGTGCTGATATTCATGTAAACTTTATATTATTTGAAAGAGACTGAAAAGTTAAGGTTGTTTGTTAAGTCTCGACTTTTGTACAATCAAGATATATCTTGGTACAGTGGTCGATCTTGTTACATCAGTGCACACATAACAACATTGTAAATTACATGTGATGACATGGAATTCATGTTTACAAGTGCAGCAACTACGTGTATTTCGAACATGATGATGAAATGTAAATTGAAGAAAAGCGCTGAAAATTAATCATTTCCTCCTACGCACTCGATCATTACTCCCTTCTATTCCATTGTAGTCGTGATATGTCGCACTATTTATAGCTATGATATAAGGTGATATCGAATCACATTCTGTGATGGTCTAAAATTGCCGAGTTGATGATTCGGAAAATGAGTTAACGTACAAACCATTGTTAGCAGAATTGACCATTGCAGTGGGTACATGTGTATACCAGCGAGGGACGAAAATCCCTGGACATTTACAAAACTTGCCATAAGAAAAGTTTTCCCTGCACACCGTTTTTTCTTTCAACACTCGACCTATGTATGATTCACAGTATGTTATACTTCCTAATCATACAGTGAAGGAAGGTCTGCATGATGGTTAACTAAAATTAGTATCAACTAGAGAAAATAATTTGATGGATTATTTGGATTGTTGAAAAAAAAAAAACTGAGATGACCACTCGAAATCAATTGAGAGATGTATGTACGTATATTAATATAATGGCGGCGTCACATTACTGTTATACAAATTGATGGATTGTTTTTCAGGTGAACGGTCGGTTATCCAGGTTTTATTTCACATACCTTGCTTTTTCCACATTTCTGATTCCGATGACATATATATCTTCTATATAATTGTGACACGTTATGCAGATACAATGCTTTTATTCCTTATTTTAAAGGAAACTTAATCTGTAAGGATACAGGATGCAGTACAACTGTATCACTGAAACATGAAAATAAACCATTATGTACCTTTAAATATTCAGTTATAATTCAGGATAGAAATTTGAGTTTTTGCTTCTTGTGTTGCCTCATGGTGACATCATCAGACTGATGTATTGCACAGAATTTTCAGCTAGTAGTAAAGCCCGAAAGAGTGAGGAATCTTTTACGGGCCATTGTTTACTCTGTCGCGGGACCTCATTTATGACTCTCTTATCTGGAAAGGCGGCACCGACTCGAACCCGAGATATTCCGACCATGCGACGCCTTTTCATGTTACAGTTGAAATAAGTGCCCAATGGCATGTTAGTCGAACGTATAACGTGTGTGGTATGCATTGAAAAATTCATGAAAATTCGTCTCATATTACAATAAATGTGTGTGAGTATATATATATATATATATATATATATATATATATATATATATATATATATATATATATATATATATATATATATATATATATATGACAGCGAAGTGCATATCGTTTAGCGAGTAAAAGCTAGCAAAATGTTTTTCATTACATGAAGGTCCTTCGCTACACTGAGATAATAATATATTTGTATAAACAATACGTACAAATACTGATAAATATGTAAACGATACTCACATCAGTGATAATATTTTTAGTATTACTCATAGAGTATTGTCAGGTTTATCTGTAGGAAATAAAGTCTAATACTGATGGTTTTATGTATCGTTTATTAAGCCACCGACCTGGGGGAGGGGTGTATACTCCCCGAGGTGACCACATTTTCGGCTCATTTCACGAATCCAAGCGATGACCGCCATCCAACGGTCATTTCCCACGCCATGAGAGAGTTTGAACTTTATTGATATGTATTTTGAGTCACAATCTTTCTATAGTGTAATTAATGTGATGAGGTAATCGCTCATCATGTGTGAATCAGTGTACCTACATGTGTATCAGTACACATCCTATATACCAGCACTTAGTCATGCGACCTTAGATTAGAGTAAGAACTAAATCCCTGTATCTACCACTACAATCGCAGGCGTGGCACGTGTAATTAGAGTCTTTGATGATTGACTGTTTACCTTGCAGATGATGATAGATGGTATCTGATGTGAGGCAGGTCACAGAATGCCCATGGACTCCAGAGCGCATCACACTCAGGTAAGTAGCTTTGTAAGAAGGATGGGGTTACTCTTGTTATCTTCTAATGGATCCAAGCTGGTGACAGTTGCAATGAAAGAGTTAGAGGCAGCCAAAAGTCTCTTTCAGTGCAACTGAAGTATGTGTGTGTGTGTGTGGGGGGGGGGGGGGTGTTACATTAGGTAGCGATAAGAACTACTTGTGCGAAAATGAAAAAAGAGTATGCACATTTTGATGCCCTGTGATCAATAGATAGAGGGCATATTGTTTTTGTCCTGTCGGTATGTCTGTTTGTCTGTCGTTTGTTTATCTGTTGTCAACTTTAACCTTGGCCATAGCTTTTGAACCGTGAGGGATAGAGACTTCATATTTCACATGTGCACTCAATAAATAAGCCCTTTCAAATGACACCAAGGTGGATGACCTTTTAACCTTGACATTGACCTTCATGCTTAAAATAACTTTTTGGACTTTGTTGCCGTTGGGGGCATTAGTGTTTCACAAACATAGCTTGTTCTTAACTGTATGTATCCCATGGACCGAGAGTACATTGTCATCACAGATAGAGATATATTATAGAAAAGAAATGTTGCTGTTAAAAGAGTTGTTTCAAAACTAAAGTGCATCATGCATTAGTAAGAGGATGGATTGCTGGCTGATTTCCCCTGTGACTTATTAGTTACCATCAAGGAGACACTCCTTTCCATGAACATAATATTTCTATGTATTCATGTATATAATGTAACTCATTATTTCAGTTATGTTGATTTAACTTTAAAGCCAAGTATTTGGTATGATGGTCTCAAAAGTTTGGATACCATATATGCAAGTTTAGACTACCAGAACCTATCCTTAAAAGAGGATATGCTGCTTCATTTCCCATTTTGCTATTTTTCTTAACTCATTCTCACCTGACTGACTTTACAGAGGAGTATGCAAAATACCTTTGTATGGATTTTAAAGATTGGCGATTTTAACTTCCTTATTATGCTTGATTTTAGTACAGGAAGTATAAACCGTCTGGGAGCATGTTTAACTTCTACTGTTCTGTGTAACACATCACACTGCTAAGGACGTGTCTCAGTATGCTTTCCTGTGTACATATATGATTAACTAGTGGATATACAAGATGGCTGTCTGTACTGTACGTATAAACTTGGTGTGATTATCTTCATGTGATTTCTCTGATTTGTAGAATAGTACCCCAGGGGAGATATGGAAGGAGGGAACAGAGGTTATAGCTACTTATAATTTTCCTGGCTCATCTCCGGAAGATTTACCCTTTAAGAAGGGTGATGTTATAACTATTATACATGTTACAAAGGTAGGATTCATTAACATTTTGTAGGCAATTGAGAACTATATCTGGTGTTATTTCTTCGAAATCAGATAAGATATCTCAATTGGTAGGTGGTAATATTTTATGTAATATCACAGTTTGTCTTTGTTTCTTTAATGTTTAAACCATAATATTTAACCTACATTGTGTTGAAACTTGCTTGATATTTGGAGTCAGAATTTCTTAACTTAATGCAGCAGACCTATCAGGGTCAGTTAGTGATATATAACATACCAAATATATATCCATTTTCTCTGTACGACAGATAAAGAGGCGGAAGAAACTGTTTCTGCCTTATTTTTATAGGGGTTTTTTTGGTATGAAATTCTATATCGTATTTGGTATAATCCTCTTAGAAGATTGAAAGTTGAAAGAAAATATGTAACATAATCTAATCCTAATTTTCTTCCATATTTTACAAGCAATTTTGATGAAACTTTACAGAATTGATTTACTCATGATATGCGATGGCAGTATGATGATCAAACGGCGTTTATAAATGTGATATAGCTCTCGAGGTGGCCATTTTGAAAATCTTAATTTAAACCTTTATTGCTAGGATAGAAACTAGACATGCCATGTCAATCCATCAAACTTTTCCAGTGACTAGACCAGTGGTTTCAGTATCGTCAAAGTCTCTGGTTCTTTTCATATGAATAGAATTTGTATATTATAAAAGCACTTGGATGTTGGTGACATAGTTTAATTTTGAGAAGTGTGAAGTGAAACAGGAAGAAGTAGAAAAGGAAACAATTATCATTCTGTTGTTTTTAGGTCATATTAGGTATGTTATCAATGGCGTGTCAAAAAGGAAGTAAATAACCTATGAACACAAATGAACTGTTCAGTGTTTGATAAATGATATATAAAGTTTAGTATAGGGCATCGCTACAGTTATCAGGTTTTATGTTGATGTTAGTTACACCTGCCTATGTTGCACTAGTAAGAAGTGTGTAGAAAGAAAAAAAAGAAAGGTTTTATAAATAGTAGTGCACATGTCAGGACTTTCATAAACACTAAAATCAAGTGGTACTTCATCCAAAATAAGGCGGTAATTATGTCAGTGGAAAACCCATTATGTAATATCTTTTCCCACTTTAAAGGTTTCAATTACTATTGTTCATAGTTTCCACCTATTAAATGTACCAGGTACTGATTCTGAAAATCCTCATTAGTAGGTTAAAATAGTAGCATTTTTCATATATAAAACAGGAAAAGGAAGAAAATAACTTCTTTAAAAATAACTTCTTTAAAGTAACCCTCATTGGACACTTAAGAGGTCATTTTCTTTCATTCTAAATATGAAAAAAAGTGTAACTTGTTCACAGATTTTAAACAATAGATGAATGAGTTTTCATAATAGTATATAGAATTTAAAATTGAATCATCAAAATTGGCATCAAGCCATTTAACGTAATTTATCTTGAGACTAAAATTATGTTCTTAATATAACACTACTGTCGTAGGAATGGTGTTTCACAAACACATTGTTTAGTGCTGAATTAAAGTTTGTTGAATTAATTGTGATGAAAATTGACAGAAGTTAGCAAAAGATTGTATACACTTTGTATCCTCCATGATAAAGAATTATTGATATATTGTCAATATGTTTGTTCCTCCTTTGTATAGGATCCAAATTGGTATAGAGGCAGAAGCTCACAGGGTAGAGAAGGTATGATTCCGGCACCATATGTCCAGAAACGCAAGGAGGTTCAGCTCCAGAAAATGCCGTAAGTCATTGATTGTCATTCTGTTCATTAGAATTTTTCAGTTTTATTTGACTTAATATCAAATTTTCATAATATATACAGTAATCAGTAATGAATCAGATAAGTGTAACTATTATTCAGAATTGCACAAATTTATTCAGGGTAGTGAGATTCTATATGAATATGCTACAATATGTACAGAAAATAGATGTCTGTCAGAGGACAATTTGTTCAGTTTTTAATACTTCTGTAAAAGTATTTTGAAATAACTGAATTTCCCACCCTGGCAGTTGGTTTCATGGTCGTATAACGAGAGAGGAAGCAGAACGTTTGCTTGAACAGAAAGTCAATGGTGTGTTTTTGATACGGGATAGTGTGCATTTCCAAGGAGATTTTACCTTGTCCATAGCATTCCAGGGGAAAGTTGAACACTATAGAATAATTGCCAAGCACAACATGCTGGAGGTGGATGGGGGAGAGTGTTTATTTGAAAATCTGATCCAACTTGTCAAGGTAGACTGGGCATGCACAAAGAGCAAGAGTTATCTCTTCTTTATCAGCAAACAGTGGGAAAAACTTCTATAAATGGTGTACACCTTCTTAGAAATAGTAAAACTATTCCTTTTTTTTCATAAGTTTTCTTGGTCTATCAGTATATTATTGAATCTATTATGATTAAATATTTAATTAGCTGTATAATTAACACTAGAAAATTATGAAGAGATGAAGTTTATGATATATTTGCACCATTTATGTAATACAAAGAGGAGATAATTCTTCCTGCATAGTGGAGAGTGATAGTATGCCTGGCTTGCCTTCTGTCCGTAATGTAGCTTTCAGTATTGTGGACATGTTAGACCATGTCATACACCTAAACCATTTCATGTGTGACTTTAAACCTAGCATTCTAAACATTCACATATCAGTACAGATTATAGTTCAAATTTTGTGACTTGAGAACTTTTACTAAAAAAAAGGGTTGAGTAGTCATTTTCTGCATTGCGTTTTATGTACTATATTAAAATATGAAGTGTGTAATCCTTTTGGTTTATCACAAGAAACTATGATATCTACAGTAGATTTGTTTATGACTATATTCTGTTAATTTTGGACATAATTTTTTTTTTCTGTGATAATTTTGAATCTTACAATATTCATATTTTTGACTGAAAAATGTAGATGACTGGGATTGTATGATCAAGATATTCTTGGGGACCCCTAGTGGACTAGGACTAGTGGACTGGACTAATTTAATGTGTATTGTATGATAATAAAAAATACACCATAAAAGGCAGTGTTATCCTGTTAGGAGATGAAGTATAGTCAGTATAAACAGTAAATATATATCCTTAAAACTGTGTCTTTAATACAAATCATACAAATGCTGGGTACATGACTACATATCAGTGCCATCATCATCACTATGGTAATGTCGTGTTTTTGCTATAACTTACATATAACAATAGTGTTCTGCCAAATGATTATGTCATTAGGTGTTCCGGTTGTCATGGCATGAATCATTCATTTTGTATATTGACCATGGTAGTTTTCATTTTATAGATATTTTATAGGAGTATATGGGTGATAATGCCATATATATATATATAGAAAGCAGCATGGATTAATTTTCTCAGTCCTCACAAAGTGTATCTGGTAATGTAGGTCATGTATTCTATCATTTAGACTGTAAACAAAGGTTCATACTGAAGATACACATGTACACACAGCTCAGAATAATATTAACATGGATGTTTATTTTATAGTGTTGTGGCACTAAACTTCAACAGCATGATGCATGTAGCTTATCCTCTCTCATTCTAGATGGTTCCACGGCAAAATCAAACGTGAACAGGCAGAGCAACTGCTTAAACCATGGACCACTGATGGACTATTTCTTGTTCGTGAAAGTGTTAATTATCCAGGAGACTTTACTCTAAGTGTCTGTCACAAACATAAAGTTGAACATTACCGAATTATTTATGCTCAAAATAAGATGACAATTGACGAGGAATCATTTTTCGAGAACTTAGTGCTGCTTGTAGAGGTATAGATATTTTTTTCTGTGTTCCATGAGTAGAACCTATCATAATTGACCCTTCCCTTTATGCGCGAAAAATTGTCAAATCAGATGACATCACAATACTTTACACCTCAGTCATACCTTGGACAAACATTGAAAATGTATTGTGACGTCAAGAAATTCAATAAATATTCCGCAAAAGCGATGAGTCAATTATATATGTTGCTTTAGGATGAATATTTGTCATTGTTGTATATCTGTGGTATTATATAGTAGTTTATATTCATTAACTCATACTTAACCTTTTGTGTGAGCATGAATATAATCTGTTTGAACTAATAATTTACTTTTGAATTACAATCTCCCACATTAAGCCAAATGTTTAGTGTTATATTGTGATGTAAAGTATTTGCTTTAAGATAGTGCTTGTGATAAATATAGATGGAGAGGTATTAAAGAAAGATAGAACAACTTTCCATTCCATCTTGGGACTATTATGAACCAGATTGATTACATATATGTTTGAGATGTTTGATAGCCTTTATGCCCCCTGCAAACAAAGTTTGAGGGGGTAAATAAGAATCCCCCTGTCTGTCCGTCTGTCTTTACATCTGTCTGGTTAAGAATTTCATCAAAGTAAGTTTTTCAAAATGTACTAGAGGGACATCCATTACACTTACACCAGTGATGTGTCTTGGGATGAATTATTGCATGTTTCAACCTATGTTGCGGGGGCATTTGTCCAGTTAGGGCAGCTCTAGTTTTGAGTGTTATGCTTAAATCTCCCCATGACTATGTTTCAGCATTATGCACATGATGCAGATGGTTTATGTACAAGGCTGATACAACCCTTACAGAAGAAAGGAGACTCTTTCTCAGCCGTCCAATTTAATGACTTTGAGACTGGAGGATGGGTGATCCCTTCTAAAGACTTACAGGAAATAGAACTCATAGGACATGGTGAATTTGGAGGTAAGAGGATAAGTTTATTGCATAAATATTGATATGTTGTCCATAGTTTTTTTTTCTGGAAGATGCCCTTTCTAGCTTACCTAAGCTGAAGGCTCAGTTAGGTTTGTCAGATCACAATTTGTCTGTTATCATCATTGTTTTTGTGTAATACACTTTAACTTTAACTTCTCTCTTTCCATGAACTGCAATTTCCTTGAAATAATTGTTTCTGCTTTTGAGTAAGGATTGGAAGAGGAGGGGACAAGAAAGAATACAAGCTAAATAGTTAAAAGTTGTCTTCTCTGTAACCATACACCAAAATACTATGAAGCATATTTCAATGCCCCAAGGTCTAATAGATTTTACATAGGCTGATATAGAAAAAAACATCTTGAAATGGTCATTTATCTTAAGAACTACGAAGCCTGTGTGCCTCAGTGGATGGGATGCTTGGCTCGTGATCTGTTTTTCGGATGAGACAGTAAAAACTGAGATCCTGTGTCATGATAGGTGTGGCACATATGAGATCCCTTACTTCTTCAGGTTGGTCCGTTGCAAAGGTATAAATATCTATGCAATGCATCAGGCAGAAGCTGTCACCATATATGTGAATTATTTGTGGAGTGACTTCTAACATAAACCAGTCAATCAATCTCGAGAACTATGATCTATTTTGACTTTATATTTGGTATACAGCAGACTTGGGAGATGTAGTATCAAGTTTATTCAAGAAAAGACCCTGTTAGAAGTTTGGTTCAATCTCAATATTTGTATATATCTTTATTGATTAATATTAGTAAATAAAAAACTTCTGATACCACAAAATTCATAAGTGTAAGGGACCTTAGAAATCGGTTTGAGTTTCAGTACCATTAGTTTTTTAAGTTTCCCTGTTGGTCATGAATTGAACAGGAATGTTGTTGGCACTGCATAATTACCTTGAGTTTCAAGGTGTTTTTAAATTTCTTATGTTCAAGTCACCAAAGTTTGAATATAATCATTTCTTTTTATTGGCTGGATTGCAAAGCAAGTCTGGTCCTTGAATTAATGAAATCTGTCTGTCTGTCTGTCCATCCATCTGATGTCAACAGTTTTCGTTTAGCTTGATCTCTAGCATACTGTAATGATACCAACTACAAACTTAATCAGTTTGTTGACATTGATGTGTTCTTTCTGACCGACACAAAATTTGGCGACATTGACCTCGATTTTAAGCTTCATTGAATACAGTTTGATTTTGCATTTAGCTTGATCTCTTGCATACTGTTTCTGATACCAACTTCAAACTTCTTCAAGACAGACACAAATTTGGTGACCTTGACTGTACGCTTCAGTGAACACAGTCTGATCTCTTGCATTCTGTTAAAGATATCAACTTCAAAGTTGGTCAGTTTGTAGACATTGAGGAGTTCTTCCCGACTGACACAAAATTTGGTGACCTTGACCTTGATTTTACGCTTTAGTGAACACAGTCAGATTTTGCTTTGCAATGCAGTCATACCATCTTTGATGGTTTTATATGATGAATTTTGCTCCAGCAAATATTATTTGGCCATTGTATTTCATTTTAAATATATTTTTATGCCTCCAGATCTATAAATCGGGGGCATATTGTTTTTGTCCTGTCTGTTATCAACTTTAAACTTGGCTATAACTTTTGAACCGTGAGGGATAGAGACTTCATATTTGACATGCATATTCAACTAATGAAGCCCTTTCAAATAACACCAAGGTTAATGACATTTTGGCCTTGACAATGACCTTCATGCTAAAAATATTTTTTTGGACTTTGGTGCTGCTGGGGGCATGAGTGTTTCACAAACACAGCTTGTTTTTTTTGTAGTTTTGAGATAAAGTTTAATGTAATTGATTTTTTTTTCCAGATGTTTACAAAGGTCTCTATAAAAATCAATTCGTTGCAATCAAACAATTAAAGGATAAAGATAGGGCAGCACAAGCTTTCCTCAAAGAAGCATCAGTGATGACGTAAGTGATTTTTAAACAAGTTGATCAGAATTAAAAGTACATGTGAAATTTAAAAGAGTTTATTTATAATTTTACCTAATATAATGTTGGAGATGAATGTTTTAATCAAGGTGTTATGTTGATGAAAACATGCAGTAAGCTAGATTTTAATGAAATTTTGTTAAACACTCCTACATGTTATGGATGATAATTGCATGGGAAATAAATATAGTCCCAAATGTAATGTACTGTAGGCTCATTAAAGTAAAGGTAATATTGTGCAAAGGAAGTACATGTATTACATGACCATATTTGTGAAATTATAATCACTTTGTTACTAAATTAAGAAAAACTTTTATCAAAACAGTAATTTTATTTAGAGGTGGAAAATTTATTTTTAGCACATATGCAGTCTGCTTGGTTTAATTGTACATTTAAAAATTTTCATCTATTATGAATTTAAAAAACTTTACAAATTTACAAAATTTTGCAAAATTTCCTGTCTCCTTCGTATGTTCATGCGTGTATATTTATGTATTTACCTCCTCGACTTGAAAGTTTGTTGCAGGACTTTTGCGATGGGTGTTGCATGCAACCAGGGGATGCTTACTCCTCCCACGCACCTGGTCTTACCTCAATTTTATTGGGGTTCGCATTTGTCTGAATATGACACTGAACACGATATTGTCCCCTTTATTCCATGGACTATGAGATATGGCTTACCCTTTGGTACTTCTTCGATTTTTATTTTAATGATTAATATGTCTATGCAAAAGTAACCCAATGATGTATTGTACATTTTCAAATGAGTTATATTAAAACCATAGTAGGACATCAGGGTGCTCTGGGTTTTGTTTTTTTGTTAAATCCAGTATGAAAGTTGGCCAGTATGCCTGTTCAAAAGATCATAACAAGAAGAACTATAAAGTCATCAATGATTAACGACAAAATTAAATGCCATAATTTAAGGTCAAGCTTGCTATTCTCGTGTGCACAGGACTACTGAGCACAAATGTTTGTATTAATGCAAGGTTTTCATGTTGATTTTGAGATTATGAAATAATGTATAAAAGAATAAAATACTTAGAATTGAATAAAATCTTTATGTGTAGAGGAATAGATTTTAAGAATATTTTATGCAATTTTTGAACATTGAATACAATGAATTTATCCACTTTTAAACAGTAATTATAGTGATAATAATGATTGGAGTTGAGCATGTGAAAATGCAACTGGACTGAACACACATAGAAATGAACCATGTAAACACAGATTTCTAGCCGTATTTGGAGAGTATGATCATGTCTGGTCAAGTAGCTTTTGCACTTGTGCTAATGCAGACTGAATGAGTTCTAGCAATGCTTTTCAGGTTAATGTGAAAGCTATGTTAAAATGGCTCCCTTCTGTATTTATATTATATATTCTGAACATTATATTTGTTCATATAGGTCCCTTAGGCATCCAAATCTAGTGCAGCTAATAGGAGTAGTAAAAGGAGAAATGATCAAACTGGTGACAGAATTCATGGGTAAAGGCAATTTGGTGGAATACCTACGATCACGTGGGAGGAGTGTCATACGCAAAAAAGATCAGATTGACTTTGCAACGTAAGAATCTTCACTATAGTTATTCTTAGCTTGTTTAGGATTTTTCCAGACAGCTAGTGACTGAATACAGTTTCTAAAGTAAAAAAGTATCTCTAGTAATAGTTGGTTTCAAATTGATGTGATGAAAAAAATGTTGCAGTCAAAGAGAATGATATTACATGTTTGAAAACTGCATTGAAAATTAATCATCGGAAAAGAAATGATATATTGTAAACTGTAATGGAAACTTATATATATATATATATTGAATAAGATATTTAACTTCTAAGTATTTATAATGGTTTATACAATTCTTAGAGACATTTACAGTCAAACCTCGTTATCTCGAAGTCGGAGGGACCATGGAAAATACTTCAAGATATCCGTAGTTCGAGATATCCAAATTTCGAGTTTAGGATTACAAATCTTGCAGTTGTTAATGTATGCCGATTCATTTGACATTTGTGATTGTTATAGTAGATGTATGAGATATACATGTATTTATCAATAAATACGTAAGAAGATGTGCATATTGTATGGTTCCTTAATAATTAATCTGAATCTCATCATACCTTTTATATTTTATGAATATATAGAGAATATACTCCAAAACTGAAAACATCATGTTTCCTTTTCAGTAACATCATAATTTAAATCCAATACTGGATATAACTGTCTTATACTATACCTAAAACCGAGGACGGGCTAACACGTAAGACAAAATAAAGACACTGGTCATAATTTGATTTAATTACTATTACTTTGCATAAAAATACAGAAATACACACGGATTGGAAAAAGTAATAATTAATGAATAGTGTAAAGAAATTTCTTTAAACGCAGGTATGAAAAAGCACTAATTACAGTTAATGTTAATTATTTAATTCTGTGTCGAAGTTAATAAGCTATCATCATTTACTAATATTTGGTATAAATAACAGGGTACGCACGGACGCGATGGATTATGTAATTACTGTGGCTTTGTACACCGACACGGTCAATTGATCACACCACACGAGCGACCTGTCATTTAGGGTAAACGTCGCGGGAATATTGTCAATAAGAAGCCAACTTCGAGATAAACCGGGTAAATAAGAACTTCGGGACTTGAAAATGTATTCGAGATAAGCATGGTATTTGACATATCAGTGTTTGACACATCCGGGGTGAATTCAATCATAATATGAAGAATTTTTTTCGGGACCGACGTTCGACTTCGAGATATCCTGGGTATTCGAGATATCAGTGTTCGAGATATCGAAGTTTGACTGTATCTGTTTCAAATCAGTTGATATGAAATATTGTTATATCAGTGTGTCAAAATATATAGATGAGGCTTACAATACAATTTCTCAGTAATAATACTAAGTTAGTTTTATCTAAAAAAAAACAGAGAAAACAATGATTTCGTATATGTAACCGATAAGTCTTTATACAGGAAATTGAACTTGTATGCTTTTGTATGATGTTGCAGTGATACATGTTCTGCGATGGCCTACTTAGAGAGTAAGAATTTGGTTCATCGAGATCTGGCTGCTAGGAATATACTGATCAATGATGATAATTGTGCCAAGGTAATTACTGCTTATGCAGTTAATCTTATTTACTCCGACACAAATGTCTGATTTAGTTAATGTAATTTTCAAATTCCTGATTCAAGAAACTTCATTAAATTTTATAGAATAGGTAAGTTGATATGCATTCTTTTACTTTGGTATAAAACTTTTCATTTTCTCCTTTAAGGTCTCTGATTTTGGACTAGCTAAGTATGGAGATTTTAATACAGAGGGAGGAAAGTTCCCCATCAAGTGGACAGCTCCTGAGGCCTTGAAAAAAAATGTAAGTAGTATTATATCCTGAAAATTTCCAATTTTATTGAGTATTCAGTTTAAGAATGAAAAAGCAGATAAATTAATGTGTGATGAAAGTTTGATTTTGAAGCCATGTATGAATTAATTGAGTGGATTTTATCAATATTATTTATGGTTATTACTTTACAGCAATTCAGTAATATGTCAGATGTATGGAGTTTTGGTATTTTACTGTGGGAACTTTACTCATTTGGCCGTGTTCCATATCCAAGAATTGTAAGTATTTCATTGTGAATATTTTCTGGTCATTTCTTTCCTAAAATGCAGACCAATTTGGAAAATATTTCTTTTTGGTAAACTGGACTGTTGAATTTTCATTCAGAGTTGAATTAATCTGCAAGTATTATTCATTGGACGTTGCAGTACAGTAAACCTCTATATTGTATACGTGATCTTCAAATTGTTGTTTGATTCTGTTTTACGTCACAACAAGATTATTATACTTAATTTGCCCGAGAAATTTAGACCTTAGCACGAGACCTGTCTGAATCTTTAACTTAACATGTCTACTTTGCCATGAGGTCAAGATATTTGCTTCCTCATCTGAAAAACAGGATGCCAATATGTTATGGGCTGACTTGTGTATAGGACCTATTATTCACAAGCAAAAAAAAAAAGCATAGGCTACACTGGCTCTTCTTCTTCTTCCAATACGAAGTGTACTCAAAAGTTGAGCGTTATACTTCATCTATACTCTTATCTTCACATATTAATTATTTAAGTTATTGTTGTAGTTTGGTTTATTCAGATTCTATGTTGCTTTCAAGACTACAAAAAACTCTATATTGTGTTGTCTCTGTATGTATTATCAATAGAATTTTCTATTGGAATTTTATGCAGTAATTCATGATATCATAATGCATAACATATAAAAACAAATGTGTGTTTCATATTTTAAGTGATTGTTTTCAGCCACTTCAAGATGTTGTGATGCATGTAGAGAAAGGTTATCGTATGGAAGCCCCTGAAGGCTGTCCAGCTGAAATCTATAGTCTCATGCTGAAAACATGGAAGCTAGACCCTGCTGAACGGCCCACATTCTCTCAAGCCTTGGAGGAACTTAATAACTTACGGTCCACCACAGTATAGCCTTTGTTTGTACAGAGCATGTTTTGTTATTTTTTGTAGGACAAGTTTGATTGGTTAAGTTTTTCATGTTTTTATAGGTTTCTTAAAATATTATTGTATATGAATAGTAATGAAATAAGTGCTTCTTTAACTGTTGAACATATGTCTACCATTTGTGTGTTTAATGAGGACTTCACCAGTAGACTTAAGGATGGTTATACATGCTATGTGAGTGAAAAGTAGAAAGTTAATTAGTATATTATTTTCAAAATATGGGTCTACTTCTCAGTGTATCACTTTGTATGAGATTATACATATACTAGCACAGACTTATGTAGCCAAAAATTAGATACACATTTTCGTTATTATTTAGGATCCTTATGTATTTGGATTAATTGTATAAACTGGATTCTCCAGTGATTACTGATCATTTTTCATTCAGATGTTTGCTTTTTCATATAGTGTAACTGTCATTCTAGTTCTTTTCTGGATGAATTCTGTGTTCACTGTGGCATAATCAATTCTAACAGCATTGATACATTCTTTCTGTAACTATTGCAAAAATTGATCTTGTGTACACATATTTATATTCCTGTAAATATTTTCATTAAAGAGTTTAACCTTTCAAATAACGAAGAAACTTGTATGTATGAGTAGATATGTTTTATCTTAACACCAGGATATCATTGTTCTGTCTCTTCCCTGGTACTTATGTGTACTTGTACTTGATATTTTATTAAACTCATGGTGTAAACATACTTTTCAACAGTTTTGTACTTTCTGTGAAAGCCATTTTTCAGGAATTTTTTTTTTTATTTTGTTAGATAACTTTAATTAATATGCTGACGTTTGACGCCTTTTCAAATTTGATGAAGAGTTTTGGTGAAATGCAAGTGAATTTTCTTCAAAAGTTATTTTGTTTAAGTGAAACCAGTAAAGAATGAATGTCAGAAATAGTGTAAATTTTAAGTAAGAGTAATGATACATCGAGGCAGAGTGTGTGTCCAGTATACCTGTATACCTTTTAAAATGTTAGTTTCATAAAGGAGTGTAATGAAAGGGACATAAATTATACACCAGAGAAAATATTTCAGTAATGTTATATTACGTTATCATACCAAAATATTGAAAAGTAAATGCCGTCAACAGAAAAAAAATGTCATAGATTTATGAAAGTGCAACTGAGCTATATTATTCAATATTGTAAGAATGTTAATATTGTAGAAAAAACAATACAATATATTGCTTAAATGAATATTGTTAGATGGTTGCAAGCAAGTAGCAATTTCTTAATAAAACAAGAAAGAGATCAAAATCCATGTCACTGTTGAATACAGTTTTGTAAGTAGCAAGTTTTAAATTCAACACATGCATATTAATAGGACTTTGAAATAAGTAAAGTATAAATATTCAAAACTTTGGTATTTTACCTCAATCCTGTTACACAGGTGATCTACCTAGATTCTTGTGGAACACAGGATTTGGTTAGATCTCTTTGGTACAAGTTTTCTACTTAGATCCTTGTGGTACAGTTGATTTATGTAGATCATTGGATTCTGCCACTTACAATATTAGTATTCTCAAATTTTATAATATATAATATTATCAAATTTGATAGGAAAGCCTAATTGTTACAAGGTTATGTTCTACAGTTTATGTCATTGTTTTTTTTATTTTCACATCACTTTTCATTGATTTATTGATACTAGTATTTAAGAAAACAGTCTTATAAAATGTATAAATCATTTGGCAACATGTAGGTGCTATTCAGTTTATACTTACATGATTTCATATTATGAATTTTTCCACTACATGTAAGTAAGCTATATTTTATATCATCTTAGAAGATATATATATATCATCATCATGCTGAAATGCAGTATTTTATTCCCATATTTATTGATCATAATTTTCTCTGAAAATTGAAGATTTATAGTTATAGTTATGCTGTAGTATGTTTTTATGTAACGCACACGTTTATATGTCCCGGGTAAATGAAAGTAATTTAAAACTCATTAACAAAAACAATATTATATCCTTTCACAGTAATGGGAAACTTAAAACTATATTACAATACTGAGCAGCAAATTATAACTAGGATTATAATCAGTACAGGAGAACAGGATATGTACTCTATAGTGCTTCGTATGAGTTGCAGATCTGCAGTAATTGTGAAGGGCACTACCCATTCTACGTGTTGAATGTTGTTACGGTTAATGTGAAACAAGAGATTATACATTCAGATTTCTGCTTTAATTATGCTGGTTTCATATAGCCCCATTCATATTTATTATGTATTGATGTTTTATATAAGAAAAGCATTAAATTATGTGTTGTATCTATCCAAGATCTCTCATGTTTGAAATATTAAAGATTTTGAAAAAGTAAACCTTGTTCTTTCAACTAAACAAAATGGTAAAGAAATTCATAGTATCATAGAAATTTACTTGCGTACTATGTTTAAATTCATTTGTTGCAAATGAAATATGATGTTAATTTATTAGGTTAAGAGTTTGTGCATCAATCTGTTGATTTTCATTGAAAGATTTTGTAAACATGCTGTCGAGAACAGGTGTTTTTAATAGTGAAAGTTGCTTCTGAATCTTTGTCAGGAATTATATGACTGAATGAATGCATGGCTAGGTGTGATGTAATCAAATAATACAAAGTTTGCTTAAGGTGTTATAATTGCTGGCAAGTGTAGATTTATAAAATATTTGTATCAGTGTCTTATTGCAGACTATTATTAATGATGTACAAATAACAATAAAATATACTATTTAACAATTTTAGTATGTTATATTCTTCATTGAAGGAAGTAATGTATTCAGGCTTGTTTACCAGTTGTTTTGTTTTACCCTATGCAATCTTTTCAAGATTAATTGTGATGTCTCTAAAGTGGTCATACCTTCGAACGTGACATTCTGCATTTAGTAGCATATTAAACAATTTTGATTTCCTATTTTTGATTTTCACACTCTTTGTAGAAATTATTAAGGGATTTGCTGGTGACATCTTATTGGTCCACCTTTTGGTCGTGGTGGATGGTAGTTCAAATACTGAATGGTTATGGCTTCAGGAGAATCCCTATCTATCTTGGAGTGTTAAGACAAAGGTGAAGAATTTGATCTGAAGCATGTCAAAATTGAACACGAATTGGTTGTGCTGTCACAATTAACAGCATATTCTCGAGGCATAACACAGCAAAACATTGAAATGTCAAATTACGAAAGATAATGAACGCATAATTTCATATACTTTGATCATGTGAAACTTTTCATGTATTAAAGACGTATTTAAATATTCAACCTCATGAGTATTTCCTCAGTGATTATCTACTCCCCTGGATTACTCCGTGCATGTGTACATTACTTTGTAGTAATAACCTTAATCATGAACGACTTGCTAAAATCAGCTTATGTAGTATATAGAATGGCGAGATTCAGCTTGACAAGGAGTAGCGCGTAAGTGACTGAATTAATGAAACGTTATGAACGTTGTAGGCGAAAAACTAAATATATTCAGCCTTACAGAAATTTGTGGATGGTCTACCTCGAAAATTAAAGTAAATCCAAGTCTTTGAACTGAATGGTCAAACAATAAATGTGTACGAGTTCAACATTTATGCATCTGGTTCTACATTTGTACTTCACCATCCGATAAAGTGTTCTCCTCTCTGTAGCGATGTAATGCATATACTTTCAAATTTCGTGTTAAACCAAAAAGCGTCCTGAAAAAAAAGACATCCAGTGACAAGAAAAATGTACAACATTATCAATCTGAATGGCAATCGATTCATATACGTTGAACTACTTGGGAAATGTACGTTCCAATCCGGATAAGTTACTTTGGTTATTAACCTTGCCGCTTATTTCATCTTGGGCAACCAAAATATGAAAAAAAAACCTGCAAAAACTGCCGGAGTAGTAAACATACTACTAGGGAATGTAGAGATGATGAGAAATGCAAGGTTTGTCGTGAACTGGGGCACGAACCAGGTAATGTATCTTTTGTGTCTTATGAGGAAAACAACAAAAATTGTCACTTTCAATGGGAAGGATTCTGTTCCGTCGAATTTCTATCTATTCCACCTAAAGGTCTTTGGCGAAGAACATAACTTTTCCGAACACTTTTCAACACAAAGCGATGCGCCCAGGAGATACAGTTAAAAATGAAAAAATACGAAATGCGCCGTCACTTTTAGATGCTAAAAGAATTGGGAAAATGTTACCTCATCCAACAAATGGAAGGATGTCATTGAGGAATAATTAGTTTTTAGTTAGAACAGATAAAGAAATTCAGAGAAGCTCTAGTAGATAATCATAAAAACACCAGCTTAGTGGGAACATCACGGGGCGATGTATGATGGGGCACTGAACTGAACAAGGATGCGACCACCTTGCATATCAAAGTAGATGCATGGCCAGGGAATATTATGAGGAAATTCTACAAAACGAGCAATGAATACATACAAAAAGTCCGTTTCATCCACAAACTTGACACACCTAAACAAAGAGATCTCAGTACGATGCTAAAATCTGCGTGTGCGCACTTCGAATTTTCAAAGACCCAACGTCACGGGAGCAATGATTCACCCTTTCACAATACGCAATTATCATTGTGATGAATTGACGTTATTTGATGTCCGACAAAACTCCAACAAATAACGCATCTGATCATGACATCATAAATAGAACACCTGAAAATCGCCTGAATGTCACTGAGGCTCTTTTATGGAGTGTGGAAGGATCAGCAGCTCTCTGATGAAGCATAATGTATCATTTTTTGTTTTATGACTGAATCATGACATGATAGTACACGATATACGAATTAAATCTATATTTGCTCCTCTATGTGTTGTATCACGAAGAGAGGGCAGATCATTTTGATAAAAGTATCACGATGACCTTTCTAAACGTTAACGTCATAAGGCGGGAAGCATCGTAACATATGACGTCATTATGACGTATTTGATAACTTTATACATTTTCAAGATGGCGACACACTCGTTACTTTCCCTCTTAGTGGTTTTGTAAGTTGTTTTAGAGCTTATTATTATACATAATGGTATGCTTCTTTTAATATATGATATAAGATATTTGTATATTTCTACTACCTATTAATGTGGACCGATTCGTATTTTATATTTTACGTCCAGAAACACACGTCTACCGCTGCATCGGCACTGCATTTGACAAAGAGTGAAAATAGTGCAGTGCAGTAGGCCTAATGTAGGCTAAGATTCAGTTTTCGGACAATCGTTGCTAGATCTAGTTTCTAGAGCACTTATTGTAGACGTTTTTATGAATACTGTCCAAATTGCTCAAGGGACTAACAGTGGCAACTGAAGTTCATTAGTGGTTGAGTTGCCCGGCCTGTGACCGAATGGTCGTGTGCTTGACTCTCGCCGTGAGCACACCGGAGTGTTGTTTTTTTGATGAGACAGTTTTACCATGGTCCTAGGTAACGGCTGTAGGCGTGGCACGCAAAAGATCCCCCACTCAGGAGGGTCCTTTGCAAAGGTATATATTTTATGTAATGTACCAAGCAGATGTATTCATCATATATATACGTGAAATAATCGTGGATTGACGTAAAATAATATTCAATCGATCAATATATTTTTTTCAAATGACACACTAACGGGTAAATGGCCACACTCATTTCCCTTTCGGAGTTTCCATGAAGAAAAATTCACTAATTCATCGACCAGAAATGATTTCTCCCCCCCCTTTTCCCCCGAAAATTAGGCCTATAACTTATGAATAAACAAAGAAGAAGACAACCCCCCCTCCCAAAAAAAAAAAACCCCAAATCAAAACCAAAAACAAAACAAAACAAATACATTAAGTACACTACAGTGTAAGGCATAATTTCTCCCTTTCTTTTAAACAATGATTCACTCACGCCATCTTCTTGATACTTGCTGAATACCAATAACTTAATCTTATTATAAAACAAGGAAGGATTTGCACTAACTTAAAAAAAAATACTGTTTAAATACGGAGAAAGCAGGAAGGAGCTCACATGTTGTATTGTAATTAACACGGTCTAACAATTATGATTGGCTTGAACATTTTCAATTGTGTAAAGTTACTTTATTTGTAAATACAAGTTGCTGGCACTTCAAAATTCAGTTACCAAAGGCATCACTATGGTTCCCAGTTACCCAATCCCAGTTTTCGCTTACCATGTATAATGGTAATCCTACAGCACATTAAGTACACTACGGAGTACAGCAGGATTTCTTCCTTTCCTTTAAACAATGATTCACCCAAACTTGCTACTTGCTGAATACCAATAGCTCTGTTTTGGTAAAGGTGTATTATAAGACGCAGTGCTTTCAGTATATTCTTCTATATATCTTTTATATATTCTTACAGGTGTCTTGTAGTTTTTGTTGTCGGCGTTGACAAAGGTAATTATAATGTTGAATTATGTAATTCGATAAAATGTAACATTATATTATATTATATTATATTATATTATATTATATTATATTATATTATATTATATTATATTATATTATATCATAAATTCATGATAATGTATTTTTTCAATAGACATAGATCTACACACGAATCCAGTGTACAAATTTGTATTTTGCAGTACATGTATGGGAATTCTCTTTTGTAGATTTAGGATGTAAATGGCCACGGATGATCAGAAAACAGCATTATTTCTTCAAGTTGGCCCGCAGCAAAGCTGACCTGAAGGAGAAGAATGACATTGAGTACAAACAAATTATGTTGTACAGGGCCACAAATATCATAGGTTAGTAGTAATCATATATTACAATAAAGCAATACACTAAGTATAGTACATGATTCAATAAATGCATATGTATGTTTATCAATAATATATATAGTTTATTGAGCTTTAAGCAAATACATGCTTTTAGCATAACACATTATTATAATCTACATGTGTGAGAAATGATATACAGGAGGTGCAACAATTATATTATATCATGAATACAATAATAAATACAATACAATAAATACAATTATGCATATCATATATATGTATATGAAAAATAATACCATATTATAAATGCAAGAATAAGGATAATATCAATTTTTAAAAAAATGATAATAATAATAGGTCTAATAATAATAATAATAATAATAATAATAATAATAATAATAATAATAATAATAATAATAATAATAATAATTACAGTAAAATATTTAAGTATGTTTTATGGTAAGTCATTTTCTCTCTCTCTCTTAGTGCATTAAAATATAATTAGATAAAGCTATACAATGTTTCTTTTTTGTACTATTGAATAATTTCACAAGTTTTTGATTATTTGGCCATGAATGTGAAAATTTAGGTAAGTATTTTATTCTTAACCCTCTATATTTTTAACATGATAAAATAAAATGATATTCATTTTCAATATGATTTGAAGACCAACATAAACAAATTCTTTCATCTCTTGGTATGTTGCGATGTCTTCCAATTTCTAAAAATAGATTATGTGAAGAGCAACGTAATCTGGTCAACAAATATCTATGTTTAAAATTGTCAATGAAATCTAAATCTATATCTATATATGCCTTTTTAAAAGATGAGTAAAATTCTAATCGGGTCATTGATCTAATATCTGCTCTCCAATTTTGCATAAATATATCTAAAATCCTTTGTTTTACAATAAGAAAATTATTAGTAGTTGTATTTTCATATTTCCAGAGATCACTAAAACCCAATTCATTCAATATCTGTTTGATTCTATATGACTAACAATGTATGTGTGTTTATTGCACTAAATCAAAAGAACAAATGAATAAGCCATTATGTGTAATTATGTCTAATGTATCATATTTTGAAATGATTTTATTTTGAAAAGTTTCTGAGTAATTATATATAAAGTATGGAGATTGGATATTAAAAGAAAATTAAAAAGAAACGAAAAGGACACAAGGAATCGAGCATTTAATCATTAATAGTAGACTTAGTATTGAGGAGAAAGACGTAATATTATTATATCGAGAGAGAAAAAAGGGGTGGGACCTGATAAAATACATGGAGAACATCAAACTTCAGTTTAAGACTCATACAAATGTACTTTCTCAAGAAAGAAATATAATTCTTAAAATTACACGATATATAGATACATGTTACACACAAGAATGTATAATGTAGAATATGCAGTTGTTTCTTTTCTGGTAAGAAACATTTTTGATTACCACATGAAGTGAATTTATAGTATTTATAATGCAGGTTGGCAAATATCAGGAAAATCAGGAACATTGAAGGGGGAACAACTCTGGAAACGAAGAGGAGCTATTACAGAGTACGTTATTCAATATATTGGCTCTGATGGAAAGTGGAAATTCATTACTAACCCCAAAACTAAGACAAAGGTACATGTAAATATTATCGATATCTTGAATTCAATACAGTGTATTAATAATGGAGCAATTCTTATTTACATCCTGGCAACTCAAAACTTTTTAATTTCGAAAATAAATAAAGAAAATATAATGACATTGATAAATAATAACAGCAATAATGTGCTTCTATCTCATAAAGCGACAAAATAACAAAACAATCATTCGAAGTGGTGATTAAATCCATATCTCTAAAAGGTCGATAACTACTACTTCGATATGGCGTCATACAGAGCCATAGGAAGCATTTCTAAAATGAGGGACCAACCTTGAATTTCGCTTCGTTTTGTAACGTGATCAAAATCGCTCGATGATCGCCGAAAAAAATGTGGTGGTGGTGAAAGAGGGGTGGGGTGTCGCCCATTCCCTTTCCCGGTTCCTGTATTTTAGAATCATACTTAGACATAATACACTTTCGTATTTGGTATAGGTACTAAACACATTTACTATATTGAACAATAAAATCATATAAACACTTTTGACATGTTTTAGGTGTTTACAACAATTGCAAACGAGGCTGATCCAACAAAGGTTACCATTGTGAAACTGCCGCAGTCTGTAAATGCATTCGCAGTTCGAATCTTTCCCCAGCTCTGGGACGGAATCCCTTACCTGAACATAAACCTCATAGGCTGTAACGCTCCAGTGTATTACAAAACAATGCCTCCTCCAAGTAAAGTCACTAGACCTCCCAAAAAGGAAAAGAAAACTATCAAGAAATCAAAGATTTTGAAAAATGTTGATGCCTTCATCGAGGCAGGCGACGAAAGAGAAGATAAGAAAAAGGCTAACACACAGGCACAACAACCAAAGTCTCGTCGGAGACCCGCTCCAGGAACCGGGGAAACGCCCTCCAAATCACCTACTGTTAAACCCAACGCAGCGGCGCCAATAAAAGGAAAGAATGTTAGCAAACAAAAGAAACCATCGATGGATTTCGATATATTTGACTTTTGATATCAAATTCTAATTACTAAAATAGTTTTTTAAATAGAACTATTATTAAAAAAATGATACTAAAAATTATTGAAATAAAGCAATACTATGTATGACATACGACTATTGGTACTTCTTACCCTCTATGTAGTAAATGAAATTAGGAAGACATAAAATATTCCTTTTCATTTAAAAGGATAATTCGTTTCAAATATGCTTATAAAATACGAAAAGAGTGTATATGTAGCACGAAAGTATACTTCTTTGTTTCTCGTCATTGCCAACTATCCAAGTTGACTGTGTACTTTGCTGTATCTTTCAGAATCGCAGTTAATTATTATGCTACATATGTATATGACAGGGACATATATCATTAGCAATTTCGTTTTCCTATATTTAGTCCTTATCTATTAAATTTATCAGTTTAAATTTAGAAATATTATTTTAGAATTCATTTTTTTTTGTAAGATCATATAAGACGGGACGCGTTGTTATGGTGCTGTTGGTTCGTTCGTCCGTCCGTTCGGGATCATGTTTTTCGGACTTTTTAAATGATGGAAGCATGTATTGAGTTAAACTGTGGTCACATTATTTCTCCTAAAAATGTACGACCTATGGCTTAAGGTAGATCAAGCAGATTTCCCGACCTTTTCTCATTATGGATACAGGTATTGAACAGAAATTTAATGACAATGTTCTACTCAGAAAAATTCACGTTCGGTTCATTTGGCTTCTTTATTGGTACATCGTGACCTTCTTTAGGATTTAGGAACAGTTTTCCGGACTTTAATTTCATTACGGATACAGGTATTGTCCTGATATTTGCTCACAACCTATCGGAGAAATACAGGTTCAGATTGCATTTCAGCTGGAGTTGTGCAACATGGCCTACTGTCGGACTAAAAGTTGGTCAAAATTCCTCAGACTTTTTGCTCATTGCGGATACAGGTATTGCATTAGAATTTAGAAATAACCTTCCTCTCAGAGAATTACATATCTAGTTCATATGTCATCTGGATTGGTATCATCTGTAATTGTGTACCTTGGACAACGTCAGGGCTGAAAGTCAGCCAAACCATTTTCGGACTTTTTCCCCTTTGTAAATGCAGGTATTGTGTAATTGTGTATGACCTAATTTGACAAGTTATTACCCCATATAGAAATTTGATACCCTGAGAGTAAGTGAAGGGCGTAAAATCAACCAAGGCGTTGTCCTTGTCCAATTTTGTCTTGGTATCGAAATCCTTGTTATTTGAAAAAAAAACGCGGAAAATGCATGTTTTTCTCTATATGTATCCAATTCCTGTGTAGACTTGTCTGATTAGGAATTTATACTTAGATCACACGTTAAATTTAGGATAAAGCAAAAGGATAAACACGTTAAATGTGGGGACAAAATAAGGGGGTTAAGGGTAATAAAATCTTAATTTGCACAAAATCTAGCCTATATACATACATATTTCTCTTATTTATTATGTACATATGGTATTGTAGAATGAAAATAAATAACGAAAATAAGATTTGCACATATTTTTACATTATCAGTACTCTAAATATCACATTTTGATGCATATGTACGGGGGATAACTTTTAACAATCAGTGATGCAAGGCAGTCTTTCTTCTCATTACATATACAAGGGATTCTAAAATTGACACTGAACCACGAAGGAAAGATATTATACTACAAATAAGAAGTATTCATCATCTGCTGATTTAAATAAAATATATAAAATTGCCCATGCAGTGCAATCTAATAGATGATATGTTTGACTCAGAAATTACCAAAATATGAATTAAGCATGTTAAGACTCCATAATTTTGATTTCTTGCTCAAACGATAACAAATATGTCCAGGTAATGTTTTAATACCACCAATATATTTGTGTCTTATATGTTCTTCAAATAAAAAAGAATTTAAAAAAAAAAGCATGTATTTTTTAATAGAATTTCCTAGGGATGGATAACCCTGAAGTCTTTTTGTGTACAATCTGAAACTCCTTTCAAATAATTAAAATGATAAAGGGGCTGTAATTTTCAGTTTTTCTATATTTAAAACTACATGAATTACAAATTTACAGTTGTCTTTGGACAGTCAGATCAAAATATTTTTTGTCTTGATTTCAAAGGAGAAATTACGTATCAATAAAATACATTTTATGGGTCTACATCGGTAAGTGGCATTACTATGATTTTGACCAATTAAGAAATAACGGAAAGTGTACTGAACTTTGAAAAATTTTCATAGAATTATTTAAAATGACGTACAAAGCATAATGTAACAAATGTTACATTTATAACAAAATGTACATCTTAAAACATAATGTGTTTTAAGAACAATCTATGTACAAAATGTTAAACTCAATTTTGTTTGTTTCATTTTTCTTTTGTATCTTTTTTCCCGCAAAATAATCTTAAAATAAACAAAACTATTTATTCTATACTCCTGAAGTTAAATCTATATCTTGACTATGTATTACAGTTAAAATCTCACTTATAACACACAAGGCTATTAGTATAATATATTATACTTGGTTAGACAAAGACAATATGCAAACTGATCTATACATAGTGATAACGAAGGGATCAAGTGATGATAGCATCCAACTAGCCATTCCCTTAGGCCACCAAGTAAACCGGTATCGCCCTGTATGTTACCTTTATCACCAATCTGTACACTGGACCGCCAGATCATCCACAATCATCAATAGCCAGCGATGGACAAAAGGTTAGTTTATTTTCACTTTTTTCCCCCTAATAAGCGATTTTAATAGTATGATATAAGGAAATTTGACGGTGTTGTTGGATTATTTGACGGAACTGAAGGGTAATATATCTATAAATCTGAAATTTTCATGTTATGATAATGTTATGCAGAAGAATGGAATCTATTGTGGTTGTCGTCAGTATTACGTAAAATACGAAAGAAACTTATGCAATGCTAATGTAGCCTCATATACTCTTAAAATCTAGAGATGAGAACGGAAAATCAAGCTGGAGGAGAAAACAAGACTGACAATAAACATTTCATTGTGAAGTAAAACTGTACGTTATCACTTGACATACCAGGATGTTTGTCTTTAACATGTCATTTCTATTCAATCATGTTGACCTGACTGAAGTGTATATCAATTCTCTATCATTCTATTGACATGTACAGTATCAATCTTGGCCGCCGTGCATAGCAGAGGAAGTAAAACGCTTCTAACATTTAAAGGTAAATTAATTCCTTTATGATAGATTTCCGTCAATAAAAAACCTCCAATACTTCAGGATTTTCATACTATATCAAACACTAGCGCTTTCTAGTCTATTGGAAAGTATATATATATATATATATATATATATATATATATATATATATATATATATATATATATATATATATATATATATATATACTTTCCAATTTTCATACTATATCAAACACTAGCGCTTTCTAGTCTATTGGAAAGTATATATATATATATATATATATATATATATATATATATATATATATATATATATATATATATATATATATATATATATATATATATATATATATATATATATATATATATATATATATATATATATATATACTTCCAATAGACTAGAAAGCGCTAGTGTTTGATATAGTATGAAAATCCTGAAGTATTGGAGTTTTTTTTATTGACGGATATCTATCATAAAGGAATTAATTTACCTTTAAATGTAAGAAGCGTTTTATGAATATATATATATATATATATATATATATATATATATATATATATATATATATATATATATATATATATATATATATATATATATATATATATATATATATATATATATATATATATATTACACTGTGCCTCTACTTTAGGACACAACAAGTATAAACCTATTGTGTTTGTCTCTGTGTTTTATGTCCTAACGAAGGGACAGATCGCCTCGAAAATTTGACACGTTATTTGTTGTTTAAATTTCGTTGTCACTGTTTTGTGCTTTGATATATATTATAACACATTAATAGGCAGTAATATTTCATTTCATTTTCTGTCGTATTTTTATTCTTCATCAGAATGCAGTTCAAGAATAACATAACATAGAAGGAGTATTGTAATAGCATGTCTCAAATAGAATCTCCCATATCTGTGGAAGTGGGATATACCGATGACCTTTCCAAACTCACAGAATTGGACGAACACTCTCTTTTAGAAGAACTAAAAGCCCGGTTCCTGGACAATATCTTTTATGTAAGTCCAAATGGATTAATGCATGCGTGAAATAAAGAATGCTTGCAGGTTCTTCGAACAATCAATGACTGACTTTGCATTTACAAAAGTGTACAAGACGCTTGTACCCTCGATTGCAGGAGAACTGATTTTATATTCCATACGCAGTTTCTGTTCTGATTTCAAAAAGGATACATGTACATCTTTTAAACTCGATTGTGCTACTTTTCTGTAGTGACATAAATTTTTATCTGAAGATGTTCATTTCATTATAAAATTTTATTTATTAATGCTTCATGTTGGTTCTGCTAAGTTTTGGGCATTTAGGAAAACAAAAATAAAATCCGAGCAACCATATATTAAGCGAAATTGTTTTCGAAGTAATAGAACTTGATAAACGATTTTGTGGCTGTGGTTTTAAAATTTCAATTTACAAGTACATGTATATGGATAATGGCAGACTATCGGGGAAGTAGGCAACCGCCGCTATCCGGTCATATCCTCCATGAAAAAGCCACAAGTCATATTTAGTATTATTAATCGAACATCTTCTATAAGCAACCGCATTTGTTAATGAAACTGATAATAAAAGTTTGTTCTTTAAAAGAGAAATCTTTGAATCTATTTCGCAAGAAGTTTGAATCAAGCTTTGAATGTGTTTCTTGTATGAAATATATGATTTAAAGCTAATGTTTGCTGTCATATGTGTTTTGATAGTGATGTTCAACAATTATTGTTTTGTAAGTATTCATATATTTCTAATGATATAACTACACTTCAAACATTTCAGACATTGATCGGCGAGGTGTTGGTGTCAATTAATCCATATAAACCTGTCCAGATATATAATGAGCATGTAAGTAGATGGTGTCCAACGATGTAGCTGCACCTAGAAAAAGTAGAGGGGGCACAACATCAATGGAAAATATTTATTTATGCAATAATAATAATAATAATAATAATAACAACAACAACAACAACAACAACAATAATAATAATAATAATAATAATAATAATAATAATAATAATAAAATAATAATAATAATAATAATAATAATGATAATTGTTTAATAGCACCTTTGATCAGTCAAATAAGATGACTCTTTGAATGGCCACCATACTACGTTTTTGTGAAAGAAAAAAGAGGAGTTACTGGCTCAGTTATGTGGCAGAAGTCACCATGGAGCTATACAATACATGAATATAAATAATATACTAGCACATATAACACATTACAAAAATATTTGATTGTAGTGCAATTACGATACCGACTTCGCACGGTCATTTAATTTGACAAAAGCCAAACAAATGGTGTGGTTAACCGGTTTACGGACCCACCTTCCCACTCACCGTAACAGCAGAACAATTAAAGGACGTACATTTAAAAATTTATAAATAATCCTCCGTGTAAAGAACAAGGGTCAACAGGTATCGCATATTGAGAGGTCATATAGATATAAACACGTAAGGCATTGTAAAACACATAATGCGAAATATATGCGACATCAACATGATAAACCGTGCTCTGACAGTCTGAAAGCGAGTTAAGACCCTAGATCTGTAGGAGTCCCGACTAACAGTCAGAGGGGACGAGGTTCGGGACGTTTTTGTGAATGCCACTTTGTGATAAAGCACAAGTTACTGTAGTATTACACGTCACATTCGGTTTGAGTATATAAAAGGTCAGATTACCGAAACCAGATCAAAAACGAATTCAAAAGTTCTATCTCCAGTTTGATTTGCTGATCGTCGTTTTCTGACAATGTAATTTTTGTATAAAAATTTAACTATTAAAGAACGTACATAGTTATGCACTTTAAACTTTTCTTTCAGTTTCATAAATGGTATTCAGGCCGTAGCGCTGACCAGAAACCTCATATATTCTGGACAGCTTCTCAGGTGTACAGCAACCTGCTGGACAGCAGACAGAATCAATGTATTCTCGTCGACGGCGAGAGTGGAGCAGGAAAGACACAGAGCACTCAGTTGATTATCCAACATTTAGCTTACATTTCCTCTACGGGGAAACTACACGATCCCATTGTTAAGATTAATCCTTTGATTGAGACATTTGGAAATGCTGCTACGTCCATCAACGATAACTCCAGCAGGTTCTGGAAATATATACAAATGGAATTTGATGAAGGACAACTCTTCAAAGGTGGATAATATTCTGTGTATATGTTACAATCTAGTATGCTATTTCAAAATTAATATATCAAAGTTCCATACTAAAGGCGTAAAGATTATTTCAACTGATACAATTGTCTATTGATAAAGTACTAGATTTCTAATTCAATTCCTTTGGAAATGAGTTTGATTCGGTTCGGATTTTTCTAAAGTGATACTAGTAAACCAAAGGAGACAGTATAAGACGATTCTTTGGCAGGAATAAATTCATCTCTCATTGCTTCATTTGGGCCTGCTGCATAGATAAAGTTATGGCGTCATGCATCAGGCGGGTGTCGCCACCATATAAGTGAAACCGTCTAGGTGCGACGTGAACAAGCACAGTAAATAAGCAAAGTATAAATACAATCAGAATTTATATATCAACGATTCTTATACCTGTTTATAGTGCTACACATACATATCTCAATTCTTATTGTAATCGGACGATTTCAAACATATTCAGCCATGTTTATGGTTATTGTTATTTTTTTGTAGCTAGAATATTCGTCTATATGTTAGAGAGAAGTCGACTGGTCATACGGCGTAACAATGAACGAAATTTTCACATTTTCTATCATGTTCTGCATGGTCTCCCTCAGAGTGAGAAAGATGCCTATGGATTGGAGGAAGCATCATCGTATAGGTACACTGACTCTCATATAAGTTCCTCTTTCAAACATTTAAAACTGCTGATATTCTTGCCCGTAATTATCAAACTAGAGTGTTTTAAGGACCACGTGTTCGTCGCTTTACTCACTAGATAACATAAAACGACTTCAATATGAATACATAATATACGAGATATGATCAAAAAGTTCTCAGTTTGATATATTTTGAAACAATGACTAAGTATAAAACCCAATCATACCATTATTCAATCATATTGAACGTTTTGTTTTTGTTGAGAGAGGCGTATTTCATGTTTATTTCAAAGAATTAACTATTACAAGTTAAAGGGTAAGTCAAACCGCAAAAATGGTGAAAACTCAATTTTGAGTAGTGATAGAATATCTATGTAAGAAGGGGATGAATCCAGAGCAAATTTATGACTTCTTGAAAACCTTGAGGAAGGAGTCACCTTCTTATAATACTGTTAAAAATGGGTTGGTGAATTTAGAATGGGGAGGGAAATTATTGATGATGATGAACGGTCTGGATTTCCCAGGGAGGCTATCACTGACGAAAACGTTGATATTGTGCACACTCTTGTCATGTGTGACCTCCAACATATCGCCAATTTTAACTGACATCTTAGACTTAGGCATGTCTAAGGCCTCGACCACATAGGTCCCCAGAATGTTAATTGGAGATCAACAGAGAAATCGGTATGATGTTTCTTTGTACCTTTTGTCTCGCTATAAGGATGATCTCGAGATCATTGAATTTTGATCCTGAAACTAAGAAACAAAGCATGCAATAGATTCACCCTGGTTCACCCCTCCTAAAATTTCAACAGATTTTCAACAGATTTTAGCTGGAAAGGTAATGGTCTCTATTAATTGAGATAATCAGGAAGTAATCATGATCGATTTTCTTGAGGAAGGCCGCACGATAAATGGTGCATATTATGCAAATGGGTTCTTATAAGCAAATTCAGAGAATTGTGGTCTCAGCTTTCGGGGTGCTATCAGTAAGGGTGCAGTGATCTGTGACATGTTGCATGTCTACATGTATCTGCAGCGGAACCTTGTAAAGTTTGATGATATTATACTAGATGACTGAGAATCAAAGGTCATGCTGAAGGTCAAAGATCACAGTCAAGGTCACATGTTAAAGAAATTTTGGTACCAACGGAAATGTATTTCAATTAGGGACACAAATACCAAATATGATGGCCCTACGTCTTACGGTTAAAAATTTATGACCGATGTTAAAGTATTTGTGACAGACGGACAGACGAATGAGATTTAATGTCCCCACGCTTTCGAGAAAAGCGGGGGACAAAAAGATGAGAAGAAAGCTAACCAGAGGCATTCAGCTCTTGAAGGATAATGCACCCGCTCACATTTCCCAATTTGCAATGACGTCTGCAAGGGGATGCAGTTTCGAGGTACTTTCATCATCCCTATATTCTCCAGATATATCACCATCTGATTTCTATCCACACCAAATCTAAAATTTTACCTACATGGTAAGAATTTTGTTAGCAATGAGGATTTCATGGACACTGTATATGTGTACTTAGGGGACCGGTTTGAAACATTCTATTTTGAAGGAATCCGAGATTTAAACAGAGATGAAGAATGTGCTTTGAGATGAAGGGAGATTATATTAAAGGGGAAAGGGAAAGACATTTGACTTAACTGTAAGGCAGAAGTCACCAAAGAGATATGCAATAAAAGTTTATTATAAGTAATGAAATACATGCCATGATATTACAAAAATATTGATTGTACGACAAATAGAGTAACAAAAGATATTCAATCGGTGTGGTTAACCGGTTTACGGGCCCACATTACCATTCATCGCAAATGTAGTACAATCAAAAGACATATTTAAAAATTTATAGATTATAGATTATATATAGATCATATAGAGGAAAAGGATCAACGAGCATATCAGGTTGAAAGTTCATAAAATATATGAAACACTAGTCTAATAGTCATAGAGAGTAAGATCATGATATAAAAAATATATAAAGCGACATCAACATGTGGTAACAATGACAATTCTTTCAATCCTGGGTATGCCTAAGTTAATGAGGCCGAGAATTTTTTAATGTATGACAGTAAGATGTATCACTGATGGCTCTAATACAACATTGTAACATAAGATCTAATATGATTTCTATAATATTTTATAGAATAGTTCAGAGACCTGTGGATGCTGATGTTAGGAGAAAAGATATAGATATACATATAAAAGCGTTCCAAGAGTTGATTAATGCGATGTATATAGTCGGCTTTTCTGACGAGGTATCTATGAACTAATTTTATGTTTTGGGCCGTTATCCAACCTTTTTGAGAGCCTATCTGAGTGAGGTGACCGTCATGAGTCGGTACCGTCACTGTTGTGTAATCCAATACTTTATGTCAAAACAACCCCCTGCCCACCCCAAACCAAACTCCCCAAACCCAAAGGACAACCATAGAGAAAAGTAAAATTAGAATATGTACAACGACACAAAAAAGTAAATACAATACCGTCTGAGGATGGTCAACAGTATTGACAACAGTCATGCTGTTATCAATTGAAATAGTGACTGCTCTTACTGGCACTGTGACACTCACAACTTACCACGATAGACATCGATGTCTTGAAATAAAAGGTAGGGAAAAAGGTAAGTGCTTGAGAGGTGAGATTGCGTTGCTAGTCAAACTTCTCATGAATACCTGAAACTTACTGAGTGTTGGTTGGTTGATTGGTGTTTTACGTCGCTTTCAACAATATTTCAGTTATATCGCGAAATGGAAGCAGGAGGTTACCAACCTCTTAAACATAGTGGCGCAACCCGGGAATCGAACCCGGATCGTCGGCGCCGCAAGCCAAGCGCTTAACCACTACACCAAGCCTGCCCCTTACTGAGTGTAAATATGATTTCTGTGATTGTGGCCATATTTACCACAGTATTCAGTATTCATTTCTTGCCTTAAAGAAAATGAAAAATGATTTATAGTTTACTATCCTTTGAGAAAATATACACCATTATGAACATGATTCCAGACTTATTGTAAAAAATAGGTTCTTTGCGAATGAGAGATTTGTTACAAATGAATTATCATTTGTTGAGATCCTATAAGACATTATGCTAAATAAGCTTTTATCAATGTCTTCAACGGAGTTAATGTTCTAATCCAACTACATGTCTTCTTCCATTACGATGTGTACTCAAAAGTTAGCATTATATGTAGAATTAAATTTTGTAAAACACTTTATCTTCCATTACTACTTGATGGATTAAACTTATTATTATTTTCTCTTCAGGAAAGCAGGATGGTAATAACAGTTATTATTGCCATTTTACATCTAACAAATGTAACTTTCACCAAAGACGAAGTAACAGAATACGTTCATATGAATACAGCAACCCCGGTGAACCAAGGTCGGTATAAATATATTCTGTATTTATGCGTAGTGTGATTTATAATGTATGAATATAAGTATGTGGACAATTTATTTAGGAAATTTATCATTGATGTTTATCTTTCAGCTTCTAAGCTTTTGTTTCTAAATCCAGTGCAAGTTAAGGAGGCATTGCTGTCATCGTATAAAATAATAAGAGGTATGGATTATGAAGCATCCAGATGCAATGATTAACAGATATGTTAGAATCATTTATATTGTCTTGTAAACGTGAGTTGAAAATTCGTTCAATGAATTTCCTAGAAAGTCTGTCCAATGCGATAATACAGGTAGTAGCTGAAAGGTACAAAATAAAAGAGCATTGATTTAATGAGGAACAAGAAAACTGCAAATATGAACCTCTGACTGTTTAGATATTTTAAATTGACTTGATAAGCAGATATCTTAAATGTTATTCTTTTATGAAAAACAGCATATTTTTGTCGAATTTTTTGGAAAAAATAATGTGGTCAACAGGGCCGACAACAACACCTTTTCAGACCAACTTCGACACTTATATAATTAAATTATAATAATAATGTTTTCTTACACCGAGTTACAGAAACGTCTATACTGTACATTAAATTATAAATCTTTCATTAGTGTTTGTCTCGATTCATTTCATTTCGTATTATATGACAAAGTAAATTTATTATATAAAGGAAAGTATCTGATTAAGTTGTAAGACAGTTGCCACCGCAGCCCCAGACGCACCCCAATACTTTTGATTACAAAGCACCCGCTTTTAATATCATCTTAGGACTGTTAATTAAAGTGATATTATCTGCAAAAAGCTGTGTAACCAAAGGTACACATATTTAAAATCTTAGATTCAAGTACAAGGTAGCTGTCTTATGACGTATATAGCATTTCATGATCATAATCAGGAATCAGATTTGGTACTACGTTGTCGAGCTGGGTATATGCCTATAATTAGAAAGCAGATTTGGTACTACGTTGTCGAGCTGGGTATATGACAATAGGAAGGTTTCCGACTGACTATCATCTTTAACAAAATTGACACTCTTTGGACATTTGTTGCATTCACAGGTTCGCATTAACCAATTTTTTTTAACTTATTGAAGTTTTCAAAAGAATTTAAAGGGTGAAATTAATGAATAGTAGAAAATAAAATGATAATAGCATTCCGCAGAAAAATCAAAATGGTTAAATTTCTATTCATAATTTCTTTTAAATACTATGATATGAATGCTGCTTATTCGCATTTTATCATACCTTTTCTCAAAAACTTCCTTTCGTTAAAACATCCAGAGTGTTATTTACAAATGTAGTAAAGTAACTACTGATTTGATTATGTATGAACTCCGCGTGATATCATTTGCAACAGTTCCATTTAGGTTTGATATGATGGTTAACGTCACAAAAGTGAATTCAAAACATTTGCAAATAAAGTAAGGGCAAAACTCCCAAGATAACACAAATGTCGAATTACTACCTTTAAAAGGTTATTACATTAAAACGTCGTGAAAGAGTAGTGTCTATGATGGAACGTTAGAGTTTGGTCATCCATGGTCATTAGCAAAAGAATGATCTAAAATACGTTAATTTAGCGTCAAAAAGGTATACATTTTAAATCGCATATAAATTAATGAACTGATATAGTACCGACTATGAGTACCTAAATGCATTAAGAAACCAAGTTTATTAACAACAAAACAAATCTGCTTCATATGTGTGCGAAACTATATATATTTCTCATTAAGTATAATATTTTCTATTTTGCATGACAAGAAGTTGGGTTAACGCACACAGTTGGTCATACACAAAGCTTTATAAATACTTTATGAATACTATCATCATCACATTCCCCTTAACACAGCCATAAAATTTCATTTTGTCTTATCATTGCAAAGTTTCATATATTCACATGTTTATGTTTTGTGTGAAGTGTGAGTGACCATCCGACCACAGTACTTAGAGTAATGACCATGACAATGGTCAGCATGTGCTTGTGCACATTCCTGCAGTAATGACCATGTACTGGCTCGGGCCCTTCACTAAACAAGTGTGTTCTACATCACAAAATGTTCCAATTAAACGCCTTTTGATGTTCCAATCAACTAATGCCTGTATTATTGCTGTTTAATGTTTTCTTTCCGTAAATATGGTGATAAAGGATAGCAGTATGATCATATAAGTCTGTCATGTATTTTTGGGACATGGTATTAAAATGAGGAATACATTTCAGTCAATAGTTTTCATGTTATTTTTATAGATTTCCGGCATTATTTTCAGGTGAAAGGGTGGTGTGTCTTAAAACTAAAGAACAATGTGAAAATGGACGTGATTCTATAGCCAAAGCCCTTTATTGCAGTTTATTCGATTTTATTGTTGGACAAATCAATAAACACATTAATAAGGAAATACACCAAAAGTAAGTGAAAGACCATTTTTAATTGTTAATTACCACATTTAATGTGCATGTATTTTAAACTTGAATCATATATATTATAAATGGTTTAAAGTAACAATTTATGATAAAATGCACACTTACATTTTGTTTTCTTTTTTGAAGTTTAAATGTTTATGAAATTATGAACTAAATAAAATTTATTATCTAATTTTGGTAATAGTTAATTAAACGTAAAATCTGTTTTAGAGTTTTTATTTCCCATTTGATTGGGACTTTTGGATAATGATCGTTCTATTACGTAAAGGAATAAAGAGAAGGAATTTTATTAACTAACACAAATTGCTATAAAGTATCACATATACATAAATATAATATTTTAATTTTGCAGAATTTGGTTTTTGAAATAATTTGAAAACTGGAAAACAAATAATTAACATTTTTTATGCGGTATACTATTATTATTTTGACTTTCAGTATTTCTGAGAACAGCATAGGTATTTTAGATATGGCAGGATTTGAAAATCTTCCGGACAACGGATTTGAACAATTGTGTATTAATGGCGCCAACGAGAAAATGCAGCAGTATTATAATGAGGCTATGTTTGCCCAGGAGGAGACGGTTTACGTATCGGAGGGGATAGATCTGGTCGATATACATCATAAAGATAATAAAGAGGTCGTAGACCTTATGTTCAAGGTGCTGGTCTATTTCAGTTCGTACATACTCTTAATATGATTTTTGTTTTTCAAAATAAATATTTTTACGTCACAGTGTCACAGTTAAATCAATTAATATTATTTCACATTCACATTGAGGGGCAGGCGTGGTATAGTGGTTAAGCGCTTGGCTTGCGGCGCCGAACATCCGGGTTCGATTCCTGGGTTGCGCCCAGTTTAAGAGGTTGGTAACCTCCTGCTTCCATGTCGCGATATAACTGAAATAATGTTGAAAGCGACGTAAAACACCAATCAACCAACATTCACATTGAAAAATCATATTTAATCACAGTTTGTCATATTTTTGTAAACTTTAAAGATAAAACTGTTTTAAATTTCCTGTTAAATAATAATATGTCGTATGATGTTAAGCAGTTAATGCATCAGAATTTGTTTCATTATAGTTTTTTTCATTGATATAAGTAACATTTTCACTTCTTCAGAGACCTGACGGTGTGTTTGCCATAGTAGACGAGGAATCTATGTTCCCTGGTGCGTCGGACGCTTCATTAAAGGACAAATTAGACCAAGTCTGCTCTTCGTCACCGGACTATTCACAGTCAATAGGGAAGAACAGTACATTTGCCATTAATCATTACGCTGGAAAGGTAAACTGGCACGGCTACTCACCTTGACAGGTGTACCGACATGGTGACAGTATGCATATAGATTAACTAGTGCTAACAAGACCAGACTGGATTATGATGCCTTTATTCGTTTTTAGCACACCAGAATTGCATTTTTGTTTCTGAAATAAATATGGTGATGTGGTTTTAAAAAATGGTGATGAGGTTTTAACAAAACTGGTGATGTGGTGTTACGGGTTTTTAGATGTTTGATACCACTTTGTCAGAAAAAAGATATGATAAGCAACCTGCACTCAAGTACTGCAGCAAGCAACGTACGAACTAGAGAAACCCGTGTCTTGTAGTATTTCATGACATATTTGTTACTGATTAAACAAGTTTTATAATTCCTAAGGTTGTCATAGGAGTATTATGTACTAATATTCAGTATGACTACAACATATAACATGTGAAATACATGATTGCGGTGTGCATGTGTACCAAACTGTCATCAGCCTTCCTGATAAACGTATCAGGAGGAATAAAAACGATTTTAAACAGAGAAAATATATATAAATAGATACTAGATATGCAAAGGCAAAAACATGTTCTTCATAATACTACATCTCCAGACTGGCGATAAGAGTTATTGCAGTCTCTGTAGCGAGGTTAATATCTATACTACCAACCTTGAATCACCGGATAGTGGTTAGTAAAACGTCAAATGTTGACATATATGTTTTCTGTTGACAACGCAATAAAGTATCAGTCGTTTTATTGCACGTTTTTCTATTTTTATTTTGCACGGACAAGCATTTACTCAAATGTATCTATCCTTACAATGGGAATATAAACATATCGTAAGGTAAAGTAAGATTCATTAATTTCAAACTGAATAAAAAAAAGACACTAAAAAAATAATAATAAATAAATAAAAATAATAAAAAGTAAAAAAAAAAAAAAAACCCCAAAAACAAACAAACAAATAACAAGAGAATGTACTTCCGACTTTGAGAACTTCTTTTCGTTAATCTTAGATTTTCATTTTTAATTCAGTTAAATCTTTAGCGTTCAAACTTATTTTGATTCGAATAGAAGTAAATCTATAATTATTGAAATGATATCAAAATAATGCTGTATGAACGAAAATTTGTATTTAGTATCAGCGTTTGCTATACATGTATTTTTATAAACAGTTTTAATAATGCATTTTCTTTTTATAAACTTATTCCTCTTGTGACTCAGAAGAGGGCGAATGTGGCTGGTTGACAGGGGGTGCTTACTATGCCACGACACTTAAATCCTCCAGCGTCTGCAGATAACTATTATTGCCTATTATTCATGTTTTTATGATAAACAAATTGATTTCAATACTTTCCACTTTCGATATTTTAATCAGCATACATTTTCTTTACATGCTTTGCACTGAAGTCTTAATTTTCTATCATTATGTTATGAAACAGAAAATGATATTATTATTCACAAATCAAATTCTGACAAAACACTAAATATGTCAATCCATTAAAACAACAAATTGTGAAGTGTATATTATATACCCCAATACAACATTTTCTGGAGAACTACTAAATTTCATAAGGAATAGATTAAAGGTTACGCATAGTGTCTCTCCTTAATCACAGGTGAAATACAATGTCGAGGGAATGATAGAGAGTAACAGGGACAATCTAAGCAATGATTTGATAGACTGCATTTCCAACAGTGAGAACGGACTCGTAAGGAAAATGTTTTCTGAACAAAACAATAAAAGGTATTCGAATGCTTTTTATTGTGAAAATTTCACAAAATAGTACAAGAGGAAAATATCTTTCAACGTTCATTGAAAATATTACAATTTGAGATTTATTGTTTTATTTCATCTATATTTGAAAGAAAGACCGTTTTATGCATTCATCTAATCAAATATTGTTAAGTTATCTATTAAATATTTTAGAATAATACAGATGTAAGTACAAATGCTTAGAATATATGAGGTGTAGTTTGTACGCATGTGCTTTTATCTCCGCTCATTCTACTCCTTGTCCGATGTCACATAGTGTATGTTCGAACTTGACATTCAATATAGAATACAAGGTCGCGCAATGATCGTAATGGACAAAGGTGGTACTTTCTGTTGTAGAGCATTCGAAAATTGTGCCAAGAATACCACACTGTTAGATTGCCAGCCATATATGGAAAGATGTGACAGTAGGTTGAGTTTACCTCACTCCATTGCAAGGCCTTCGATCAAGAAAAGGTAAAAATGTCTTACATATTTCAATTTTGATATCTTATGATATGTCTCGTATTTAAGTTTAAGATTACCAAAATATTTTATTCCAATTATTTTTAATTAAATCATAATGGCTATCTAAATTAAATGCATTTATGTGTCGATGTTAACAGTCTACATGTAATTGAGATATTTATTCATTGTATTATATATTACATTTATGTAGTGTAATACAATTAGACGTGGCATGACCATTAAATCATTTCATCTTACATCTAACATGCATATTGATTGGTTTAAAATTTGTGGTATATCTCAATCACGAAACTTTTTCTCTGACGAAATAATTTTCCGCGTTTTCTTAACTGTATCCGAAATTTAGGGATGTTGAGAAATAGTGCATGCATAACGTACCAGTTTATGAGAATATAAAACATGCTTGAAAGGATTTACATGATAAGGAATGAATCTAATTTGTTTTTCGTTGAAAAAAGACTCTTTTTTGTTTTGTTTTTGGTGGGGTTTTTTTTTGTTCTTTTGTTTTTGTTTTTGTTTTTTTTAACAGAGGAATTTTATAAAGTTTTCGTATTTTACTGTTACATAAATATAAATATAAATATAAATATAAAAATGTAAGATGTCTAGATTTTAAGACCTTGGCCCTTCGTAATATTGACCCTATGATGCTCTATAATGGGTGATGGTTTCCGTAAATATAAATCTATCTTGCACATTATTTAGTCATTTTTATTTAAAGGATTGAAATAACAAGTGAATGTAACCGAGTCGTGTATAACTCTTCCGTATTGAAAATCATCCTCGAAATTTACCTCTATTCACGGATATAAACGGACGTCTCGCTTTCCATTGCAACCGGTGCTTCGCGGATAAACAAATCATTAAATGTTGAGCAAAGCGTCTAATAATTTTATCAAAAATCGTTTCATCGCCGTTTCAAAAATATGTAATTCAGCTTTTAATTATACTTCTTAAATGAAATAATGTTAAACTGCAATAAGGTACCGGTAACGTAAACATCGGCTAAACATTACAAGTATTTAGAGCCTGAGGTAACCTGCCCACGCTTATCTACTACGATTGCTTAATGACTAGGTGATAAGAACATCATTTTATTTGTTCATATGTTCTATGTTTTGCAAACAACATATGTTGGTTGACACATTTATTGCATCTCCTTTGTCAACAGGGTATATATATCAATATTAGTGTATTCGTTTTTCTCTTGTTGTAGGCCCCCTCCCCCTCTTTTCGAGTTACATTAAAAGACAAACTGAATAAAAAGAAAGAAAGGAAAAAAAAAAGATAGGAAACTGAATAGGAAATGAGCAAAAAAAATTTTGATAATAAATGTTTGACCTTTTATTATTGAAATAAATAAATAAATAAATAAATAAATAAATAAATAAATAAATAAATAAATAAATGAATAAATAAATAAATAAATAAATGAATAAATAAATAAATAAATAAATAAATAAATAAATAGATAAACGAATAAAAACAAATAAGCCATTACATGTCATTTTATATTTCTTTTATCAAGGTAATGTTAACATCTACCAATTACATGCTGCTGCTATTCCTTCATTTATGCATTGTCTTTATCAATATTTTTCAGTCCAAGTGTCGGCAATGAATGTAGTAATGACTTAAGAAATTCGGCATTTGTTTCGAGACAATATAGGGTAAAAACAAACTTGTTTACTACGTTAATTGAATTAATGTCATGTAATGAACCATAACATCAAACCTTCTCCGGTTGTTGTTTCTCCAAAGGATCTTAATGGATCACAGAAATCCACCATCGACTTTCGCTTTTATCAATCACATGTAAAATAGAAACCAGTCATTTTCTTTTACCTTTTATTTTATTTTCAGCGTTCTTTGTCGGAATTGATGAACACGATGTCGGAATCCAAACCTTGGTTTGTTAGGTAATTGTAATAAATGATGTATGCGTCTTGCCGATAATGAACCATGTCCTTTATCTAATTTCTCTTTGTCTCATTTTTTATTTAATTTCGATGTTCATATGTTGTCTGTATATTTGAAAAGATGAAAAGCCACACGTATTTGCACGCATATATAAACCTTTACACATTTTCTCTTCCCCTCGACTCATGTGAAAGTTTTGGAAGTTTTGTTTTTAATGAATACTAAAATAATGACAAAAGACATAGATAACATAATAAATATATTTTTTGCCTTATACTAAATACGGTGTTAAGAAAGCTGTCCGTTATCAATATTTTGAAATAGAATACTAATGGTCTGTTTTATTTAGTGGGTGTAAAAAAATCCCCGGTGTTGTTGAGAGGACATAACAGTAAAGCCGGTATAAGTTTTTTTATGTTTATTTTCTCTGGTACTTTGTTTCGCTGCTCATTGATTGACGCTTATAAGGCGAATACAGCGAGCAGGAAATGTGTCAATAACGCTTCTTTTAGTGTTCTTTTTCATAACATATGTCAGGGGTAGAGATTTAATATTAATATTAATATGAATATGAAATATTAATGATATTAATTTTGCGCGATTTTGAGAACAAGGCAAAGATAGGTAGTTGTGAGACAGATTGATGTGAGATGTATAAATAAGGAAGTGATATATGAACACTCTTATGGATAGGAATAAGACAGGCATACTCTAAGGTTAATAATGAAATAAAAGTGAATATTGAATAAGAAATTTATTACGGTGAGGATGTTTTTATTTGAGAGGACATAGACATATTATGTAGAAAGGTGTCTTATTTGTGTTTTATGAAGATCTGTGGTCAATTATAGACACGGACATTTGTCAGCAACAATGAATTATCATGAAACGACAAGGAAACGCAGGATTTCCAAAAAGCGAGAGGGGGGGGGGGGCACAAGTGAAATCCGAGTATTAGCCATAATACTCAGTCATTTTGGGTGCCAAATCTGAAGTTATACTCATAAAAGGGGTGAAAAAGTGGGAGCCTCGTTCCCTTGCCCCCTCTAAATCCGCCACTGAAACGTATAAAGTAAAACAAAAATTAGCATATCAGCAATTGATCTTTAATCAAGGCTACTACTTGTTTTTACTTGTTTTTATTTATATAAATTGGGGGGGGGGGGGAGGTTCTTTATTAGTATTTGATTTTTTAATTATGGTTAATAATGATAATAATAATAATAATAATAATATTGTTATTTGGGTGTGTTTGAGAGGGATATTTTGTTTTGTTTCATTTTGTTTTATATATTTTTACCCTTTGAACGTTAACTAAGAAAAATAGTTAATCGATAGTGATTTATCTTGAGGCGCCGTGTAATGTTCTACCTGACAGAGCGACAAAATCTAACATTTCATCTGATACAGTCCGCTACCACGAACATCTGGTCGAGCTGACTTACCGTGGGTGTTATGGGTCATCGGCGAGAAATCACCCATGATTGTCTCCTATACTGGACAAACATATATACCGCTCACTGATTATTACCTCGTAATAGAGGTTTGATTTAAAACAATTTGTCGGATATGGGAAAAAGGGATTGTGTTTAACATGGAAAACCAAAAGGTAATTATTTTTGTTGTTTTTATTTTAAAGATGTTTAAAACCTAATCTTGCACGGGAACCTGACCGTTTTGATTCCGATGACGTCAGGAAACAGATGCAATATAACGGGCTTTTGGAAGTTTCTCGGATGAGATGCGATGGATACGCTATTCGGATGCTTCCGGAGGAATTTATTCAAAGGCAAGAACAGAAATAGATTTTGAAATGACTTGTAATAATAAATAATTCTCATGAAACATTGGTATCAAATATTCGATTTCTTAGCTTATGTTTCTAAAATCTGTTTTGTGTGTGTTTGTATAGATTACATTCACTGATCTTTAGATTTAGATTAATTCAGTATTCTTTAGGATTAGTAATTGTATAAACATTTTTCAATAATACATAATCAAATATTGCGTCGTCAAACATTTAAGATTATATCGTGGATATTTGAAAGTTTTGCATTGTCACACATCTAGGATTAAATCGCAGACAGTTGTAAAATTTTGCATTGTCACACATTTGAGATTATATCGTAGATATTTGTAAGTTTTACATTGTCACATATTTAATATTATATCGTAGATAATTGTAGATTTTGCATTGTCACACCTTTAGATTATATCGTAGATAATTGTAAGTTTTGCATTATAACAGTCACATTTAAGATTACATCATAGATAATTGTAAATTTTGCATTATAACACACTTAAGATTATATCGTAGATAATTGTAAGTTCTGCATTATAACACATTTAAGAATATATCGTAGCTAATTGTAAAATTTTGCACTGTCACACCTTTAATATTATATCGTAGATAATTGTAAATTTTGCATTATAACACATTTAAGATTATATCGTAGATAATTGTAAGTTTTGAATTGTCGCACCTTTATTATTATATCGTAGATAATTGTAAATTATGCATTGTCACACATTTTTCGCCGATCCTGAGAATGATATAGTATTACAACATAACTACATCCATGAGTACGGCGCTAAGTATGTAGTACAGGTGTTCTATATTACAAAAAAGAAATAAACCCAAGTATAACAAGTTTAGCATTTCCCCACGCCTATAAAAGCATAGATTGGGATTCTCGATAACTACATAACATTGTATTTTTATTGCTAGGTACCGTGATATATCATTCCCACCTGAAAGAAAGCTGAGCCCATCCTTTCAAAACTGCGAAATCGTCCTGAAGGACGCTGGCATCCAGGGTTATGCATTCGGAAAAAGACAGGTATTTTAAAGATGATTTTATATTTCTTATCAACAATGTATAAAATATATTTGAATTTATGTCCAGAAATATGATGATTTAATTTACATTGGATATTTTCAGGTAAAATAACTATAAAATTTTGAAATTTCGAATCTGGTAGATAAAATAATTTATTAAATTTTGGTATCTCAAATCTATTAATCCCGACCGCAATTACTCACGTGAGCTACGTTTGCCACAATAATCTATTCCATATATTTCAGGAATTCGAATAAAAAAACCCCCAGGATCCATGATTTCATTTATTCATTCATTCATTCATTCATTCATTCATTCATTCATACTCATCTTTAAGACATACAGTTTATATTCAAAGGTATTTCTGAGACACTGGCATCGACCTATCCTGCAAGACCTAGTCTCCGACAGACGTAAAGAAATGGCAGATGAACAGAATACCGCTTTGTCTGAAAGCGAAGCCACTGACCTAGATTCTACATATGACGTAGTTCACGAACGGCAAGGCAGTAATAATGACTCAAGTTCCTTTGGCACAATCGCCATCAAAGCATCACCCATGGAAGAAATCACCGTGGAGACAGCCATCACTGCGTCACATGCTACGCCAAGCAACAATGACACGGTGTCGCCTTCGTCGTCAAGGCAACGTGTATCCGAGTGGATTGAACAGAACGAGAATGCTAAAACAGACGTAAAAGTTCCTTCATACGACCCCGGACCACCGCCTGTATTTGCTTCGTCGTTGCCACAAGAACAACCAGTAAGTCTCCTGAAATGTATAAAATTATATGAGTAAGGGAATATTTTTTAGTACTTTTAAAATCCGATAGATTTTTACTGAAATTTCAACATCCCCCCTTCCTTCCAATCAATACGGCGTCATTTTACTCCAATAAAAGAAAACATGATGCTTTAGACGATCGTTTACATGAAATAGAAGAAGGAAGGAGTTTGATAAATGAAATAATAATTAAGAAAGTTTGTATTCAGCTACAAGAGAAGAAAGTAAGAGTTTTTTTTTCATATTACTTAAATGCATTGTTTTCAACATTTTCAGAAATCAAATCACGTTAGAATAGATTTGAGCAACACCAACGATAGGAAAATTCTGGACGAGTAAGTTACGTCTAAAATGTATTCTTTAGTTTTTACTATTTATGATTTGTCTGTTATTTGTAACACACACACACACACACACACACACACACACATATATATATATATATATATATATATATATATATATATATATTCTTTTTTATATTCTATATTTCAGTCGTCTATGGGACCGATTTCAAATGATACCACGTGAGCGAGTGTCCACAAGTGATACATTCCTGCCGTTTTTGCGGGCCTTCAAGTTCCTGTGTTATGTTTTCCTTTTCTGTATCGTTCTTGGATCAGCGGTCGTTAGTAAACTATGTATCCTGATCATGACCTCTAGCATCATTAAGGTAAATGACTTAAATATTCCTTTAAAATTCAAATGATACAAAATGTTAAATTTGTGGGGAAAAAACCCCGAGTATAGTCCGCGAAATAATGTAATAAAATTACACCATTTCACTGCAAATTTTATATACATGGGAAACAATAGCTTGGTATTGTTTATGTTCTGTCTTGAATGAAAAAAAAATTATACATAAATACGATGATTCATTTCAGGACCCAAAAGCGATGAAAGAAGGCGATTCCCCTGCCAACACCATGCTGGTAATCAGTATATGTTTCCCCTATGTCTGTTGGGTCCTCAGCTACTCTGCCAAATCACTGTTCGGGAGTAGTTCTTGGCCCAAGTTCAAACTCGTCGTTGTGGTGAGTCCATTATACGCTGTATCTAATTATAAAATGTTGTTAAGATACTGATGTATGATGTTCTATTTTTATATAAATATACACTCCTGAAAATATACTATTTGATATATGCAAGATTTTGAAGTTTTGATAAAAGTAAAACTATGTCGACGTCGTTTTATATAATTCAAAAATAAAAATAAGTTTGAATTATAATACCTTCTATAAAATGTGTGTATAAAAAAGAGGTTAAAATCTTAAATCTGGTATCATCAATTGTCATGACATAATCTTAGTTCTTGAAAATAGATTGTTCATATATTTATAAATGTAAATGAGAAATCATTAATTTTACATTTGTGTTCCAGACGTTATTCGTCGAGCTCCTCCATTCGTTCGGACTATGTCTGCTGGTTTTTCATATATTACCACGCATGGACATGGCGCGTTGCTTACTAAATTTATGTGGAATATTCACTGTGCCTGCCTTTCTGAAAACACTCAGTACCGCAATGGATAGTTCCTTGCCGGGAATAAAACGATTTACTCTCGCAGTGCTCAATGGGATAGCTTTCTTGATTCAGTTTGGCAATCTGGCGGCAACTACAATGTTTAGCCTGCCTTTAAGCGAAGAAGAAAAAACTGATTTGCTCAAAGAAGTGATAGGAAATAAAGAATCGTTTCACATACAAATGGACTCAAATATCACACATTCCATAGAACGACCAAGTCCTACTTTTGGAAATAGAATAATGTGGGAAATACCCGTATCTTTATTTCTGATTTCAATATCGTACTGGGAAAATTATGTCAGTTCTGATTTTTCGTGTTGCTCCATCAGAATACCTTTATTGGAGTGGAAAAAGCAGTTACATAGCGTTCGACAGAGATTGTATATATTTGCGGGAATCTGGAAAATTGGATGGACTATGGTGTTTGCCGTTCTTCTTCTTCCGGGATTTAGTTTCAATTTAGAATTCACAAAAGATCACGTTAGTATCGAGACTCCTCCAATAACTACACCGTCTATTCTGGAATCACAAAGGCTAATCAGCGTAACTACACCAAATATACCGTCAACCACAACTCTGCCATCAACTACAGTGCCTAACGTGGCTAGGAATATAGAAGAACCAATAATTGCTAATTTTACGACAACACCAGAAACGACAGATAACAGTACACTTGTTGGAGGTGGGCGAACTTTCGTCAAACGTTCTATCAGTGACGTCATTAACAACGCAGTGATAAACGGGGATTTCTCTAGCATTTTGAATCTGACGGAAGATAGCTTACCGCCACGCAGAACTCGCGCGCCTCTGCCAGACGGACGGACGACTACGTCACTTCCTCGTACAACGAAAACTGTAAAGAAGAAGGATGATGACGCGGGAAAATCTTCTAATTTATATCTCATAGAAATACCACAGTCGGTAAAGGATAACTTCCAGAAATATGGACCTTTGTACGCTCAGATGCTAGCCAGTGCTTTACTTTCTTACTTCGGAAGTCTCGCTTGCAAACTTTGTATGCAAACATATGGTTTTACTGTACCGTTGTTTTTGGCTACGCCAATCACTTTGGGAATAGTTCTTGCCCAGTGTTATACGAATTTTATACCTTCGTATATGTATATATGGCTATGTCCGGAAACGTCCGGAGATTTACGATTATTCCATTTGCTGTGGTTATGTGTTCTATGGATTTCTCAACTTATTGTTACTGGACATATATGGTCACCAAAGAATGGACGAATGGCAAAAATAGAAAGGTCAGTATTACCAACAAAACATAATTTTGAATTAATATTTAAGTCTTTTCAAAAACTATCATTTTATACTTTTTATAGACGACAATAGTGACGAATACATATGCAGCAGTGATCAGACAAATGACCTGTATCAACATGTGTCATTGACAAAATTACCGAAGTGGGAGATTTCGAAATTTGAATTTACAAATGTTATTTCTTTTGATATCACCTTTAAATATGTCTTTTAAAATTAATAACATATTTAGTGACTTAGAATATAGATTAAAAAATCTTATGCCTTTTTCAGATTATTTGTCATACCTTTGCGGTGCGGAGTTTTGACGGACCTTTCTCTGACGTTACGGCGCCGAGTAAATGATAGAGATTTCTCTTTGTTCAACATGGAAGATGACAATTCAATCATCTATGATGACGACGAAGAAGTACATAGGGCAGATGACGTAGTTCCAACGATCTACGCATGCGCGACAATGTGGCACGAAACACGAAGTGAAATGACTCAGCTTCTCAAGTCACTTTTCAGGTATTTTTTTTTTACTTTTTATGCATTGCCAATATTGAAATTCATAGAATTATTCGAAGAAATGAAAATCTTAATTTCTTGAAATTTGTAATGCAGTTAAGGATGTTTTTTGCCATAGGATGGATATAGATCACAGTGCTCGATACTTAGCCCAAAGATTCTACGGCATCAGGGATCCAGACTACTACGAGTTCGAAGGTAACAATTATCTATTTATTTATCTGTATATTCATATGTTTACTCATTTATTCTATTTATGTATTAAAGTTTTGTTGCTAGAAATTTTAATAAGCACATTAGTAATAGACAAGTTTCTAGTATATATTTTCATTGTTGAATTCGGACTCGTGTGAACATAGTATTTTTCTATATCTCAAAATACTCCATTGAGATGCATGTAAGTAGAGAAAATATGTAAATGGAGTGGTTTATATAAAGCACATTAGTATTTGTTTTACAGTCAGAGTATATAACACTTACATTATGTCGAATAAATGAATATATTCGTTTTTTGGTGTTTTTTTTGGTAGCCCATATATTTTTCGATGACGCCATGGACCTGTCAGATGACGATTTTTTGGTTCCTAATTTCTTTGTCGCTGAACTGATAGATTGTATTGATGACGCAATCAGGTAAACGATTGTTTATATTCTGGTTAAGACCGAGAAAGAGTTACTAAAGCAGTAAACTTAACTGTGTCTTTTCTTAGTCAAATTACAAATATGATACTAATCTAATTAGTACAGTCTTATTTCTTACTTGTATCTTACGTTCAGTTTCTAAACACATCTGGCCTAGACCGAAATTTACAAAGGAATCAGCGTTTTTACAGTAGCATGGACTGGTCGCAAGTAAACTTTACACTCATTTTGGGCAACTCAGTCCTAACATTAACAGTGGAAAACGACTCAAACTGTCTCTTCGGGGCAGGAAATAAACAAACTTAAGACAAGGTTCGAATCCCAAATTTGTACACTGTCAGACGAAGTCCAGATCCATTCTAGATCACCGAGATAACGTCTTATTCTAGATCAGCGGGATAACGTCTTATTCTAGATCACCGAGATAACGTCTTATTCTAGATCAGCGGGATAACGTCTTATTCTATATCAGCGAGAAAACGTCTTATTCTAGATCAGCGAGATAACGTCTTATTCTAGATCACCGAGATAACGTCTTATTGAGATCTGATTATGTTGCGTTATATTCAGACTATATTTGGTTATCTTGCACTTTGACTTTTCTTTGCTTACAGTAATTCCATGCTATATTCATATCATCTGGCACAAATTCTTATAGTTTATAAAGTACATTGCATTGAAGAATTGATTGTGATAATGTATCGTTTATTTTTAGCTCTGTTCATGAGCGCCAGATGCAGTTGGGTTGTCCAGTCCGTACACCCACGCCTTACGGAGGACGCTTGACCTGGAAACTGCCAGGAGGTACTCGCCTTATTGTCCATCTCAAGGACAAACACAAAATCAGGCATAAGAAGAGATGGTCACAAGTGCGTAACTATTTCCAAAGTATTTTACAGCCTCTGTATTTCGCTATCATGAGAAACAAAAGAGTTATTTGATTATGTCAAGCATATTAAATTAATACTGCACCAAAGCAAAGGCGAAAATGTTATAATGTATTATGTAGTGATTCACTAGAATCCCTTCACTATACAAACAAGAGAAATTATTTATTTTCGTGTATTGCAAATTTGTAAAAAAAAAAAAAAACCTAACCGATTCATAGAAAGAGTTTTAAAAATATTTTCCATATTACACATGTTCCACTCAAATATCACAGTTTTGTTCACTTAACGATATTTTACGAGTATATGTAATTATCTGTACTTGATCACGTGACGTAGGTGATGTACATGTACTACCTGCTTGGTTACCGTATTCTGGCACAACCAGAGAACCTGCTACAGAAGGAGAACCAGCGCAGTGATACACCTCACAGTGAAACAGATCGCGTGAAACTCACCGACTCGCAACTACGTCATCGTAGGCAGGCGTCACATTTCACGCGCAGCGTCATATTCAATTACACCACAGAGGAAGTTCATACACAGGTATGGTATTTATGTTGTATTCTGTGCTCGGGATTCGATTTGTATAGAATGTATGTGATCGTGAAAAGAATGTGACTTTATATTTTAAACCCGATACTATATGCCTGTAGCTAGTATTTTTCGCCAGACTCCATATCTTCTTGTATGGCAGAAATAATTTTTGTATATTATTCAAAGTGTGACCCATTTGCCAAGTGCTACTGCACAAACATCTATAAATTTATTGTTCCAGTTCTATTTATGTTTTACATTTTACAAAGAATCCAAATTGATTTGAACTTATTGGACCATTCTTAAATGTATTGGACCATTCTGAAATGTAATAAATACTTAGTATACTTAATATACCAGAATGCATGCTGTGGAGGATAGGAGGTCCACAAATGTACTCGTGGACGGTTAATGGCTCTCCAGTTTCAACAACCAGAAAATTATGGCTGCCACATTAAAAGTGAAATATTCCCAGTGTGGTGCTTGAACAACGAAGAAACATTTATATGTAATCTCTATTCCAGGCAGAGAATACCTTCATTTTGACTCTGGACGGAGACGTAGACTTCAAACCGGACGCTGTGCGACTGTTGGTGGACCGGTTAAAGAAAAACAAAAAAGTCGGGGCAGCATGTGGTCGAATTCACCCAATAGGATCAGGTATGTTTCCGGAAATTAAAACTTGTTCATCTCATAATGGTACAAGAAAAATATTTCTGGTTTCACTCAGCATAATTAAAGTATCTTATTTGATTTTCTACATTGTTTACTATTTTATAACACTTGATTTTTTACAATATAAGATCAGTTATTTTCCCATTTTCTTCTGGTGAGTGGAAATAAAGCATAACGTAATGGTGCATGGCGAGAGTGTTCGATAACATTGACTTTTTAAAGGTTGTCTACCTAGTAGTTAGATTATTTGTATAAAAGGGCTAATCTTTGCATATGAATAAACATGACTGTACATTTTTACTTCAGGTCCTATTGTGTGGTATCAGGAATTTGAATACGCTATTGGTCATTGGCTTCAGAAGGCGACTGAACACGTTTTCGGTTGTGTTCTTTGTGCCCCAGGTTGTTTCAGCTTATTTCGTGGTTCAGCCTTGATGGACGATAACGTGGCCAGGACGTATGCAATCCGGGCCTCGGAGGCCGGACACTATGTCCAGTATGATCAAGGTATGTGATGCTATCTGATCAATGTGCCGTGAAATATGGGACTATCTAAAACAATGATGAGTAAGCACACTGTTATATAGGGAATTATCTTGATCTTAAAATAGATGTGGTTTGAAATAGTGAAATATTAAGCTAAAGGATAATGATTCAGTGTTGATCTCTCCTAAATACTTTACCACATATTTTACAATAGTAAAGATATGTGGGACACTGCTACAAGCTATTTACATGTAGACTATGGTATCAAAAATTCCATCAGAGATCCGAAACGAAATGTCAATATATAATAAATAAATAAAACAATCTACCAGGTGTTCCATTTGCAAAAGTCGAATTAACCTTCACGGAAAATATAAAATGTAAATAAGAGAAACCTGCATGTAAAACTATATGCAGAAGTAGATAAAAATGTATAGTGCATTTCGTTCTATGTTTTTTGTATTTTTTTCAGGCGAAGATCGGTGGCTTAGCACTTTACTCCTCCAACAAGGATACCGAATAGATTACTGCGCAGCCGCGGACGCTCTTACCCATGCACCGGAAACATTTTCTGAATTCTTTAACCAACGTCGTCGATGGGGCCCATCGACTCTGGCGAACATTGCAGATTTACTAGGCGATTGGAAGAACACGGTGCGGCTCAACGACAACATCAGTACTCCGTATGTGTTGTACCAGTTCCTATTGCTGGTGTCCACTATCCTCGGACCGGCGACTGTATTGCTGATGATGGCAGGGGCCTTCACTGTCGTCTTCAAAACCTCGGTGATAAGTTCGTACGCTATTTCCTTGGTTCCTCCGATAGTGTTCATCATCGTGTGCACGTATGCCAAACCTTCCACCCAGATTACATTTGCGACTATACTGAGCGCCTGCTATGCCATCATTATGACGGTTGTGTTGGTGGGTACAGTGGGTACAGCAATAGAGGGATCACTCACCAGTCCAAACGTCATATTCTTGATTATGCTAGTTTTCATCTTCTTCATTGCTGCTCTGATGCATCCCGAGGAGTTCGCATGCGTTATTCCGGGAGCGCTGTATTTCATCTGCATTCCAACAGGCTACCTCATTTTAACCATCTACTACCTTTGTAATCTTCACGTAGTGTCATGGGGAACAAGGGAAGTACCCAAACGGAAATCGAAGGAACAAATTCTTGCTGAAAAACGAGCAGAAGAAGAAAAGAAGCGAAAACGAGAGCAGAGAAAGGGATTTTTAGGGTGGCTAGGGTTCAATGCCATAATGAACGAAGTCGTTGAGATGTTTAAACAGTTCAGGACAATGACCATTTCTAGCTCAGAAAAGAAATCTAAAACAGATGACCTGTTGGAGGAATTAATTTACGAAATACGTCAATCAAGAGACCAAAAGGCACCACCTCGACATCGGTCTTTTTCAACTATGACACACGATACTAAACCGGAAATAATTCCAGAAATTAGTCCGAAACCGACAGAACCTGAAGCGACACCGGAAAATAATGAAGGTATACCACACTGGCTGAAAAACGAAGATCCAAACAATCCGGGTTGGCTCAAAGACCCTGTGTGTGGTGATGGACCAATCAAGTATTTAGAGAACCGTGAAGTAACGTTTTGGCAGCAGTTACTCCGGAAGTATGTCAATCCTATAGCAGAGGACAGGATTCACCAAGAGAAGGTGGCAGCTGACCTGAAGAATTTAAGAAACAACGTCGTGTTCGGCTTCTTTATGTCTAGTGCCCTGTGGATTGCACTCACAATGCAATTACAGCTGCTTCAAGATGATTTCAAAGATACTGCCCTCTTCATCAAGATTCCTCATTTTGATCCCACTAAAAAGGAATTGACATTTGAACCTCTAGGAATGGTATTCTTAGCTTTGTTTACTTCAATTCTGTTATTTCAGTTTATTGGAATGTTGTCACATCGATGGGGGACAATACTTCACGTATTATCCATAACAGAGGTCTCGTGCAGTCAGAAATTTACGGAAAGATACAAAGTGCAAGAAATCATAGCTAAGGCGATGGAGCTACAGAGAGTGAGCAATATAGAGAATGAACCCGAGCCGGACTATGATGACCCCATCCCGGATTACGACGACGATGACGAATTCGATGAAGACGAAGAAACAATTTCCAGTTCTTACACGGACGCGTCTTTGTCGACGATCGCTAGCTTCTCTAAGCCACCGTCGTATCATTCCAATTATGTTGTGCAGCAAAAGAAATCGAACTTTCGACGGCGAAATAGTGCAATATTTAATCGTCGAGGATTGGCGACAGGTCGAACATTACGACGAGCGTTCGAACGTCGCTATAGAAATCAGTTACGCCGCGAAAAGAGCGGTGAATCGAACGATTGCGAAGGCGGAACGGCAAACGGAGGGTTCGAGCATGTTTAAAGACATTTATAGAAAGTAACAAAAATATTTATTTCTATCGTAAAATTTACATGTGTTAAATGAATGTACAAAAAAAGAACTACGTATATATATTTTGAATGTGTAATTTTAATAGGATAAATTCTCATTGATCTTTCTAAATTCACCTACGAATTAGTTGTGCCCTGTACGGTTAGTGTCTTCAACTATAAGATAATTTTGTGGAACATACATATATATAAATGAGTTTTGTATACATGTAGATACATGTACTTTTATCTGTAATGTTTTTAATTTCATATTTGATTAATTTTTTTGTAATATCAGAATAACCAACAATATCTTTAGAATGAGACCACACGTATTTCTTAAAAGTGCTATGAAAAAACTTACATAAGTACTAAGAATACCTATCAAAATGTAGGATTTACCTACGTATTTTAGTAAATGTATTTTTTTTTTCTGATAACATCGATGTCTGTTCTATATCAGCCAAAGGTCATATCTGTGAACTTTCCAGACCTAACGTCCACTTCGTGTTGGCCTCGGGGTTTTGTAACTTCTATCGGAAGCACGAGAGGTTATGAATAATGAGGTATCAGTAGATTTAAAATCTTAAGTTTAAGATCACACTTGCTTGTTATAAATATTCATGTGCATATACATGTGTATGTATTATTATATGACCTGCTGAAATATGATTCACAATTTTTTTTATCTACAAATTGTTCTTTAAATGAAAATGTATTGTCTAGAAATCTGTTTAATGGTTCGTGTAGATTTTTTTTATTATTATTTAATTGTGTTGATTTTTAAATAAAATTTGAAAAAAAGATATTGTTTTCTATCATTCATCATGTCAATTTCTAACTTAATTATAGTAAATATTAGAGTAGGATTTATTGGGTGTTGGCATACAAATCATTGTCAGAATGCCGTCTAGTATGTCCAGACAGTGTCTTGCCGTAGAACTACTGAAAACGTCTACAGAAGCACTTGATGGATTTTGACGAACCTTGGTAGAAATGACGTGCTGATGGTTTTTATCAAACAAAGAGGGAATCGATTTATTGTGATATACGTATTATCTCTCCCCATCCCTCCTTCTTAGTCAACAGTATTTGTGTTTGTGTTTGGAATAGAAGTTATGTCAATACAGGCACACATCTGCTCGGCATTTGACTCGATCAATACATGCACACAACTGCCCAACCCATGCACAAATCTACCGGGCCGGGCATTTGACTCTATCCATACATACACATACCGAACAGGCATGTGACTCTATCTAAACATGCAAACATCTGCCCGACATTTGAATCTATCTATACATGCACACACCTGCCTGGCATTTGACTTTATCATTATATGCACACATCAACCGGGCATTTGACTCTAAATACATGCACACATCTACCGGGCCGGGCATTTGACTCTATCCATACATACACACGATGATCTACTCGGCATTTGACTCTGCCCATGCATGCAAACATCTGCCCGACATTTGAATCTATCCATACCTGCACACACCTGCCCGGCATTTGACTCCATCATAACATGCATACATCTACCCGGCATTTGACTCTATTCATACATGCACAGATCTACCGGGTATTTGACTATAAATACACGCATACTTCTACCCATCTTCACGAGTCAAGGGGATGCGCATTTGACTCTATCATTACATGCACACATCTACCCGGCATTTGACTCTATTCATACATGCACACATCTACCGGGTATTTGACTATAAATACACGCACACATCTACCCATCTTCACGAGTCAAGGGGATGCGCTACGTAAATTTCTGCAGAGAAGTTTGTAAACGTAGCGCATCCTCTTGACTCGTGAAGATGACATCTACCGGGCCGTGCATTTAACTCTATGATCCATATATACACACAATGATCTACCGGGCATTTGACTCTATCCATACATGTCATATCTACCGGGCATTAGATTCTATCCATACCTTCACACATCTACCGGGCATTTGACTCTATAAAAACATGCACACATCTGCCAGGCCGGGCATTTGACTCTATCCATACTTGCACACATTTGCCAGGCATTTGATTATCAATACATGCATACCTCTGCCCGGCATTTGACTCTACCAATACATACACACATCTGCCCGGCATTTGACTCATTCAATACATGCACACATCTGCCAGGCATTTGACTCTATCCACACATACATCTGCCCATCTGCTCTGTATTTAACACTATCAATACATACACACTTCTACCCAGCATTTCACTCCATCAATACATGCACACATCTACCGGGCATTTGACTCTATTTATACAAATACCGGTACACATCTGCACGGCATTTGACTCAATATTCTGCTGTTGTCAGTTTTTGTGTGCAGGTTCTTGGTGATTTGTGTCATACAACTTTGTCAGTTGTCTTCTGTCTCTATTTATACAAATACCGGTACACATCTGCACGGCATTTGACTCAATATTCTGCTGTTGTCATTTTTTGTGTGCAGGTCCTTGGTGATTTGTGTCATACAGCTTTGTCAGATGTCTTCTGTTTTCTCTATCAATACATGCACACAGCTGCCCGGCATTTGACTCTATCCATACATGCACACATCTGCCTGGCCGGGCATTTGACTCTATCCATACATGCACACATCTGCCCAATATCTGACTTTTTCAATACATGCACACATCCTCAATCTGGCTTTATTTACACATGTACACATTTACCCGGCACCTGACCATATCCATACTAGCATACATCTGCCTATGGAACGCCAAATTCACATATCTTCAAATAATTGTACCTATCTTCAAATAATTGTACCTATCTTCATATGAATTAGAGATGGGTTTAATTCAGTTATACCTATCTTCAAATGAATTGGAGATAGGTTTAATTCAATTATACCTATCTTTAATTCATTTGAAGATAATACAATTGATTTGAAGATAGGTACAAATGCAGTGAATTAAAGATAGGTATAATTGAATTAAATATAGGTGCAATTGAATTAAACCTATCTTTAATTATCACGATATTGACAATACTAACTGCTCTTCAAATCAATTGCACCTATCTTTAAATCAATTATACCTATCTTCAAATGAATTATAGATAGGTATAATTCAATTGAACCTATCTTTAATTGAAATGAAGACAGGTGCAATTCCATTAAAGATAGATGTAATTTATTTGAAGATAGGTTCAATTATTTAAAGACAGGTATAATTATTTACACCTATCTTTAATTCAAATGTACCTATCTTCAATTCATTTGATTCACCCTTCCATTACTATCTCTCAACTATATACCTACATCCACATGTTGATTGATACAACATCCTTATCAATTTATCTATTTTTTTGCCTATTTATATACTTATTTAAATTGCTTACCATCCCACAATTAAAGAATATACTTATGTATTTATTCATAAATTTGTTTATGCATATAAGTATGTGTATATGTGTATGTACATATGAATATAAATACATTTTGTACATGTGTACAAATATGTATGTATAATTTTTACCCACCCAATTTGTATATACATAAGAATATAGATACATTTTGTACATATATACAAATATGTATGTATAATTCTTAACCACCCAATTTTCTCACTGCCTTTCATTACTCTCTCTCTCTCTACACTCTTAAATGGTTTAAACATATCACATATGTATACTGTCTGCTCTCTTATTTTGTTCTTGATAGTCATGTATGTTTCCAGGAGATGGCTTAAAATAAGATCATTATCTTGTTGCCAAATCCTGATAGTTTTTAATTGTTGATTGATTTATGTATATGAAATTAATGAATAATGTTTAAACCAATTCATTTGAAGATAGGTACAATTATTTGAAGATATGTGCAATTATTTGAAGATAGGTACAATTATTTGAATATATGTTAATTTGGCGTTCCATACCTGCCCGGCATTTGACTCTATCAATACATGCATACATCTGCCGGGCATTTGACTCTATCCATACAAGCAGACACCTGCCCGGCATTTGACTCTATCCATACATGTACACATCTGCCCGGGAGTTGACTCTATCCATACATACATCCTTCTTTGGGAAATCTATAGATGTGTTAGTAATTTTTATAAGAAATTACTTATCTGTTATTACGAATAACTAATTTATAGAAACAAAACTATTACTTTGTTCTTACATACTTGTTATAACAAATCAATGATTTGTTATTAAAAATCAATAACTCCTAGATTTCCCAAACAAGGACGGATGTGTGAATAGAGTTACTATTATCGTTACAAATAACTTCCCCGTGTCTGGGTGTTTCAAATGTTATTATTCACCCAATAATTACCGACTTGGTTGTGTGGGAGCTTTCCCCTGGGTTTGTACATCTTTACCCCCCCCCCCCCCTTTTCATTAAAATGGCTTCAAATATAATGAAATTAAAATACAAATCTCCTAAAGTTATAATCACACCACTTAGATTGCCCTCTGTGTTCACTCTTCATATACCTGGTATTTCTTGTAGAAAATTATTCGGCACCAGTAAAGTTCATATTTCTCCACTTAAAAGTAGTTTCCCTATTCAACGTTCTAACTCATTTTCAAAAAACATTCACACCTATAAATTCTTGCAGAGCTGTCAATTCTATACGTAGAGGGTATTCTAAGATTAATAAGTGCAACGCCAAGAAATGTCTTACTTGCCATCATTTAAGCTGCAAGTCCAATATTGAATCTTCGGTTAATGGAAATACATTTAACACCAAATTAGACAAAGACATAGATTGAAATACTGCCAATGTTATATATGTCATCACTTGAGAAGCTAGAGGATGTGGGGCTCAATATGTCGGGGAAACTTCTCAAACTTTGAAACAACGTTTTCGGAATCATTCCTATAAAATTCGTAATAATTCACGACGTAAATACCAGAATTTTCTTTATAACCACTTTAATAAATACCAACATAATATTAACAATGTGAAAATAACTCCAGTAGAAAATATCTCTACTGTCCGCGCCACTCACTCTGGAACCTGGAAAATCTGGATTTTCAGTTATTCATCTTCAGAATAATTTCAAAAAGGCAAAACCATTTGATAGATCTTGTTTAGTCGTAACTTTTGGTGTATGCTATATGTTTGTATGAAGAAGCGTTCATATTTTATAGAAAAAAATCAATTTTAGATAGGGCGATTTCCATGTTAAAGTTGTATACCCTACAATTCGGTATAATTTCTAAAATTGGGGCATGTAAAATAAAAACTCTATTTTTCTCGTATGGCTGAAGTTATTAACTTTGCGTTAATAACATTTTTTGTTGCTTCAAACCCTCGGAGATATCAAAATAAAAAGAAAATACTTTGTAAATAAAGTGGGTGTTCCATAAATACAACCGTACCCTGACTTCGTGCATGTGCAGTTTAATCAAAACAAATACGATGAAGAGAGACTTCAAAAGAAAACGATTTCAGTAAATACTAACTTTAGCAGACTTGAATGCAGATTTTTAAAGTAACTCGTCAAATTTATTTACCTCGCCCTCCATCAGTGTCCATGATGCGGAGGCTTCCGAATAAGATCACGTGATAAGTTTGTTGTAAACATTCTGTTTACAAACATAGCGTTTTAGACAGCCATATCTTACTTAATACGATGAATTTGCAAGGGTTATTTTTTAAATATGTTTTAGGCTTATGTATATAATCAAAACAATTTAGAATAAATTAACCTATAATATGCTCTGTACCAGCGAACATAGGGTATACAGCTTTAAATTTTGACGTGACGTCGCCAGGTTTCCCATAGACTCAATGTTAAACATCGGCGACGTCACGTCAAAATTAACCTAGAAAACGCCCTATCTAAAAAATGATTTTTTCCCTATAAAATACGAATGTTCTTCGTAGAAACATATAAAATACAACAAAAGTTACGACTTAACAAGATCTGTCGATTGATACGAATTTTGTAAAACTATTTTAAAGATAAATAAGTGAAAATCCAGATTTTTCGGTTTACAAAGTGAGTGGCGCGAGCAGTAAATTACCAGGTGATACGAAATCAGATGTTAAAAAACGACTTTTGGAAACCGAGCTCTACTGGATTAAACAACTACAAACCCCATACCCTCTCGGTCTCAACGACCAAATATATCGACAAGGTAATATTTCTTCTCGTCAGAATAAGATCAATATTTTTACATTAAGACATAAAACTATTAGAATACTTAGGTCACATGGTCGTCGCCGTAATTGTAACATCAGAAAACATAATCGTTTAAATAGGTCATTAAACGATCTTCTATTTATCGCAAAAAATAATGGCCATCATGAACTTTTGCATGCACTATCCTCTATTCCGGTAAATAAATTGAAACCTATCCTGGACGAAGCTGATCTTCGAAGTTTACGCAATTCTGATTGATAAAAACTCAATTTGATTATTTTATTTTCATATAATAAACTCTTTCCTCGTATTCCGTCTCTTCCACCCTAGCAGCAATTTCTCAAAATTAAATTTATTAATAAAGGCTTCGATCTTCTTAACATTTCTATTATTTTCCGTGATCATAGAGTCACATCTAAAATCCCCCAATATTTTGAGAATTTAGAACCTCCATTTATTTGTTACCAGTACAAAAAGCCTATAAGAAATTTTATTTTAAATTATAATAAAGTTACATATAACCCTGACGTTTCAGACTCTATTCCTTCGTCGTGTTCTTGTGAAAGTTCTAAATATGTTTATAAACCGGCAGGTCATGTTATTACTGGTGACCTAAACTGTATTTCGGACAAGAAATTCTGGGAAAAGGACCTAAATATAGGTTACCGTCCCGGATAGATTTCAATAAATGCCGTGACGTTATAGAAGATGCTTTAACTGCATATTGTAAACGTTAGTGTAAGAAAGAACAGGTAAAGGTTCATGCTCTTAATGATTGGAAATACGAGATTTTAATAATTGTCGATATCCGTATGAAGAACTTTGCGGAAAATCCGCATTTATTTCAACAGCCTAATACATTGACGGCAAATTCTATTAAAAAGAAGATAGCTGACTTACATGCTAAATATGTCTTTGTTCCTGCTGATAAAGCAGATAATAACATAATAGTTGCTTGAAAACTATATCATATTGAAGTACTTAAAAACGAATTAAACTCCACTCATACATATGTGGAAAGCCCTACGTCAAAAGACAGCACCTTGCACGATCACCTCATGAGGATGTCCGACTTCAAAATTAAAACTGATAAATCTGATCTACCAACCATATATTGGCTCCCAAAACTACATAAAAGTCCATATAAATCACGTTTCATATCTAATTCTAGCCACTGCTCTACTACGGTACTATCGAAGCACATTACGTCTGCTCTAACTGCTATAAAAGATCATATTATCAAATATTGTGATGTCGCATTTCATAATAGTAACATCAATTACTTTTGGTCGGTTAAAAATTCTCATGAAGTTATAGACAAACTTCTTTCGCTAAATTTCAAAGCGACTCAAATTTCTACATTTGATTTTTCTACACTTTATACATCTCTGCCTCATGATTTGATTAAAAGCAAGTTGCTGTCTCTTATACAATGGCGTTTTCACAGAGAATCTAAAACGTACATATGTACTTCCATTAACTCCGGATTCTTTTCCAACAAACAATATACTTCATATAAATACTGGACTTGCAAGGATTTATGTAAAGCACTAGAATTTCTCATGAATAATATTTTTGTGCAATTTGATGGCAAGATATATCAACAAATAGTTGGGATTCCTATGGGTACTAACTGCGCGCCTCTGATAGCAGATTAATTTTTTTATTGTTATGAGAGGGATTTTATGGTTTCTATTCAAAAATCAAAAGGTTTTGCTCTCATTGACAAATTTAATAATACTTGCAGATATCTGGATGATATTTTGGTTATCGACAACCCTGAATTCGAACAATTTATATCAGAAATATATCCACCAGAGCTTACATTGAATAAAGCTAATACTGGAGATAAATCTACACCTTTCTTAGATTTAAACATCAAAATTATCAACCACCTAATATATACTAATATTCATGATAAACTTGAGGATTTTGGACTTCCTATTGTAAATTTCCCTTACTTGGATGGCGATGTCCCTCGACTCCCATCATATGGTATCTACATATCTCAATTAGTTCGATTTGTCAGAGGCTGCACCGATGTTTTAGACTTTCATAAACGAAATTTACAAATTACTACTTAACTTTTAACTCAGGGTTACAGATATCACAAGCTAAGAAAAACATTCGGCAAATTCTTCAAATCTTATTCAGAACTTATATCTAAATTTGGAAATATTTCTTTTCAACAGTATGTATCCAATGGTATTTCCCATCCTAATTTTTTCGGTGATCTCGTATATAAACTAAGGAAAGTAAAAGGCTCCGATAACGTTATTATATCATGTAATAAAATAGTCAAATGTCTTCTAAATAGACAATATGATATTGAGATCATCAAAAAGACTATAGGTCTTGTATTTGGCCCCTTTACAGCCTTATGCAGACTTTTACTTGAACGTTGCACGCTGACTAACAGGGCGGTGGGGACTATATGACGGGCCTTGTCCAAACCTCTTTCAGAGGAGACATGGTCCTGAACCTCGTCCCCTTTGACTGTTAGTCGGGACTCCTACAGATCTAGGGTTTTAGCTCGCTTTCAGACTGGCAGAGCACGGTTTATCATGTTGATGTCGCATATATTTTTATACCATTATGTGTTTTACAATACCTTACGTGTTTATATTTTTATGACCTCTCAATATGCGATATCTGTTGACCCTTGTTCTTTACATGGAGGATTATTTATAAATTTCTAAATGTACGTCCTTTGATTGTTCTGCTGTTACGGTGAGTGGGAAGGTGGGCCCGTAAACCGGTTAACCACACCATTTGTTTGGCTTTTGTCAAATTAAATGACCGTCCTAAGTCGGTATCGTAATTGCACTACAATCAAATATTTTTGTACTGTGTTATTTGTTCTAGTATATTATTTATATTCATGTATTGTATAGCTCCGTGGTGACTTCTGCGACATAACTGAGCCAGTAACTCCTTTTTTTTCTTTTATTACAAATTGATAATTTGTAATGACATATTAATTTTTTTTGTGATGACAAATTACTTCTTTGTAGAACTTATACAAAAGAAATGGTGTGGTCCTAATAAGCTTCCGTAGTAAATCAATAAAAGTACATATATCTCATGACATTTACAAAAGATGTTTTCAGAAATCAAACAGAAAGTAGGTCAATGTTTTTATGTATTAGAATTCCAGCCAGTTAATTCCTTGTCAGTAGATCAGAATGGCTTCTAATAAACAGGATGAAGAACAGAACAGTAAACTGGTAAGACTGTTTGAATGGTTTGTTTAAAGTTCGTTGAAACGATATCTATATGTTAGAGCTATGCCTCTGCTGAATGTCCTTGCTAATCAAACCGAAACCGAAAGTTATTTACATCAACAGGAGATATGAAAGGCAGGAATCAAAATGAAAAAAATTAATAATAAAAAATAAATAAATAAATACCCCCCAAATGCCCAATATAGGACACCACTGAGCAGCTCATAATTCGCCCGCACTCATTAGCCTAGGGGTCATACAAACTAGAACTAAATATCTAACCTAATTGTGGTAAAAGTAAATTACCTTGGATGCTGGTATAACAGTTCAGTTTTTTTCTTCAATTGTTTGTAGGTTAATTGATCCTCTTCGCGCATCCATATTTCCCTTGTTGACAACCCCCCCCCCCCCCTTTCTTTTCATAAATACACCGACTACAAATGTATATGTATTAAATATTGAGATATGATAATTTCTTTTCAATATGCACATCTTCATTATGTGATCTTTCCTTGTAACAAATTTCGTCAAAATCCAATAAAGGGATTAGGAGGAGTTGCAAAGAAAAAGTACTTTGCATAGGAAAATCTAAGTCCAAGGTTCATAACTCATGTAATTGTTTTGGGCAGCATTCCGCTTCTAATACGCATATCTTTAAAAAGATGGTTTTTTATTTTTGTACCACATTTCAACAAAATCCACCAAAGGATAGATGAGAAGTTGCAAAGACAAGGTATTTTAGGAAAATCTAAGTCCAAGGACCATAACTCCTTTATTTGTTTTGGACAGCATTCCCCTTGCAATATGCACATCTTCATATGGTGTTCTTTCATTGTAATAAATTTCATCAAAATCACCACAAGTGATGGAATGGTGAAATACTCTCTCATCAAGATTTAATCAACTTCTACTCAATAGAATTACCATTTACAACATATTTGGGTATGGTGGGATGCATAAGAAAGTGTTGGCCAATCCTAAAAAACAATATTCTTAAATGCAACTTTCCATTCTTTCCTTCATATTTGAAAATTATTCTTTAATCTGATAAAGGTTGTAAAGATATTTATGATATTTTTATCAGTTTTAAGTATAAAGAGCCAAAATGTCAACCTAAATGGCTGAATGACCCTGAATTGAATATGATAAATGATGTGTGTAAATACAAATTTTTGGAAACAAACATACTTGAATCCATTTGAAATTATCAGTGACACTAAACTTAGATGGTTTCAAATAAGATTATTACACAGAATATTAGCTACTAATAAATTGTTATATATATTTAAAATCAAGGACTCTCCAATTTGTAATTTATGCAAAATAGAAACAGAGTTCTTTGCACATTTATTTGTCTTTTTTACACCTGTAAAGGTTATTTGGATAGAATTTAATAACTGGATTCGGCTTAATACAAATATCAATATATTCTTAACCCCTTCTAATATACTTTTCGGTGTCCATCAAAAGAATTTTATTACATTAAATCTTATCATTGTTTTGATAAAATATTTCATATATTCAAAGTCAAGACAAAGTAGTGCTTGTGCATGTATATCATTCCATTCTTTTAGAAAATATCTGTCAAGTTACTATGAAAGCGAGAAATACATGTATTATAGAAATGGAAATTTTGAGAAATTCAATATTAGATGTAATGTATGGAGAGAACTCCCACTTTAATTTAAGATATATATAATGTAGATTCCAAGTATTATATCAGTACATATTTATTGACAATATTATTATTATATATATAATTGCACGAGGGGTGAAAGATAATGTTATTATATGCACCATTCATTTTATTAGTAAACGTATTCGTATGAGAGTATTATATATTGTACTGTACCTATGTAGTAGTGTATGTATGTGTGTATGTATATGTGTATGTACATGTAAGTATTTGTCATTTGTGTTATACATGTATGTGTTAAACGTTATACAAAAAAATCACCACTAGTGTTTAAGAGGAGCTTTGAGAACAGTATGGGTGGGACAGACGGACGACAGCGGTATAGCATAATACGCCCACATTTAATGTGGGCGTATGAAAAAGTTAAATGAAAAAAACTTGTGTTGGTCAGGAACCACCCCAGGCATACGCAGGTACGCAAAGAGAGGGGGAGAGGTGCGCGAGCGCGTGGACGTGGGTGCGTGTGTAGGTGTGTGTGTGTGTGTGTGTGTGTGTGAAAGAGAGAGAGAGAGAGAAACAGAGAGAGAGAGAGAGTTGATTAAATGGTATTACGGCAATATTAATATTACGGCTATATCAATCAAATCAAGATGGACATTTTGACTTTACTAATAATCAAAAGGAACGTTAAAAGCAATCTAGTTAAAACGTAGATCTCCTAAGTTCGTAAATTCTCTGTAGTTTACGAAATTCAGAAATCGACGTATTAATTAGATTGCGTTAGAGGTTGATGAGGCTCACCCTTAAGCCCCCATAAGGGCTTCGTCCTTGAGCTCCCATACGGTTTCGTCATTGAGCCTCCATAAGGGCTTTGCCCTCGACCCATTGGAGGCCTCACCTTAAAACCGTATTCTCTAGCCTTGAGTCTGATCACGTCATGAATCTCTGGATATGCCCGTGTCAGTGAATATAACGAGAAATAGAGATGCTAAATGTGTTGTACGAGATTCATAAAAACTTTATATATAGAAATCAGAACTTATAAACGTGATTATTTTGTGTACGAGATGCGCATTTCGACAACTTATGTCTCTTCAGTGATGTTCATAGCCGAATGATTGGAACTCTAATACATGTAATATGTAAATAATTGAAGAGCAGAGTTAAAACCAAAGTGGCCAAAAAAGAAATAAAAAATCAAACTGAGGACAGAGATATGCATGAGGGAGATCCTCCTTAGTTTTAGAGTGAAATGTTATGACTGAAAATTTGAAGTATATAAAAAAGACAAAAAATTATCAATACATGTATTGGATCATGTTAACTTCATCCGGATGAGAGATAAATTGAAAGTCACAACGTCTATTGTTAATTAAGTACATGCATTGTAACAATGCCTCAATACGGACTTATATGAGATCACGAGATTTGTATGCCCCTCCCTCCCCCCAAAAAGAAAGAAAATGTCGGGGAAGCATATGCAGTCGTTATTGTGTCCGTCCTTTTGAGCTCGTATCTCTTAAACCTGTTATTAGAATTTTTCATATTTCACACATATATTCCTTGAGACAGGTACTTTTGGATAAAGGTCACTCTAGGTCACCTGTGCAATGTCAAGGTTACTAGCACATATCCCTAAGATAATGTGAAAAGCCACATAGTTCCAAAACCATTGATCAGAACTGTATCATATTTCACAAATGTTCCTTGGGACCGGGGTATTTAAGGTTATTTCTGCAAGGTCAGGGTCACTCAGCACATAGCCCTTCGGAATTATTTAGAAAGGTCTTTATTCCAGCTTATCTCATTGCCCATTTATCAGAATTTTATCATGTTTCACACAAATGTTCATTGGGACATGGTTCCTTCAGCAGGAACTGTTGGACATGCATTGATCTCGTTTCGATCAACCCGTTCGGGATCCGAAACAATTAGTTATATATATGCAGGTGTGTGTACAATACCATCGTGTGAACCCCCGTCTCATCTCTCCTTCTCTCGTTCTTCACGAGAGAAAGAGAGATGAGACGGGGGTTCACGCGATGGTACAACACATGTGTTTACTTTTTTCAGTTGACCAGGACACGAGAGTTGTTTCATGGTCGCTTCTCAAGGCAAGAACTGGAACAAGCATTTAATCTTCACCAGTGGAAACAGGAAGAGACAATCAGCTTCCTCTTAGAAAGTAAATGAATCCCACATATTTATTATATACTTATTATAGATTATATATTGTGGTTTATAGTATGGAGTTGACCAATGATTTGAATTATTCATTGACATATTTCTGTAATCGTAATTGCTTGGAGTGTTTCGATCATCATTCTTCCTCCCAGATATCTGAGTGTAGGTTGCTATGAGTGCTATAGTAACACTGAATCCGTGACTGACCTATATTTATTTGTTTTAGAGGACCCCGCTGAAGTGAGAAGACTGTTGAACACAGACAGAGAGGTCTGTATATCTGTTTATTTTATTTATTTATTACTTCATTCCCACACAGAGGATGAACCAAAATAACAGCAAAATTATTAAACAAATCAATGATAAAATAGATAAAATTTTGATAAATAGTAAGTCAGTAAATAAAGTGATAGTTGGATGGAGTGATGACAACTCAAATAACCTCACACACTTCCATTCGAATATATATATGCAGTGGCGGATTTAGAGGGAGGCCCGCTGCCCCCGCCCCCCCCCTTTTTTTTTGCCACATATTTACATGTAAAAATCCAGATTTCCAGATTTGGCAAAATGATCGAGTAGTTTGGCTAATGCACATGTGAGGCCCCCTTTTCGAAAATTCTAGATCAGCCACTGATTGATGTATGTATGTATATTATAGATTTATTGTTTCACGTCACTTTACGGTTATTTCACGTATGAGGTGACGGTATATGCCTGATGCATTGCATAGAAATTTTTGCCTTTGCAACCGAAGAAGTGAGGGATCGTTTACATGCAACGTCTACCGTTACATGTGATTTCGTTGTTACTGTCTCGGTGTGCCCAGGGCTAGAGTCGAACCCGGGACCTTTCGGTCACAAGCCGAGCACCTCATCCACTGGGTCACACCGCCTTATAAATGAATGTATGTATCTATTTATTCTCGCTATATATATATATATAGGATTAATATAATAATAATTCTTTTTATAATGGTAAGATATAAATTGACAGGGTCGAATCAAGAAAATTCAAAGTGATGTTAATCTGGCCACGAATGCTAGGAAGAAGAAGATTCCGACTCAGCGTCGGCAGTTTGCCTGCTTTGATTGTGATAATGTCTGGTGGCAAAGAGTTCCGGCTAGAAAAATGGTGAGAAATAGGTATTTCAATACTTTGTAACTAAAAAGTAGAAGATACTAGATAAATGCAGATAGGAAAGAAAGGTAACATATATAAATAAAGGTTAAAGACAGAAAATACTGCATAAAGGTAAAAGATATTAGATAAATGTATAAGATATATATAGATAAGCTCCTGGGCTCCTGGGTTTTATACATTTATAAGGTCATTTTCAACCTGAAAATTGACTCGTTTTTGTTCATTTCAACCGTAGAGCAGCATATGTTAAATGGAATGTTCCATAGCTACCAGCGAAACTATGAAACTGAACTGTTGCATCGACAAGGCCAGCTTTTTCGCTGTCTGTACATTTTGTAGGTATTATTTTACCTATATCATACTCGGGAGGAAGATAAAGATAGAAGATATCAGGTCAAAGATATATGATGAAGGTAGAAGATATAATTAAAAGGTAGAGATATTAGGCAGAAAATATAATATAAAGGTAGACGATATTAGGTAGAAGATATAATATAAAGGTAGACGATATTAGGTAGGAGATATAATATAAAGGTAGACGATATTAGGTAGAAGATATAATATAAAGGTAGACGATATTAGGTAGAAGATATAGTATAGAGGTAGACGATATTAGGTAGAAGATATAATATAAAGGTAGACGATATTATGTAGAAGATATAACATAAAGGTAGACGATATTAGGTAGAAGATATAATATAAAGGTAGACGATATTAGGTAGAAGATATAATATAAAGGTAGACGATATTAGGTAGAAGATATAATATAAAGGTAGACGATATTAGGTAGAAGATATAATATAAAGGTAGACGATATTATGTAGAAGATATAATATAAAGGTAGACGATATTAGGTAGAAGATATAGTATAGAGGTAGACGATATTAGGTAGAAGATATAATATAAAGGTAGACGATATTAGGTAGAAGATATAATATAAAGGTAGACGATATTAGGTAGAAAATATAATATAAAGGTAGACGATATTAGGTAGAAGATATAGTATAGAGGTAGACGATATTAGGTAGAAGATATAATATAAAGGTAGACGATATTAGGTAGAAGATATAATATAAAGGTAGACGATATTAGGTAGAAGATATAATATAAAGGTAGACGATATTAGGTAGAAGATATAATATAAAGGTAGACGATATTAGGTAGAAAATATAATATAAAGGTAGACGATATTAGGTAGAAGATATAATATAAAGGTAGACGATATTAGGTAGGAGATATAATATAAAGGTAGACGATATTAGGTAGAAGATATAGGAGAGAGGTAGAAGATATTTGATAAAAGTAGAAGACAAAAGACCCCTCCAGAGGTTTCCAACCCTGGAAACCGAAACACACAACAACCCAAAGAATGTAACCCTCACATTGCACAAACAAACATGCAACTCATAAGGGCTGGTCAAGGCACCAAATCTGTAACAGGCAGGGTGAATCTAACCCAGAACTTTCCGCTATCAAGGCCCACACTCTAACCATTGAGCTATCCGTCCACAACACATGAAATAACCCGTATGATGTCTGTATGATATATATACATGTAGTGATTTATTTATCGAAGTATTTAAGAGACGCTCGAAAACTTGGTACAACAGCGAGTGTTGGATAATGACAGAATTAAACAAGATATGTGTTTTCCCCTTGTGCGCATCAACACTGCTTTTCTAGACACGTCGTACAATAATCTTTCATATCTCAATTGTTTTTTTTTTAATTGTACATATTTAGGTGTTTAAATATATTTGTTTAAACGGCAATAAACGCAGTGTGAGGAATCGACAAAAGTTTTATCTTCTGTACAGTCATGACAATTGGAGAGTGTCGTAGAGTACCGTAATTACAAGGCGAAGTTAGATTGTTGTGAAACATTAGTATTCCCGAACAGTCACCAATATCAATTCTTTAGAAAAGAAGGCCAAATGTCTCAGTAAAGGTCACAAGATCAATCTTGAACTATAAGAAGTACACATGTGATATATGAAATATGTTCATAAACTATAAACAATGTTATTCATTTATCTATTTTTATTTACTTATCTATCAATTAATCTTGTAACAGATAAACAGATATATCTAAAACTTTTATTCAGGGGCATAAGAAGATGAAGTATGTTGCTTTATGAAACTATCGTCAATACCCTTTCTGTTATGTTAAGTAATGGAAGATGATTGAGGCCGCCAAATTTTTGTTGCTAGGTTTCTCGTTGTAATAGATGTCGGCAGAAATTCGATCCAGTTCCGCGGGAAGATGAATGGGGATGGGCGGAATATGAGTGCGAGAACTGTGGTAACCAATTTAGGTAAATATTAAATCGTATTAATTTGTTAGTCCCCTGCCAGTGAAACTGGAAGGGACTATAGTGTTGTCATTGTCCGTCTTTTTGCCTGTCTGTCAGTCTGTCTGTCCTGATGGTTTCCAGAAAATAACTTCAGTGAGGAATGACCAATTTGATTTAAACTTCATACAGTGTTAGCTTATACATGTATAAAGATTTAAGGACAAATCCCGGTTATTCAATTTTCAGTAATCTTTCTATCAATATTGAGGTGCTGTATTAAACTTGAGCATTATTGAGTTTCACTATAACCTTTGATATGGCTACTAATAAACATTTTGAGATTTTCCAACTTCCTGATTTGACAGAACATGGAATTTCTTCATTGCCTCATATAGGCAGAAATACACAATTTACAATAGAAAATTTTCTAGCAGATATTTTCTGTTCAGAATTCAAATACAAGATCTCTGAAATACATATTTCTAAATAAGGACAGGAACTTGGCACCTTTCCTTTGTGCCTTTTATGAAAATGGCACTGGGAAAGTGGCACTTGCATTTATTCTGTAAACCATGAATAAGAGTTATCTCTCTTGATGATATTCTCTTGCCAGCACAACGCTCAGTACCTACAATATGCATTGCAGTATTTGCAAAAACGCATAAAAGAGTATGCATGAAGAATATAAAATACCTATCAGGCAATTCCAAGAAAATGATTGGAAATATTTGCTCACAGGGAATATATTGTCCAAAACGGTATATCATAATACATGCAGGTTTTGCACTAGACTCTTTGACAATTTCCCTGTAATAATTAATGACTGTATCTAATTGACATTGCTTTCATGTCATAGAATGCAAAATATTATAATCATTGGTAAACACCGTCATTTTTGAAAGAAGTCCTGGACAAGGCTCAAGTGAGCTACAATAGCCATAGTGCGTCGTTCGTCGTCCGTCGTCGCCCGTCCGTCCGTCGTTAACTTTTTCACATTTTTGACTTCTTTTCTGGAACTGCATTACAGATTTGGATCAAACTTTGTATATATGATGTACTCAAGGTCCCCTACTAAAATTGTGTTCGGGATGCAGATTCCCTCAGGGATGGATCCAGGGCGGTGCCAAAAGTGCCCAAAAGGGTACCCCTCTTCAAAAATCTTCTCCTCCAGAATCAGTGCACAAATGGGGAAACTAATTGCATTTCAACAATCTATAAAGATGGGTTATCAAAAATTTTATTAGGGGTTTAGATCCGTCAAATAAAAATCTACGTTTTTTAGGTGTTTCTGCACTTAGTAATTTCAGTGCAGAAATGTGTCATGTTTTTCAGTTAATTGTTATTGATGATTTCTTAATTACTATTTTGATCATAATTATGGTAAGGAATATTATTATGAAAGAATTTTGTCAATATCTCAATTTTTGGATTTTTATGATTTTTTAAGACGTCCAGACCTCTTTACAAGTGGCGCCATCATAGTCAAAAATAGGTCACAAAAGAGTACCCTCCGTTGACAATATTCATCTTCATACTAACTATATACAGAGAGAAACAGAATGCATAGAAATGGTCTAGTGGGATGAGTGAAGACGTATTGTCATTTTGGTTCCCCTCCAAAATCAAATTTTAGAATTTTTTTTCGACATTTTTTGGACTTGGTGATTTCAATGCAGAAAAGTGTCATATTTCGTAGTCAACTGATAATGATAATTTCTTATGGACTATTGTGATCATAATTATGGTAAGGAATGTTACTTTGAAAGAATTTTGTCAATATCTCAGTTTTTGGATTTTCTTTGAATTTTTAAGACTTCCAAATGAGGGTGTATAGGGATAATTCTTCACATTTTTAAATTCTGCTGTTATACCACATGAAAGATTTTTAATGAAACATGGTATACATGAAGTACTATAGGTCCTCTATCAATTTTGTACATTTAATTCAAATTGGTCAACAGATAATGCCACCATGCCTGAAAACTGGGTCTCACAGTGGTACATATGCCACTTGGTAATTAAAATATGGAGAGAAGCGGTTCAAATCCAGCTGAGGTCAATTTTATTTTCATTTTTTTACACATCTAAATAAGTTTTTAGATGTTTTTCAACACTCAGCATATGAAATTAGGCCGTTTTAATTTGGATCTGGACAATACTTGAAACAATTGTTGTTCTTGACCCGGACTTGAAATCAGTCAACAAAAGGCCCCACCTAAAGAAAATGACGAATTTGTTGCCCTGAATCACATTTTGTAGAGACAAAGCAAATGCTTAATATCAAAATCACCTGAATGGATGTGCAAAAGGTGTTGTTTTTTATTCTGGTCCGAAATAAAATTTGATATATTTTCAACATTTATGTTGACTTAGTCACAGTAATGCAAAAATAAATTAATTCTTCCTTCCTGTGAGACTAATCATCTAGGTACTCAGGTGAGCGATATAGGCCCACTTGGGCCTCTTGTTTTAATGAGGTATGAGAAGTGTTTAGAGCTATAGGTGTATAGGAGGTGTTCCTCTTATCAATTAAAGCCGAATCTGTTTGTACTACATGGACATTTAACACTGACGGTAACTAGATTCGGACGTGAACGTAATGTTCTATACATGATTCGCCGTAGAAGCTGGACAGCCGTAGGAAGTTAATCGAATGTTTTGTACTGAAAATATAGTATAGATTTATACATAACAGGTAAATTAAAACTAATACTGATTAATTATATCTGTTAGTTGTTCAATCATGCTGATCACATGTACATGTAGGTTTATTATACACCATCGATATCTTTATTTTATCGATTACTATAGGGAAGTCTGATTAATCGATTCAGTCTCAGTCAATCATTGTCTCGGATGAATCGTTCCCATGCTCAGGTGTGGTTTGCAAAGAAACAGATCTTCATGAATCGGTAGTGTTCGCTTGCCATCCGGAACACACGAGTTGCTTTCTTTTAATAGTTACTGTTACGTAGTATAAAGAAACGACTCGTGTGTTCCGGATGGTTCGTCTGCATACCCAGTTATTGTTCTTGTAATGCTTGTATTGAATAATTTCAAGTACTTGAAGTAGAGAGAGATGGCTATAAAGCGAGTTGCTAAAGGAATTATAAAATGTATATGATTGTACGTGGTTACTAATATTACGAATTACACATTGCGGAATAAAACAAATATGTGCAGTGAATGTTAACATACGTATGACAAAATTATAGATAGAGTTCTTGAATTAGTTCTGGTCCGATGGAATTTTTACATAATGTCTGATAAATATGCATTTCTCTCATTAAGTTAGGACCTGTCATAATTTTTCTGTTTTTCTTTTGAACATTTATAGCGATTTATGGTGTCTTGTAAATTATAGTCACATCACATACATTTACAGCGGTTTTGGGCAAATGAACAGGACCACCAGCCAATGTTACCAATGTTCCAATCCCTCGGTTTTTCCAAAAGCTATTAGGCCTCCTGACAAGAAAAGACAAGGAAATCGCCGAACAAATAATCAGCACAGCTGTGGTGGATGTTCAGGAGGTATGTCAAGGGGGAGATAACTCGCAAAATGTTCTTCGAGACCACTTGAACCTGCCTTATTAAATACATGTCTTTTATTTTGGTTTTGATACTGAACCTAAAAGCAATTGGTAGTCAGGTCCAAAATGCGCTGATTTCATAAATCGTTAAATTGATTCAATCCTATTGGAATCTTAAGCTTAGTCTCTCTCTTAATTATCTTTTGACAATCTTTGAACACTATGGAGTTGTGTTCATTTATTCCATGGAAAGATGTCAAAATATATATTATCGAAAATTTGTTTTCAGAAGAAGCTATAAAATGATATTAGAAAGGAATCATATATATCACCGTGTACAGCGTCACATGTAGGGACTCGTCACTGTGTTGGGTTGAGCTCCGAGGCAGAGCTAACGCAGAGTGTAATAATAGATTTTTTCTTCACAAATTACACAATATTTTGAGAAAATTCATATTGTATAGAATGTTGTAGATAAACCTGGATAATATGGTCTGTTCATAACAAAAGATTTTTTCCGCATAAAGTAAATGTACAATGAACGTCTTTTTGTCATGCATGAATTCCATGTCTTGGTTTAGTCAGAATCTATATATATATCTGAATTATTCTCCGTAATCAGGACAGGGAAGTTTGCATTGTTATTTTTTTTACCTTTGAATTTGTGAAATACACATTTTAGGTAAAATTCTGTCGGGAATCGAACCTGGATCGTCTGCACTGCAAACCAAACGATCAAAATTTAAAACCAAGTCTGCCTTGCAAAGGACATAGCTATTAAACATATTTTTAAATGATTTAGCGCTTTAAATTAATAACAGTAAACACTCAATGTATATATATATATATATATATATATATATATATATATATATATATATATATATATATATATATATATATATATATATATATATATATATATATATACAGTAGTAGATAATACATTCGTGTTAGGGGACAGGCAGAGTTCACTATCACCCTTCCCCCTTAAAGAAACATTTTCATGGGAGGAAATGAACACTTGATCTGTCTATATCTAAAAAACTCTTTGCAATATATTTGAAGAAAAACTTTGAATTTCCATGTTAGATTTTTAACTTCATCGGTTCGAAATCAAAGGTATGCAGGTTTTAAAAAGAAATTGAAATGGTTATGACTATACAACCTACTAGTGTATTCTTCACAGAAAAAAACTGAGTCAATAAAACTGAGGATAAAAGAACTGGTGTAAACGTCTTATGGTGTTTGAATGACGTCCTAACGGAGTTTACGTCAAAACACAATATCTCTATAAGACCATGTGTAGTAAGGCAGTGTGAACACCTCGCATGTAATGTGAGATGGTATTATTTCATCCCTTTCTCAGCCTGAAGCAAGAGAATATATAAAGCCTGATGAAACAGTGTAAAGAGCATAGGCCTCACGGGAGGCCAAAGTTTTCCCCATGCGACACATTCGAATTTGTTCGATTATGTGCAAATTACAGGTAGAATGTGACCTGGAGTACAGTTTAGCGTTGGCGCCGCTTTGGAACCCAACTCCTGTATCACTCAGTACGACCCCCCCCCCCCCCCCCGCATATGACGCTGTTCACATTGGGGTAAAAAAACTATCGTTATGCTAGTCTGTATCACTCAGTGCGACCCTCCCCCCTCTCCCCGTATATGATGCTTTTCACGGTCGGGTCATAACTGTCGTTATGCTAGTCTGTATCACTCAGTGCGACCCTCCCCTCTCTCCCCGTATATGACGCTTTTCACGGTCGGGTCATAACTATCGTTATGCTAGTCTGTATCACTCAGTGCGACCCTCCCCCCTCTCCCCGTATATGACGCTTTTCACGGTCGGGTCATACCTGTCGTTTTGCTAGTCTGTATCACTCTGTGCGACCCTCCCCCCTCTCCCCGTATATGACGCTTTTCACGGTCGGGTCATACCTGTCGTTATGCTAGTCTGTATCACTCAGTGCGACCCTCCCCCCTCCCCGTATATGACGCTTTTCACGGTCGGGTCATACCTGTCGTTATGCCAGTCTAAATTCTATATGTTTTTACAGGAGGAGGTGGTCCCTGTGTCCATCCTGAAAAAATATCTAAACGAGTAATCGTTCCTAGTTCTTTGCACGTAAGTTCCGGTTCTACAGTTAACAGCATACTAAGTCAGGATTTATCCTCGAGCAGCGACAGAACCAGGCCATCACGACCACCCAGTGTCGGCACAATATTGGAAAATGACGAAGAAGAAGGTGAATCCGGAAATGATACGGATGTATTATACAGCCGGGAATGAAGAATACTGGGATGGAGATAGATATCAAGGATATGCGTTCAAAGGGCAAAACGCTCTCCTGGGGCACTTTTACATATTATCATTGTCTTTTAAATCATTTAATTTTACATATAACACGCGGTTTGATTGGTTTAAAAATTGGTGGTACCCGCCTTTTCTTAACAGTGACGTCAATATTCATATCACCGCGGCAGAAATTTAGAGATGTTGAGAAATAGGGCATACATAAGGTACCAATTTCTAAGAATATAAAGCATGTTTGAAATGAATTAAATGATAAGGAATGAATCTAATTTATTTTTCATTGGATGGAGGTATACCAGGATAAAAAAAGGACGGAAAACTTATGCATCATGCGCAATGATGCACTTTTCTGTCCTTTTTTTTCGTGGTATACCTCCATCCAACGAAAAAAAGTAGATCCATTCTTTAAATCAGTTTTTAAAACTGAATAGAGATAATCGACTATCAGACTAGCGAAAAGTAAGATATATGCAGTATAATGGCATTTCCTAAACAGGGTTTCGTGCGCTACGAGCACTAAACCTCTGTCAACGCTTATTTAGAAAAATCTTGAAAAAGTTTTCAAAATCCATGGTTCGCACTTAAAACTACATATTTGATCGGTTTTATGATACATCTTTAATAAAGCAGATTTTATCTTAACTGTAATTCATCTTAAATCGTTGTTTCATAAGCTTGAATTCAGAACTATTTCATGTAATATGCGTATTAATCTAGGTTGTACACATGGCTGAAAATTTTATGTAAACATGGAATCGAAAGTAGAACAAGCATTGAAAATATATAATAATTCGCCAAAATTAATAGAAAAACAATTGGAGGCTTTGAAGATTCTTTAGAATCGCAAAGATGTGCTTCCTAATTTGTCATGTGACCCCGAACTATTTATCAAGAATTGACAGAGTTATAAGCGAGAGTGAGGAGCGATAACACTGGGTAGAGAATGGTATAATAGTGTTTTAACAAGAAACGTTTTTGGGTTTTTTTCTTTGAAAACCCGAGAGTTACCATTTGAATGTAATTCAAGATTTCAACACTTGAAAGTACGAAGATTTGGGTTAAGATTGAACTACTGTTACATACCAGTACTGGAAGAGGAAATGAGAGAGGCCTATTCCATGGAATCTTTTTTTATCTATTGAAACCTTCAAATATGCTGTTTTACTTTATCACGGGCCGCCAGGAGGCGGTCAGTATACTGTAAAGGTTTAAGAAAGCGACACTGAGTTCCTGCGGGATTATTACGAAATGATTGTGCATGTATATTAATGTATTTTTTACCTATAAGTTAAATAGAAATATATATCAAATATTATTAAAAAGTAAAAATATTATTTATTTACGTAACATATCAGCATCAAATTATGACATTATCGTTGTGGCGCTATTTATAAATATGTATACACAGCGCTGTGCACAGAATTTACCATTATTTCCTCTGATTAAAATTTCAAGTGATCACTGATGAAATCGTATTCTAAGGCGTATATATGTAAACTTATTATAAATAATGGTACATAATGAAACATACAAAAACATGTTTTTAAGTCAAGTTATACCGATTTCAGCCTTTTAAATCATTGATTCAAATTTTGATTCCATGTCATCCTCTATAATTTCATACATTTGTCCAAAACACGAGTCTCTTAGGTGGTACAATTAGCTTCCAAAAATAAGAGACGAAATGGTCATAACTTCATAGAACAAAATTTTCAAAGATATTTTAGCTAAGTTCGACTTACAATCACAGTGCCTCACATTTTTGGAGGTGAATTGTACAACATAAAGATTACTTAAAGATAAATAAAGACAACAGATCATGTTTGAAAGTATTATCACTGATTATGTAGATTTGCAGTTTGAATTAATGTTTTCATAGAAATGAGTGAGGAATTGCAAAATATTTAAAGTAAATCAAAATAATACAAACTGTTTTGATACTACCACCTTAAAACTTTTTGTTCAAAATTCAAAGGGTATAAAAGGTAAAACAATAATGCCCATAAATTTTTAAACTTTAAGTGTAACAATTAAAGTCAAACATTTATTCATTGGTTTGATTTCATTGTAATATTATTAATTTCGATTCAGACTATGATATTGATAGTTACAATGTATATTGAATTTAAAGGCTAAATACAGAAATCATTTTAATTCACAGATTTCATATTTGATATGAAGTAAAAGATTGGTGAACAATTATTCCAATTCCAAGTCTTATCTATTTATAGTGTCTTATAATACTGGAAACATTTAAAAATATTGGAATAAATAAATGCAATTCTTTTGCCATACACGCGAACGAATTAATTTAATTCAGATTTAGTTTTACATGTTTATTTTACTTAGTTTTATCGAACACTCCTTTTGACAACCGGAAATGAAAACATCGTGTATTTAGTGAGTTGAACATGGGAATAATACTGTAATGTCTTGATTGACATACAGGACAAAAGACAAAATGTGTAAGTAATAAATTTACTCATATTAACCCGTAGAATCCTTCATTTCTTCGATTGAGTGAAATACATTTATTACGAAAAATGTCTAGTAAATCTAAATTTATTTGGAATATGGCGATAGGAATGTAAACGATAGATTTATGTTTTCTACAAATATGAAACATAATGGCTAAATTGACTTTCTGTTCTCCGTTATTATACATTTACACTGTTAGCCTTATTCGTTTGAATTATGTATGATTAATCAATTCATTCGTCAAACATTTTTTTCATTACCGAATTCTTATCTTTAGCTGATTACTCTATCGAGTCAACTATCTAACTGTCACGGTGTATGCACACCGAGATTTCCGTATATACCCCCAATAAGGTCAAAGCATAGTAATTCCATTTCCCATAGGGTCCCATGTTAAATTACCGAACTTCTAGCAAGATTTACACAACATCCTACATTTTAGCTATATATAATCCACATATCAAAATGTTTGTCAGACCCTCCTCTATCAGAATTTTAACAGTTTACCATAGGTTATCCACCTTAATTTCGAGAAAATCGTGCTGGAAGGGGGATACCCCCCAAAATTGGCAAAAATTCAAATGTAAACAACCACCCCTTTTTAGCTCATTAAATTTTTACATTAGCGAAATGAGATAAAAATTCATGATTTTACAGCAGAATCAATCTTTATTTATACATAGATCAAATAATTTCATCCAATCACAGCTCCCAATACATTGAAATAATAGTCCCTCTCTCCCTACACCACATCAGCCAATCACGGCTCTCGTTAATTACCTTTCTTTGACCATAACAGCGATGTACATGGATTTTGGGTCACTCGGCTCGGCTGATTGACCATACATACGTCACCATGTCTCTATATTTAGTTGGGAACGGAGATTGCCAGATCTATTTCTGGCAATTTCCGTTCCCCAAAAATTTTTATCACGTCACCCATGTTAAAATAGTCAGAGCTCAGCTTTAAAATCAAAAGTTAAACCAACACAAAGAAATATAGTATTTTTATACAGACTACAGTAGCATAGGTTTTTTTTTAAATTGATATACCAATATTGATAGTCCTTTTGTATTGATTAATCTTAGTTTGATTTGATTTGTACTATAAACATTAACACCATTTGTACTTTACAAAATTATCCAAATATTATTTGTTTTTCAATTGTTGGATTAATTACAAATTTGCTTTCAATATATATAAGTTTGAATTGTATTTGAGCCCAGCATAATTTGATTATTTTGACTTGCACTCAAGCTTTATAAATTTGATAACATTATTTATTTCAATGAATGACCAGAAATCTTGGTTGCTAGTCAAATGTTTTAGTTTTTTCTATTGTTTATATAAGTGTTTTCAGAAATAAAAATTTTTCATCTGATCTGTAAATCATGTCTATTTATATTCACGGATCATTAACAAATTTAGAATACAGAAATGGACTTTCAACATACTTGGTGTGTTCAATTGCCCAAGCTAACACATAGTAATTTTCATCAATACATAATGTTTATTTCAATCAAAGTGTTAAATGATTGGCATGAAATGGCTGAACTTATAGCATTAACCTTTACTGTCATTTTGTCTGTCTGTGATAACTATACATGTATGATGTGTCGTGACTTTCCTGACAGCTAAAATTTATTTTGTGGATTAATTAAAAGCAGAACCAACCGGAGATGCTTACTCCCCCTTAAAACAGGTCTCATATCTGGTTTTCATAGAAATTGCATGTACACTACACATTTTCAGACCTTTTTAATGTCGCATGCGAAACAAAACGACATTGGGATCAATTTGTCCGTTGTCCATTTGTACGTCTGTCAGTCACGCTTTCACATTATTGGCCATAATATAGTATTAAAAATCCATACTTCAATCAAACTTACAGGAATGGTTAATTATGATGAAAGCCGATGGTCAAACTGAAGCCGTCACTGTCATATTCAAGGTCAAGGTTATGGATTTAGGATAAACATATGGCAACCGACATCATGTTCGCGAGCAATGATTTTTAAAAATTTTCAAACAATTGTTTATGTCGCCAAATTACACACTAAGTACTAAGGACCACATGCTTAGTATGTACTTAGTAAATTGACTTACTAATAGGTTTAAATTAGTTTCTTGACGATATCTTATAATTGTATTTTTTAGTTTGAAGGGACATTGTCCTTTCAGATATTATTAAACATTCAAAAATTACAGTATTACTTCTAATAACATATCATAATCAAACCTACATAAAGCTTAAAAATATTACATAAATAAAAAAAAAAACTCCCATTGGTGATTAAATAACTGTACACTATAGGTAGGCGACACCTACAGTAATGAGACTTTTATTCAATGAACAATTTGGTTACAGCGCGAAATTTTGACGCTTGCGTCAATAGATTTTCTTGTTGTCACATGAAATGCTTGGGAGGATTTTCATAGCCAGTAGGAGACAAATGCGAAAGACACACACACACACACGCGCGCGCGCACACACCTCTACTCTTAATCTAGTAAGGAGATTTCTTCTTATTGATGTCAATGGCATATCTAGGCTAAAATAATTTGTGCGTTTTAAAGTTGGTGGTGACATACAGGAGCCTTTTTACGGGGTCCAGGGGTAACTCAACTTGGCACCAGAAGCCATTATTTCCTGGCTTTTATACCCTGAAGTATTTGATTAAAATGATCAGTAAATAAATTATGCTTTATTCTGTGAAAATATTAATATGTTGTCTTCAACATGTTTAGTAAATATTAGGGTTCGGTTTTAACCATTTCACAAGGAAACTTTGGCGACAAACCTCTTAAAGTCGACAGTACCAAACCTTTGTTGAATGAATGTATGTGGCAGTCTTTGTCATGCAGCTGAATCCAGAATCTCGAGAAATCTCATTAGACTAGCTATGTGTGAGTGTTTTCTTTATTTTGTTTTGGTGAAAATTATATGTATGCTAAGGTAGCTACGCAACTGGATGTTCCTGTCAGACTTAAGTCTTTATTGAAAAACGATATTTTCTATAAAATCAGACTGTGGCTGCAAAGAAATTAAAGCATATAAAGATTTCATGATGTCTGTATAATGACAGTAAGCAGTTGCATGATTTTGAAATAAATAAGGTGTATAAAGAATTCATGACGTTGCACTTCAGTACATGGCGATAAAGTAAGAAAACTGTGAAGTCAAATAGATGTGTGCGCACGAGTGACAACCAACGTCTTTATTGATTGTTGAATTATTCGTTTACATTTCAGTAAGCAACAATTTTAGTTATATTGTGACAAAAAGAGGTTTGCACTAACGATGTTAGACCTTACGAAACATATTGCTATATGTAAACCTATGGTCATACGCAAACTTATGGTCATATCCAAACCTATGGTCATATCTAAACCTATGGTCATATGCAAACTTATAGTCATATCCAAACCCATGCACCCGAAGCAGTGAGGAAGGCATGACACGGCGGGACCTCGGTTTTTACTGTCTCATCTGAAAGACAGGACAACAGTGTGCCCACGGTGAGAGTTGAACTCGAGACATTTTGTTCATGAGCCGAGCACTTCATCCGCTGAGCTACATCGGCTTTCATATAAATTGAACTCGGATCAATATATTAGCAAAGTGTGAGCTTCCTTTGAAGCATTCAACCTATCAACTAAGTGATATATAATTCAAAATGTAGGAGGTGATATCCCAAAAATCCCCATTTATTCTACCATTATGATTTACTGGATGACGCTCTAGAACCAGTTCATATATTTCGGGAATGGTATCCTAGATCTTCCAAAGTTACCAGTGGTAACAATTCAACGTCATCGAAATGGTACCCAGTATGTCTTTCAACTTATCATTGTTATGATTAATGACACTCAAGATTATTTCACATACATAATGGCGGCACCTGTCTGGTGCATTGCTTCATATTTTTGTCCCATGCTACGGACCCAACCGAAGCAGTACAGAGGGATCTTTTTTATCTGAAGTCTAATGAGTCGTTTTCTATAACAAAATACAGTTTATGCTTGAATATAATACATATGCTAGGTACTGATTTTGTCCCTGTTTTGATGGATATTTGAAACACATTCTTTTAGTGCTAGAAGGAATTCGATATTTTAATAAATAGTAAAATGGTGGCTGAATTCTCCAGTCAATCTACACAACCCAGAGACATAGAAAACCTATCAATACACAATGGAAAATTAACGAGCGTGAATAAATTTTAATACTTGATAATACATTGTTAGTATTTGTGTTGAATTATTGATTTACTTCACATTATGAGCTGTGACTAGAGATATGTGAAATGAAGAAACGTTCCCATTTATACAATAATGGTCTAGAGGAATATACAGTGAACAAAGGTAAATATGACATTATATAATAAGCAATGAGAATTATGATAAACTGGTGATCGTGTTACGATAATTAGGCAAGTATAATTTAATGTACACACTGCAGATCAAAATATAAAAGGACAAAGATATGTTTGTATATTTTACTGAAGAAAAAACTTTCAGATCGCCACATTTTTTTTTGCCTAGAATATTACGTAATGTTAATATTAATGTCAATGTCTCTCTTGATTTATCTTGCACGACAATCGTGTTTGCCTGAATATATGTTAGTAATGTCGAAGTCAGCATTCGTATTTTGCCTGGAATGTTATGTTAGTAATCTTGATGTCATATTGTATCTTTTGTAATGTCGGTGTCACTCCTGCGTCTTTTTACACACAATTCGTGTTTTGTCTGGAATATTATGTTAGTGGTGTCGGTGTCTCTCTTGCGTGATTTTACACACAATTCGTGTTTTGTCTGGAATATTATGTTAGTGGTGTCGGTGTCACTCTTGCGTGATTTTACACACCATTCGTGTTTTGCCTGGAATGTTATATAAGTAATGTCGGTGTCACTCGTGCATCTTTTTACACACAATTCGTCTTTTGTCTGGAATATAATGTTAGTGATATCGGTGTCACTCTTGCCCCTTTTTACGCACCATTCGTGTTTTGCCTGGAATATTAATTTAGTAATGTCGCTGTCACTCTTGCGTGATCTTACACACCATTCTTGTTTTGCCTGGATATTACGTTAGTGGTGTCGGTGTCTCTTTTGCTCTTTTTACACACCATTCTTATTTTGTCTTGAATATTATGCTAGTAATGTCACCCTTGCTATTTTTACACACCAATCGTATTTTGTCTGGAATATTATGTTAGTTATGTAGGTGTCACTCTTGTGTCTTATTTTCAGACCAATCGTGTTTAAAGTGAATCGTATCAGACATCTGTATGATATGGTAGTGTTAACGAGTCCGTTCTCGGTACGAGTTTTAATGCGTTGCGCAAGTTTTAGCGCACGCCGATCGATTGTAATCGTTAAAATAATCGGCGTCTTAAAAACATTAATCATATTAAAAAAATTATCAACAAATTATAAAATCAGCATAGTTTAACCGAAATATATCTACCCAACATTAATATATCGAAATTAATTCCCATAATATCTGATTACGACATTTCAAAACGTTAAAAATGGTATGTTTTTTAGATTTCCCCCCAAAATTGAACCAAACAGTGGATTTTTATACAATTCTCTGAAAACTATCTTTATTTAGCATTTCATCACTGACGAAAAAATGATCAATTTTCCTATTGTAGTTTTTGAGATATTTTTACCCAGAACGGCCTCGTTAAGAATAGGACACACGTAATACTGTGTTTCTTGTTTTACGTCACACTCACTTGTACACTTGTACAGTGGCGCCACCCTACTGGTGCATTGCTCAGTAAACTAGACCTCTACAACGAACCCACCAGAAACAGAGAGAGATTGTTACGCGTTAAGTGTATCCTGACACGATGCCTCGATCTTTACTGTGTCATTCGATGAGTTACCGGTGGGACTCGAACCTGGGATCTCTTAGTAGCGGACTAAACATCTAACTGAGTAATACTTTATGAAAATATTTTGTGTAGAAGTAACAATGAATGAAATCACATCTGTACAAATATTGAACATATCTTAGATTGCGATGTTAATGAAGCATTAAATAAAAATTTTCACACTTTTCTTGCTGTTAATCGAAAGGAACTACTCGGATCGACGATCACCCGTTTTCACAACGTCAAATATTATTTTATGCTAAAGAGAATCGAGTTATTCATTGATTAAAATAAATAATGCATTATACCATTTCCTGGTTATTCTAAAATGCAGTTGGCATGGAGAAGTCAGCATGATAATGTCTCGTGACGTCCGGTGGATAGGACCAAATGCGGAGTTTCTGTCCGGGGTAAACCAGTGTTGTAGCATAGACTATCCCGTCCGCATAGACTCCCCCCTCCCCCCGGATAAACCGACCCAGTATAGATTTCCCCCTCTGAAGGGGAAATTCTATCCGTACGGTTTCCCCCTTCTGATTATCAGTATAGACTTTCCCCCTAGGCGGATAAACCGACCTCGGTTCATCTTTCCCCACTATTAATTCCGGATTCTCATCAAATCGGAAAACTCAAACCGTAATTTAGTCTTGATTTTACGTCCATTTGAAATTAAGATACTTATCAGCCAGCCATAGGGGAAAATAAACAACCATGCATACAAAACAAAGTTTCCTTTTCGTCATTCTTAATGGTGTAGACTATATCAAATACACAACAAAAAGTGAAAAAAAGATTCATGTATACATGTATGATTATTGAGCAGAATCATTGCGAAAAGTTCATTATCATTACGTCAAGATGCCATTTCATATTTTAGATCATATTTAGAAAAGATTTGGTATTAAAAAAAGAAGTTTCAATCCCTAAAATGGATTTCCTTTGGTTGGTTTCATGGTTTTGGTGTTCAAAATCTTATGGCACAAGGTCGCAGAACAAACAAACAAAAACAATCAAAAAACCAAAAAAAAAAAAACCCCAAACCCCCCAAAAAACAAAAAACAAAACAAAACAAAACAAAAAAAAAACAAACAAACAAACAAACAAAAAAAAAAAACAAAAAACAAAACAAAACAAAAAAAAAAAAACAAAACAAAAAAAAAAAACAAAAACAAAACAAAACAAAATTTCTATAATCAAAGATTGATTCAATTGTAAAATCATGAATTTTTATTCTCATTTCGCTTATGTAAAAATTTTATGACCTAAAGACGGGTTGTCGTTTACATTTGAATTTTGGCAAAGTTTTTAGGGTGACCCCCTTCCAGCATGATTTTCACGAAATTAAGGTGTATAATCTATGTTAAACTGTTAAAATTCTTATAGAGGGGGGTCTGACAAACATTTTGATATATGGATTATATGTAGCTAAAGTGTAGGATGTTGTGTAAATCTTGCTGGAAGTTTGGTAATTTAACATGGGACCCTATGGGAAATGGAATTACTGTGTTTTGACCTTCATAATTTATGTGTAAGGTCTAAATTTTTGCAGAGAAACAGACAAACAAACTAATGGACAGGACAGACAAACAGACAGACAAACCAATGGACAGGACAAAAACTACATATCACAAACCTTTGATTACTGGTGCATAATAAGGACGGCTACATGTATGTGAGAGAGGCTTGTATGTAAATATATATGTAGCTATGCAGCATCGTGTGATCCTTATACAAATGCTGCAAAAGCTTCCCAAGATAAAAATATCTTCTTGTCAGTGATACTTCTCGCAAAACTTGTAGGGATCTCTTGGTTCCTTTTCCCGATAATTTTTGCATGTTACGTCCACTATCTAGATCCAATAATTGTTAAACGAATTTTGAATGTCACTTCATATAATTTCCAAAAAGGAAATTAAAATTGTAATTTTTGGCACTTCTAAAATGTAATTTGATCAAAATATGTTTTTATATCTGCATTTGCTCGACATGTAGGTGATAATGTGTCTTAATGGGGAATCATTTCATAGTTTGGTTCTCATCTAGGACCAGCTAGAGTAAAGAGCCTTAAGACGTAACTTTAATTTGCAATATAAATCACATCCCTTATGCAGGGAAATCGGATTTTTAAAAATTTCAATTTCAAACTGGCAATGTGCTGATTTCCGATGAGATTTTATCAAATAAACATGGTAACGCATTATGCATATTTAGTTTCATTTACATGTACTTCTTGTAATATTCGAACCAAACCGGATTTTATCTCTAGAGGGGAAAAAGCGTACTGATCTCAGAAGGGGGGGGGGGTAAACTATACTGGGTCGCTTTATCCCTGGGGGATAATCTATGCTGGGTTGGTTTTTCCGTGGGGGGAAGATTTATACTTGGTCGGTTTTTCCGGGGAGGGGGGTCTATACTGGGTCGGTTTATCCGGGGGGAAAGTCTATGCGGGGGGATAGTCTATGCTACAACGCCGGGCAGGTTGAAGATCTTCGGCTATCATATTTGTGCTAGGGTACAGGGCAATCAGTAACAGATTTAATTAAAAACCAATCATAGCTTATTTTGCCACGAAACAAATCTTCGGGCTTTGATTATCATATAAATTAAGAATATACATGAATTTGTAAAACTGAATATAACAGTTCGCATTGCAGTAAATTAAAGTATGAAGAAAGAAAAAAATCTTCATGTATTATATCTCAGCGAACATAGAGGGAATGATGGTACTTTTTACTCTATTAAAGGATTTTTTTTAACTTTTACAATTTTAAAGATTATATATATTTTCTTGGTTACAATTTTGTGGAATATATTGTAATTTTAACACGTTAAAAAATTATACTTTTTTTTACACTTTTAATTGTTACAAGTAATTATTATTTTACACGTTTAATGATTATGTTGTTACTTTAACACTTTCACATTCATTTTTTATGTTTTTTTCTATTACAGGTAAAGCCTAAGACTAACAATGTCACTTAGGGGTGATTAAACGAGCAATTGTTATTTAAGCGTTACCTAATGCGAAGGAATATTCAGAATTACATATAATGCTAATGAGAGAGGTCATCTTTATCCGTGATAATTATATTCGTATTCATATGAGGTCATTGTTAACGCTTATGACAATGGGTATAGCAATACTATCAATTGTGAATATTATTTTCCTTCCATATGAATATATTATTGAAAGGAAAAGCACGATTACCGATCACCGTAAAATCAAAAAGTATTCTCAGAATATAGAGAATAAATATGATGAATACTCATATAATGTATTGTTTCGAGCGTCATCCCTAAACATAAAGACAAGTCGCAATGCTTCACGAAAGTCAAGTATGCAACCTATATCACTGTTTCGTAAAAGCAGTACACAGTCATTTTGCAATAATTCCTTAATATGGAATAACGATGGATTTATTGTTCTTAAATACTTGATAATAAACCCAAAGATGTCAAAATTTTCGGATGTCAAAGGTGGGGAAAAATTACAGAATGTATTGGGCCAAAACGAGGCTACAGAAAAATTCTCGGTTGTTTATGGCTATTTTCAACTGCAATGCCATACACGTAGACGTATAACGTATCACAATGAGGGTTTTATCAAGACAGGTTTACAAGTTTTACAGTTCATTAATGCCACACGTAAATATGGTCATAGGATAGGATCACGTGACCTGACGATCATGGTGGAGAGAGGAGAATACTCAAATTTGTTTCACACAATAACAGAATGGTTTAATGTCTACATTGCCATGATGAAAATCAAGTCTCAGGTCAAGGTCAATCGTGTGAAAATTTTGTTCATGGATAAGCATCCAGAGAGTAGTCTGGACCAAGTGTGGTCCGCATTGTTTGGAAAAACAGAGTATGCTGATCGTCTTACTGAACCAAAGATCTTTCCCTACGCTGTGTGGTTGAACTCCGGGCACGAAAGTCTGCTCAATCGCCATTCATTGCCTTCTATTTCACAGTTAGCCGATTTCCGGATGTTTATTCTTGCGCAATACGGCTTTTCCGATAACAAACTTGTTTCTTGTTATAATATTAATATAACATTTATCTGGCGTAGAGATTATGTTGCTCACGCTAGAAATCCGAGAGGAATAATCCACAGGAAAATAGCAAACGAAAAGGAATTATTAAATGAAACAAGAAGAATATTTCCATTTATAACTGTTCAGGGGTTTCAGATGGAATCCTTAAGTTTTTCGGAACAGCTTAAGGTGATAACTGGTACTAGTATCTTGATAGGAATGCATGGCGCCGGTTTATCACATACACTTTTCCTTCCCAAATCTGCAGGACTTCTGGAACTTTATCCGAAATATTTAGATACGGGAAACAAGCATTTTCGAGCCTTGGCTAGATGGAGAAATGTGCATTATATGGCATGGAGAAACTATCATCCTAAATATGAATTTGAGGGTTACAATACATACATACCTCCGTCAGTGGTGATCCGATACATCAAAAGCTTATACATTAAGATGTGCTCAAAGAATAAATGAAAAGCACTCGACATTTATGGCCTTATGGTTTGTTTATAAATCAGTTATTTGTAACAATTCAAATATATCTCGTAAGTAAGTATAATCACAAAGTGCAGGGAAACTGAACAAATAACAATATGGTTCATTGGGTTCCGGCATTTTATTCGAAATTTGCTGTATAGGAAGGGGGTGTCTTTTATTTTCTACTGTTTGTAATGTTTCATGTTTACTTACATTTTTGTTTGCTGTAACCATTGAGGTCTTTATCTTTCTTTTAAGTCAGTCCCTTTCTCTTTTCTGTTAATGTATGTTGTTTTTTGGAAAATGTCTGGGACTTACTATTTTTTGCGAAAGATTTGATTTCCAAGAGATGGTAAAGAATATAAATCAGTCATACATTAATGGCATACAGATGCAGATTTACAATACACAATATCTAGGACAAAACAAACTGAATGATCATATACAAAGTTTTAAAACGTAAGACGTTTAGCACAATTCTGTATGGTTCAGAATGTCACAACACATTGTCACACCAGAATGTCAAAACAAAATGTCACACCAAAATGTAAGGACTTTGGAATCTGACTTGGAAATCTGGATCTGACTTGAAATAGGAATTGAAAAAACGAAACATTTACTGCTCACATTTTTCTTTAAACTCCTGGATATTTCTCTGTCTAGCAAGCTCAATGCTGTATTGTACCGGTCGGGTATTAAATTACAGATGTAACATGAACTACATTATTAATGAACCACATAATTATAGGTGTAACACTAGCTACATCAGTTTAAAAAAAATGACTACAATGGGACAGAACATACAGCATTCGCTCACCATGTTGGTATTAATCATGTTGGTATTAATAAGGAACGAGCACCTTGGATGCATGTAACTGATTAATCATAGTATACAAGATCGAAATACTTATCACACTAGCAGGAAATTTAGACAATCTGATTAAAACCATATCTTTATTCTGCTTCCAGGTTTCCATTTCCCTCTGTTGTCGACTAGTTTACAAGAATGTTGTAAGATGTACACTATTCTCATACTTCAGTCAATATGGCTTTGTTCAACTTAAAACACATAAACAAGATTTTAAGTGGACATTTTTTTCTTTGTTTTACCTCACGAAGGCCGTTTATCGAATAAAAGTCAGGAACTATTTTTCTTTCATTTCAAAGCACTTCACTTTTGCTTTATGTGTCAACAATATCCACAAAGGAAACGCTATGACGCAAAGCAGAAAATCATGCCACATCAATAATAGTGAAGGAGAAGCCGTGAAAAGCTGTTTTGAACACCGTGTTATCTCTTGATAAATCATGTGACGCATCTGACTATTTCAAGCCGACAACAGAGGGAAATGCAAACATGAGAGCACCCTCCGATAAAGATTGAATGATACTTTGTAACTTTTATTCATTTATTATATACCTCGATCTCGAGTGTCGATAAACTTTTGTTCTGTGTAATTTTTATCTTAGTGTACAGCTGAAATCTAATGGGAAATTTCTTATTACTCATTAAAAAAATATCGAAAAGAAGAAAAAGAATTATGTTCGTATTTACGGTACTCAAAGAGAACAGACAATATTTATCCAATATATGTACCATATTTTTGAAATGATCCACTCCTGGAGACAAAAAGTTGTCAATCATAAAGGACAGGAAAACCATTGTACATATATTTATTGGAAGGTATACCTTTTTAATTTTTTAATCCTCTCGCAACAGCTACAATGGTACCGTTCTTGTGTGGTTGCATGGGAGCGTGCATGCGTGCGTCTGTAACAAAACTTTATACACACTCTTGAAGTTACAGTCTTGACTCTATTGGGTCTATACCTCAAATATAGCTTAAGTGTAAGGAAGGGGGGATATCCCTATTGATTTTGGGATCAAAAGGTCAAAGGTTAAGGTCACTAGAGGTCATCATAGAAAACATTGAAGACAATCTATAAACCAAAATTTCAACCGTACTGGGTCCATACTTCAAACATAGCTTTAGTATAATAGAGGAATATCCCTATTAATTTTGGGGTCAATAGGTCAAAGTTCAAGGTCTGTTTAGTACCATGGATTTTGCTGCCGTGCGAGGGGATGCCACGCTTCTCGCTATAACTGCTACTCTCCCTATTACTCTTACTCTCCCTATCACTGTTACTATCACTATCACTTACTCTCCCTATCATTGTTACTGTCACTATCACTCTCCCTATCACTGTTACTTTCCCTATCAATGTTACTGTCACTATCACTGTTACTGTCACTATCACTGTCACTATCACTGTTACTCTCCCTATCACTGTTACTGTCACTATCTCTGTCACTATCACTGTTACTTTCACTATCACTGTCACTATCACTGTTAATGTAACCATCACTGTTACTGTCACTATCACTGTCACTATCGCTGTTACTGTCACTATCACTGTTACGGTCACTATCACTGTCACTATCGTTGTTACTATCACTCTCACTGTTACTGTCACTATCGCTGTTACTGACACTATCACTGTTACTGTCACTATCACTATCACTCTCCCTATCACTGTTACTGTCACTATCACTGTTACTGTCACTATCATTGTTACTGTCACTATCACTGTCACTATCACTGTTACTCTCCCTATCACTGTTACTGTCACTATCTCTGTCACTATCACTGTTACTTTCACTATCACTGTCACTGTCACTATCACTGTTAATGTAACTATCACTGTTACTGTCACTATCACTGTCACTATCGCTGTTACTGTCACTATCACTTACGGTCACTATCACTGTTACTGTCACTATCACTGTTACTGTCACTATCACTGTTACTGTCACTATCGCTGTTACTGTCACTATCACTGTTACTGTCACTATCACTGTTACTGTCACTATCACTGTTACTGTCACTATCACGGTTACTCTCCCTATCACTATCAGTGTCACTATCGTTGTTACTGTCACTATCACAGTTATTGTCACTATCATTGTTACTGTCACTATTACTGTTACTGTCACTATCACTGTTACCGTCACTATCATTGTCACTATCACTGTTACTGTCACTATAACTGTCACTGTCACGATCGCTGTTACTGTCACTATCACTGTTACTGTCACTATAACTGTTACTGTAACTATCACTGTTACTGTCACTATCATTGTTACTGTCACTATCGCTGTTACTGTCACTATCACTGTTACTGTCACTATCACTGTTACTGTCACTATCACGGTTACTCTCCCTATCACTATCACTCTCACTATCGCTGTTACTGTCACTATCAGTTATTGTCACTATCGCTGTTACTGTCACTATCACTGTTACTGTCACTGTTACTGTCACTATCACTGTTACTGTCACTATCACTGTCACTATCATTGTTACTGTCACTATCACTGTCACTATCGCTGTTACTGTCACTATCACTGTTACTATCACTATCACTGTTACTGTCACTATCACTGTTACTGTCACTATCACTGTTACTGTCACTATCACTGTCACTACCGCTTTTACTGTCACTATCACTGTTACTGTCACTTTCACTGTCACTATCGCTGTTACTGTCAATATTACTGTTACTGTCACTATCACTGTTACTGTCACTATAACTGTTACTATCACTATCACTGTCAGTATCGCTGTTACTGTCACTATCATTGTTACTGTCACTATCACAGTTATTGTCACTATCTGTTACTGTCACTATCACTGTTACTGTCACTATCACTGTTACTGTCACTATCACTGTCACTATCGCTGTTATTGTCACTATCACTATCACTGTAACTATCACTTTTACTGTCACTCTCACTGTTACTGTCACTATCACTCACTATCGCTGTTACTGTCAGTATCACAGTTATTGTCACTATCACTGTTACTGTCACTATCACCGTTACTGTCACTATCACTGTTACTGTCACTATCACTGTTACTGTCACTATCACTGTCACTATCACTGTCACTATCACTGTTATTGTCACTATCACTATCACTGTTACTATCACTGTTACTGTCACTATCTCTGTCACTATCGTTGTTACTGTTACTCTCACTGTTACTGTCACTATCATTCACTATCACTGTTACTGTCAATATCACTCTTACTGTCACTATCACTGTTACTGTCACTATCACCGTTACTGTCACTATCCCTGTTACTGTCACTATCACTGTTACTGTCACTATCACTGTCACTATCACTGTTATTGTCACTATCACTATCACTGTAACTATCACTGTTACTGTCACTATCTCTGTCACTATCGTTGTTACTGTTACTCTCACTGTTACTGTCACTATCATTCACTATCACTGTTACTGTCAATATCACTCTTACTGTCACTATCACTGTTACTGTCACTATCACTGTTGCTGTCACTATCACTGTTACTATTACTGTCACTGTCGCTGTTACTGTCACTATCACTGTTACTGTCACTGTCACTATCACTGTTACTGTCACTGTTACTGTCACTATCACTGTTACTGTCACTATCACTGTCACTATCACTGTTACTGTGACTATCACTGTCACTATCGCTGTTACTGTCACTATCAGTTATTATCACTGTTGCTGTCACTATCACTGTTACTGTCATTATCACTGTTACTGTCACTATCACTGTTACTGTCACTACCACTGTCACTATCACTGTTACTGTCACTATCACTGTTATTCTCCCTATCACTGTTACTGTCACTATCACTGTTACTGTCACTATCACTGTTACTGTCACTATCACTGTCACTATCGCTGTTACTGTCACTATCACTGTTACTGTCACTATCACTGTTACTGTCACTATCACTGTCACTGTCACTACCACTGTTACTGTCACTATCACTGTTACTGTCACTACCACTGTCACTATCACTGTTACTGTTACTATCACTTTCACTGTCACTATCACTGTTAATGTCACTATCACTGTTACTGTCACTATCACTGTTACTGTCACTACCACTGTCACTATCACTGTTACTGTCACTATCACTGTTACTGTCACTATCACTGTCACTATAACTATCACTGTTAATGTCACTATCACTGTTACTGTCACTATCACTGTTACTGTCACTATTACTGTTACTGTCACTATCACTGTTACTGTCACTATCACTGTTATTCCCCCTATCACTTTTATTCTCCCTATCAATGTTACTCTCACTATTAATGTTATTTTCACTTCCACTGTTACCCTCCATGGGTCTGTTACTTTCCTCGCCACTCTTACTCTCATTTTCATTTCTCATTTCCCAATCACAGTTTCTCTGCATATCAATGTTTCTCTGCCTATCACTATTACTTTATCTCTGTAACTTTTCCTTATTTCTGCCTCTCTCCTTATCAGTCAATAAAATTACTTCAGGGATTTCTCCAAACTAAGAATAAATCTTCACTTTTTTGCAAATCTTATGCAATATTCAAGTACTGAAGATCTGGGATCTCAGATTCCAGCCGATGGTTGGATCGACATCCTATGATATCTACAAAAGCCCGACCGATACCCTTCCAGCATGTGACCAAAAATTTCGCATATTTCAGCCTAATCACCATGCAGTGGGGCATCGAGACTTCTACAAAAATTCGTCACTTTTTTCACTACACTGCTTACTGATGCCATCGCTTGATAGTTTCAACAGTTGTTTTTTAAACTTTCTTTTTTAATGGAAGGATAGTGGGAGAATTTTCAGATAAATTGAAACAAATCAGTATCAAACACTCTGATTAGATGAATATTTCAAGATGTGTGAAAACAATATATAGTTTGAATATAATTTAAGTTGTCTCCCTCGTCCACCATCTTGGAGGTGAAGTTGGATATTTTACTTCATATTCATAGCAGTATTATTTAATGTTTTTGAGAAAGTTGTCTATGCTCATAGTCCTTTGAAAACATTTACATTGTTCAGTGGCTGAAACAGTGATTGCATAAGCATTGCAAAAATTCAAGAATCATTCATATTCTGGAGAAATCCCTTGAACAATATGGTTGATTGATGCACAAAAGTCATATACCTCCATGATGGCGGAAAACGAAGTAACTCATATTAAATTTCATGCATTCGAAAGCTATCTGTATGGCAGTTTTAATGAATAGAGACGGAGAGAAAGCGCCTTGAAAAGCACATGACTGCCTTCATTTGGTAAACAATCAATATAATGAACCATAATGCTATGATTGATGGAGATTCACCTTACTTAATGTATGGACGATGTTCTGAAATCGTTAAATTCTCCACTTTTTCTATGCCTGTTACTCAGGCCATTTCCCCAATAATTATTGCGCTTAGCTTCGTTAACTTTTGTCGTTACATTCCATTTATTATTAATAAGCTTTATGCTATGTTATAGATAAACTTTCAAGATGAATTCATTATTTCTCGAGGGAGGGAATTTATGACAATAGCAGATTCCTCAACGCATTATTGACTTGATTTTATATATTAATTAGTAAGGCAATAATTCACGGAATATAAACAAATCCATTTGTGAAAAAGAAAATTAGTGAAACAATTCAGATTTCTTGTATTCATAACGAAATACTCATGCAAAGTAAGGCTTCATATAATTGTTGTTTTTTGAATATGTATTTTGAAATTACTGTCCAATTTATCTTTAAAATAGTTTTACAAAATTAATATCAATCGACAGATCTTGTTTAGTCATAACTTTTGGTGTATGTTATATGTTTCTAAGAAGAAGCATTCGTATATTATAGGGAAAAATCATTTTAGATAGGGCGTTTTCTATGTTAATTTTGACGTGACGTCGCTGATGTTTAACATTGAGTCTATGGGAAACTTGGCGACGTCACGTCAAAATTTAACATGGAAATCGCCCTATCTAAAATTGATTTTTATCTATAAAATATGAACGCTTCTTCATACAAACATATAGCATACACCAAAAGTTACGACTAAACAAGATCTATCGAATAGTTTTTTTCCTTTTTGAAATTATTCTGAAGATGGATAACTGAAAATCCAGATTTTCCAGTTTCCAGAGTGAGTGGCGCGGACAGTAAGCAGAATGGCACATTTTTCTACATGAAGAGGTAGTGTAAAGATGTTGAAGTGGGAGGAAAGAAGGGTTCTTTACGACAAATCCGTCTTCATTTGATATCATTTTGGGATAATTTTGTAATACATAAATCAGACGCACTTGTAATATTTCCCCCAAAACTTGAAATTGATATTCCGGATTTGGTAAAACGGTATAGGTTTTTTAAAGTGCACTGCATAATAGAAGGTCCTGTGTGCAAAAAACTTGATTCAAAAGTTATTTACTAACGAGACGCGATGGAGAGGTGTTTAGAAAGTCTCAGCAGGTGAGAGCCACAGGCCGCTAATGCTTCATTAAAATGTATCACTCATATATATATACATGTATGCGTTCTTGCCATTAATCACGCCTATTGGTAGATCTATATGTAGTAAACAAGTTTAAAATACCAACTAGATATACTGTACAGTAGATCTGTACTGTACATCTGTAGTCTGTAGGCATGAGCAATGACAAGAGAACATATAGATCTACATAGATCTATATATGTATACATGAGTGACGTATTGTATTGAAACATCAACGGCCTATGATGAGATCATAGTTTTATTTTCACAACAAATAACACAAAAGTCGAACTTATTCTCTAAAAGTTATTTCAATGTGTTCTCTACAGTAATGATATTCGATTCTGAAAATACAGAATGGCTGACATAAATACGATAGTCCTTCTACTATAAACAGAAACTGTAATGTAATTTTTCTGTAACAGTCTCCTACCAAAGCCGTCTCATCATCGCACAAAGGGGGCTGACAGTTTGGACCAAGGAATGCCATCTTGACTTCAGTTTCGTTTACGATACATAATATTTATTATAACTTTTCGTTATTAAGAATTTTATTCGATAAATTGTACATCGAGGCAAATGACCACTGAGTTCATTCAGTCTCCTAAGCCACAGATCGGGTACTGAGATTTTCAATATTGTTAGAGTAAAGTCTCTAGGTTTAACTATATTTGTACCATATATGTGTAAAAGGAAACAGTAAACTTCAGTAGTTTTTCAGAAATGCTGGTCGCAACTACCCAGAGCAATCGTACTAGAAACCTAGTCGGTTACTCCTTAATTCTCATAATTATGATGCTGGTGATGATGATGATGATGATGATGATGATGATGATGATGATGATTTAAAAATTCACATAACCCATGTTAATGCACTGGTAATTTCGGTTTCCGGATCCCTTCGGATAATGGTCAGTGCCGTGTGCAGCTTGTCCGATGGTTGTTCACAGCCCGTGATAAGGATGCCTGACTCTACAATATATGCAAAGCAATGCCAGTAAGTCGGTATTTAAACCAATGCCGTCACCATGTATAAAGAATAATTCTAGAGAATTTGAACTTAAAATCAGTCTTGAAATCAAACATTAGACAAACCGACAGTAGTCATTTTCGTTATGAATATCTTAATATTCTTTCTACCTCATTTATTCTTTTTCTTTTCAAATTTAAGCCCACCAAAGCCACAACGTGTTGTTCATGAGACATCATACGGTGTCCTGCCTTTATGTATTAACCAGAGCGAGGAAAGATTTTGTTCAACTAAACAACATTTTCTACCAGGACAAGTTTCTTGCTCAGGACCTAATGACAGTTTACAGCATTTCCTACCAGGGATTACACCGTCAAATGGTCCATATCCTAAACCATTTGAAATAAAAATACCATCCCCGTTTTTAAAACAACGTTTGAATAGATCGGAATTTGAAACAACACAAACAGGAAATTCCAGTGGTAAGTTTCATTTTAGTATTTAATGAATAATTTAAACTAAAACTTCATGTTTTGTGTTATATAAAACTTTGGTTGATGCACGGGTAGATTGATAAAGGATGGAAGATGGGTAAACACCCTCCCCTTTGAAGGTTTAAGTAATTTACGCCCGATGACATTTCTAGTTTGTCTTTGTCTACAATGTTTTCCCATGACCATCTATCGCAAACATACTATTTTATAAGACTGCAACATTTATTTTTAATGAAGAATCGCCCTGTTCTTCATTTGGTGCAATCAAGAAGTTTTCTAACTACTTTGTAATATAAATATTACTGTTGTATACAATGCATTCATCTAATTTCATACAATAGTATTACCCATGACACAAGGTCATATCTACAAGATCAAAGCTATAGTAGGAGTCGCTGTAACTCAGTGGATGAGGTGCCCGACTCGTGATATAAAGATCCATAGCTCGAGTCATGCCGTTAGCACACTGGAGTCCTGTCTTTCGGATGAGACACTGAAATCAGAGATCCCGTGTCAAAGTAGACGTGGCACATAAAAGATCCCTTACTGCTTCTGATGGGTCCGTTGCAAAGGTGTAAATTTCCATGCATTGCATCAGGCAGATGCCGTCGCCATATATGTGCAATAACTGTGTAGTGACGTAAACAATAATCATTCAATCAATCAAAGTCATAGTGAATTTAGGAGCATGTGAATTTCTTTGAAAGTAGAAGGTTACCACTACGCTGTCGTGAGAGTACTTCTTGTGTTATTTGTTTGTTTGATTATTGTTTTACGTCACTCCACGATTATTTCACGTATATGGTGACGGCATCTGCCTGATGCATTGCATACAAATTTAGACCTTTGCAACAGACCCACCCGAAGCAGTGAGGGATCTTTTACGTGCCACGCCTACCGTGACACGGGACCTCGGTTTTTACTGTCTCATCCGAAAGACAGAACACCGGTGTGCTCCGGGCGGGAGTCGAACCCGCGACCTCTCGATCACGAGCCGAGCACCTTATCCACTAGGCCACACCGGCTTACTTCTTGTGTTAGGACTTGTATAGTCTATTGAGATAATTTATATGAGATGGTGCCCAGTAAAACACAACCTTTGTATTATTTTATACTAAATGGTTCTCAATCTGATTAAAACCATATCTTTATTCTGCTTCTTTATTTGTCCCATTTATCTGCAATCGGACAAATAGAGAAACGGGAGAAAGATATGGTTCTAATCAGATTGAATGGTTCTTAGAAAGAGGTTTCTTATTTCTAAATAATTGTGTACTCTGATTAAGCAATATCGGTAACAAAGAACATACAATACTATATGACATCAACTCTATCAGATATACTGATCTTAACCTGATGTATATCTCATGAGACGTACTGATGTCAGATCTTCTTAAATGATGAAACTCAACAACTCTTAGTAAAACATGAAACCAGCACAGCTCAATCTGTTAGATACTGGGCTCCTGACCGATATGTCCAGGGTTCGAGTTCCGCAGGCAGCCGGTCGGTGTCATATCTATCGGATGAGACAGTAAACACAGAGGGCCGTGTCAGGGTAAGCGTGACTCTTCAGTGTTACCTTACCGCTTCTGGTGGGTCCGTTGTATACATGTAGGTCTGAACTTCTCTGCATTAGGTTACCTCACCGCTTCTGGTGTGTCCGTTGTATGCATGTAAGTCTGAAGTTCTCTGCATTAGGTTACCTCACCGCTTCGGGTGGGTCCGTTGTATACATGTAGGTCCGAAGTTCTCTGCATTATGTTACCTCACCGCTTCTGGTGGGTCCGTTGTATACATGTAGGTCTGAAGTTCTCTGCATTAGGTTACCTCACCGCTTCTGGTGGGTCCGTTGTATGCATGTAGGTCTGAAGTTCTCTGCATTAGGTTACCTCACCGCTTCGGGTATGTCCGTTGTATACATGTAGGTCTGAAGTTCTCTGCATTATGTTACCTCACCGCTTCGGGTAGGTCCGTTGTATACATGTAGGTCTGAAGTTCGCTGCATTATGTTACCTCACCGCTTCGGGTGGGTCCTTTGTATACATGTAGGTCTGAAGTTCTCTGCATTATGTTACCTCCCCGCTTCGGATGGGTCCTTTGTATACATGTAGGTCTGAAGTTCTCTGCATTATGTTACCTCACCGCTTCGGATGGGCCCTTTGTATACATGTAGGTCCGAAGTTATCTGCATTATGTTACCTCACCGCTTCGGGTGGGTCCATTGTATACATGTAGGTCTGAAGTTATCTGCATTATGTTACCTCACCGCTTCGGGTAGGTCCGTTGTATGCATGTAGGTCTGAAGTTATCTGCATTATGTTATCTTACCGCTTCGGGTAGGTCCGTTGTATACATGTAGGTCTGAAGTTCTCTGCATTATGTTACCTCATCGCTTTGGGTGGGTCCTTTGTATACATGTAGGTCTGAAGTTCTCTGCATTATGTTACCTCACCGCTTCGGGTAGGTCCGTTGTATACATGTAGGTCTGAAGTTCTCTGCATTATGTTACCTCACCGCTTCGGGTGGGTCCATTGTATACATGTAGGTCTGAAGTTATCTGCATTATGTTACCTCACCGCTTCGGGTAGGTCCGTTGTATACATGTAGGTCTGAAGTTCTCTGCATTATGTTACCTCACCGCTTCGGATGGGTCCGTTGTATATATGTAGGTCTGAAGTTCTCTTCATCATGTTTGGCACATACCGTCACCTTATTAGTGCAATGATCTTGTGAAATAAAAACCAGAATCAAACTTTGTCAGTTACGGGATGTAGTTGTAACAACTTTTTGAGGATATTAAGTTCGGAGTAAAGGTATTAAGTCCTAGAAGATCGTATGACATGTGTTGTTATCAATATTTTATTTTTACATCCTTTCCCTGTAGATTATTTGAAATGATATACTATCGAGTATCCTTGTCACGTGATACGAACTAATGCATACCGAATCTCTACATATCATATCGTCGAATTTTGATCATAATCGATCTACACTTACTGTGTTTAGTTTGATGCCTTTTAAGCAATGTTTCCATTGTATTGTGTCACCTCACAGTGCGAGCAAATACTTTACACAACTACTTCGAATAGCTTAAGAGTAAGCCTAAAATCTCTGATTCTCACACGACATGGGGCATGCAGTTGTTCGAAACTTTAACCACTTGTTAAGCTAACCATGGTATAATTTCATCTGACTATATTTTATATTTTGGAAATTAGAAGACTTTAAGTCATAGTCTGTGTATTGATTTGTAGCATATAAAACAAGCTTTGCGAAGTAATTTAGATTTTTATACAGAAATCTCATAAATTGAATTAATTGTCTTTTAAATTTTAACCACTGGTTAGCTTTGAAACTAGTGGTTAAAGTTTCGAACAACTGGTCCATGGCCTTTAATCACAGTTCCAGCCGGATCCCAGTCAAGCATCGACATGGAAGGACTGTTAGTGGACCAAGCCATCGGTAATGTCATGACATTAAGTGACGCTTTACGCGAAGTATCATCCATGCAAAAAGGTCAATGTGACGAACTTAAGAAACATGAAATTGTGCTAAAACTACTAGAGGTAAATATGCCAATAGGTAAGATTTGATAATAGCAGTAAGATGTGTTTTAAAGGTACATCTATCGCAAAAGAATACGGTTCTACAAGTTAGATATATTACTAATACTAAACAAAATATAGTGTCGAAAGGGAAATGTACATAGTTTAATGAGAGGTTGTCATGACTTATTTAAAAGAATACTGGATCCACCCGAAAACGGGTCTAGTCAGAAAGTTAAGATAGGTCTAGGGGATATTAATTACTTCATCTCTACTAATTTTCATTAAGATCCAAAAGGCTGAAAACTAACATCTATTGACTGCAATATGGATGCAAGACGGACAAATGTCGATAAGAATAGTTTAGGTTTATAGAGAATCGAGAAACAGATAGTGAAAAATCAGTGAGGGTTGGATTGTTCGAAAAATGTTGAACTATCACACCAGAGGTGTATTTCTAGCACCTTATTTGCTTAGTATCATCCTGGGGGTTGTCTACGCCACTTCGACTTATTTTAAAGACGAATTACTATCATTTAATGGGAGATACCACCATACACCGATCCACTTTCGTCGATTGTCAAGCACTTTAGCGCAAAATACAACTATGATAGCGTCACGCAAGGCTGGACAAGTCGGACATTTGATTATGACGTCATAAGCATAACAATCAAAAGTCCGCTAATTTTCGCTGTCTGTGTTGAAAGGTTAATTGGTGTATTAACTGCAGTCCTAATATTTATGGAGAAAATAAAACATATTCCCGCAAATATATGACGTAAAGAACAATATACGTTATTGTGGCGTCATAAGGTTGCTTACTCCAATCGATGTAACTGACTGTTAGTACACAAGCGCCGCCTAACGGAAGGTACCTCCAATTCTCCACCAAACTGTTATGATGGTCTAAATAAGTGTATGTGTGGTGGTGATATACAAAAGACTCTAGACAGACTCCCTCGCCTCGCCCCCCCCCCCCCCCCCCCCCCCCCCCCCCCAAAAAAAAAAAGATAGAAGACTCAAAACGAAAACATTGGGATCATTCTATCAACTACAATTAATTCAGTCACGATTGTAATGCCTGAAGTGCACTTACTGCATTTATTATATATGAAAACAATAAAAATAAAAATATTGAAATTATGCCAGTAAATCTCCAAGGATTACAGAGCACGTGAGATTAAACAATGAAATGAAAAATAAATAAATAAATAATAAAAATAAAGGAAAAGTAGAAAAAGATATTGGATGATGTACATTCTATGAAATTATAGAATATCACAAGTGGATGCTTTATTTACAGGAGGAAATTGAGAAAGGTGGGATTTTTACTGAATATCTATGCAATGACGGTTTTAGATATTCATCTGGCATGTGTGTTTAATTATTTGTCGAGTATGTGCTTAAACTCGATGGATTTTCGTTGATACTACTGAGTTCCATTGTTTCCATGTTTTAATAATATATTTTCACTAACAAAGCCCATCATGCATGAGATTTGAAAGCAATTATCATCATGGAAAGACAAACATAGTGAAAGAAAGTTACATCGTATTTTGACAAATGCCTCGTACAACAAAATCCATGACCTGCTTCACAACATGTTGTTTATCTATTATAGAATATTTGGCAAAAAATCAATTATGAATTAAAAATTAAAACTGTCTAAAATGTTTGAGTTTATATCACACAGTGTCTACTGAAATTTCACGGTGTCTTTTGTCTAAATTGTTGATTTATTGTTAGATTTAATGAATTATATGCATGCCACAAATTTTTAAAGAGGCACTATCCTTCACAGCCTGAATTTACAGCTTTGAGAAGAAAGTCATTTATTTGTTATTTTTGTAGGCTTCCCAAAGGTATAATTTTTTCGTTAATACAAGAATTTAAAACTTTACTTCTGCAAAGATCATGCATCATTTACAAAATAAAATGAATTTTTGTGAGATGCACATAAAACTTGTCCATATTTGTCTATAGCACCGCCTTCGCGCATGTGCAATGATATATTCCGAAGCGAGACGTAAACAAAAGTATCAACAAAATGGAGAAAGTGAAAAGGAAACGGGGAAAATTTGTGTAACAATTCGGAGATGAAAAGTAGAAAAACAGATGTGAATAAAGACATATTTGTTGTTTTAATGCGGTCACATGATTACTGACTCATGAATATTCATTATATAGGTGTGAAATTGCAGAGAAAAGCACGATATTTCTGACGCTGGTATCTCGTTAATGGTACAATATTTTCAATTTTTTTTTGTAAATCTTCGAAGTATGTCTAATTATAATATATATATATATGTAAACTTAAACGCTTATACATATGTAGATAGTTTTAAAATTTATAAATCCGCTGAGGATAGTGTTTCTTTAAATTTTCGAGATGTAAATGTAAGTAGAAAACGTTGAAAATGCGTTTACAATCGTTTGTGTATCCATTTCTACAACTATTTGTGATATTTTCGTTTCATTTTGAAACAATCAGAATCATCCTCTATATAATATAATCCTGGTAATCGGACCATACCTGTGTTAGGTTTCTTCTTGATAACGTACATGTATCTTATATAGATATATATTGTATCTGTGTACACAATAACAGCGAGAATGAAGAATGAAAACATACAGAAAGAAATGGATATCACTATTCGTAAAATGTGTGTGGTGGATGAAGATAAGTACAAACTGGAAAACTGCTGCAAGGATATTGAAACGGGTTCGTACGAAAAACCTAATCGCATTGGAACATACCTAAGGGGTACTTATGGGGTGTGAACACATATTTTCTCCAGTTTTATATGTAAGGTAAAAGTTATTCTGATAGTTAAATCCTCATACTTAAGATCTAGCAAAATCATCTCCCTGGGGTTTTATAGAAATTCGTTCGACTGCAGATCTTTTGGCCTCAATTTTATCCGGGGGGCAATTGCACTTTACTTTGATGCAGATAATTTTTTTCATGTTTATTTCTTGTCCATATTCAACCTGTTTGTTGGGAACTTGGAGGATAAATAAAGCCAAAATCATGACTTAATCAGCCGGTAGCAAGCTTGACTTGGAACTTGAAGTCTCAGGTTCGAGCCCCACCGTGGCTCGTCGATATCTTGTCCTTCGGAGATTGTAAAACTCCGAGGTATTGTGTCACGGTGAACGTTGGTAGGAAATTAAAGGTTCATTGCTTTGGATGGGCACATAGCATAGATAAAATTTCTGAGATGTGCTTTATGCAGATGCGATTGCCACACTAGTATCTCGTTGTTACGTAACTCCTCCCCCTTTCAAAGTTCCATGGCAAATATTCGTCATAGACAAGGATTCCTCAAATTAAGCAAATAAAATTACAAGTGAGATTTTATTCATTAATGAGTAAAATATCTTTTGACAGAGATCAGAAATTTAATTTCTGAAATAAGTAAATCTCAACAAAAAGAACGGGAAGTTCAAGAAGAGATCGACCGTGAAAGAAGGTCAGTACTACTTTTACAGGTATACTCTCTTGGTAATATTCTCATAGCTATCACACTTTGCCTTTAATCCGTTTAAGATATTCATTAACCCCGTGATGTAATGATTATAGCTCCATCTTATACCACTTTTCCATTGTATTGACACACTACTATGACAGATTCTACTGTCAAACCTGTTTTAAACGAGCTACAAAGGGATTTTAAGCGACCACCAAGGGATTTTAAGCGACCCACAAAGGAATTTTAAGCGACCCAAAGGAATTTTATGCGACCACCAAAGGGATTTTCATCCACCACCAAGGGATTTTAAGCGACCGCCAAAGGGATTTTAAGCGACCACCAAAGGGATTTTAAGCGAGCACTAAAGGGATTCTAAGCGAACACTAAAGGTATTTTAAGCGAGCACCAATGGGATTTTAAGCGACAACGAATGGATTTTAAGCGACCACTAAAGGGATTTTAAGCAATTTCAAGCGACCACCAAAGAGATTTTAAGCGACCACCAAAGGGAAGGTTGAAAAGTGATCACTTTAGGCAGTGGTCTCTCAGTGCAGGAATATAGATTAAGGAGCAGAAATTGTTGTTGTTTAAGACGGGTGATTTCTTAATGCAGGCGGTCTGTTCGACTGTACATATAATACATTCTGTGTGGTATTTGTTTGGTTATCATCGATACAGATTTTGTGGAACACTTGGAGGAACCAGCGATAAAGCGTTGTTTGTAAGGAATTTTGTGCATTTTTTTGGAATGCAGTACAAATATGGAAGTTCTAAATTTAATTTATTTGTGTCAATACCAAACGTATTAAGGACAGACTTATGATTCTCAAAAACTTCCGAAACCGAAAAGTTCGTGAGAATATAAGTAGGATTTCCTGGAGCTGAATTTAATCCTAATTCTTTCACTAGGCTGTCAAAGTAATATGATCTTTAAAAATAGATTCGAATCTGATGTTTACAGAGCCTTGTAAGTTTTTAATTTTTGATCTCAGCAGTACTGCAATAGATTTTATCCATTCCGAAAGAGTGTCGACCTGTACTTCCTCTCTTTTTGCCCATCCTGTAGCATATTCCTCGCAGCAGTTCATAATATTCTCAAAATTTTGGCTCCATGTGAATGATCTGGGTTCTCTGTATTTTGGACCTTTAAGTAAAAGTTCTCTTAATTTGGTGTTTTTAACAATATCAAGATCATCAGTAATGACATTGTCACAAGGAGAATATACAAATAGATGAGAAACATGCACACGGTTGATGATGGCATGCAGAGTTGCTAAGATCAAGACACTGTAGAAACCCTTTGTAATTATAAATGTAGGATGCAACTGATGGTGTGTAGCTATAAGAAATACATGGCGGATCTTTGTTTTTGAAATATGGAGGTATTTTCTCTAAAACAGACTTATGATTTAAAAATTTGCCAAAATTTAAATAATCAATGCCTTTATTTGCAAATTTAATTTTGATGAAAGGGCGATTAGATTTTTTCCATAGATATGTCTGACTTGACGGGACGAAAAAGTCTAGCGGTCAATATGTCCATAATAATGCCATCTAGTCTATACTCTGCAGAGCTTATATCAGTATATATACGGTGTCTGGACGATACGTACAACTCGTGTAATTTTCTGAGTGAAATAGAATAAAGTTTTGTACAAATGTGATGAAAACCCAAATGAATACTTGACTGATAGATATACTAAGTTATACATTTTACTTATTGTTTTGTAATTATAGGGTCTTTGATGAATACAGAGAAAAAATGGAGAAACACGAACGAATAGTAGAGGAGTACAGACATTCACTTCCTGTTTATCAGGAGTACATAAAATTGTCTGGTGAACTAGAATTATTGAGAAAAGGGGCAGCAAGTAAGTAATATGCTACGAAATAAAGCAACTGGTAATCAGAAATACCTGTAATATGTGACAAAACAAGAAATTATGGCGATAACAGACCCCTGGATCCTTGTTTCCTGCTGACCTGCCACACCCACCGTGATACCATAGGTTTAATCATGATTGTTAAACCTGGTCACATTTAATATAAATGATATAACCGCATTCAAAATCAACAGATACATGTAGTCACGTTTAGAATGAATATGCTGCCATCACAATACAGACGGATTAACAAGAACTAAATCAGATATGGGAGTAAAAATGGTCGGCATAGCTCTCAATCCAGAAGTTAACAGATAAGTATGGATATTGAGAGACTTGTTTCCACCAGCGAACTTCCCTAGTGGCGTTGTTAGTCTACCACTTACATACCCTGAGTACTTTATCTGCCCACATAGGAAAGACATCGTTATTTGGACTCGTTCTGGCATGACCAGTTCACTGAGATATGAATACGCCATAGGCATGTAATGATAAGATGTTGCTTTTTATAAAGGGAACGGTTGCAATGGTGTAAAAGAAACTGTCTCTTTTGTCATAGTGTTTGATAACATGATACCCAGAACTAGAATTGTGGTTTCCTTACCTTACATTTTACTTAGAAAAAACCGCTAAGGTCGTCCGTAAATGTAGGATTATTATTATTATTATAAAGTGAATATTTTGCTATTTCTTTTTAAATGAAAAACTTTGACTTTACTGCAGTCTCGAAGAATTTTCAAAACATTTCTTTTTTTTTTGTATTGAAATATCATACATGATTTATGCAAGATTTATCTGTAACATGCAAGATTTATTTATGTATACTTCGATATAAACCTCGAAACGTTTCGACCTTATTGATAAGTTCAACGGCACCAAGATATCTTGATGATATTTTAGTTAACGATTACCTATAGTATTAAAAATACATTACTGACGTTCATCCACCTGAACTTCAGTTAAAAAAGCCAATATTCCTGATCAGGAAACACCTTTCTTGGACTTAAATATCAAAATTATTAACATCAATATCCATACTAACATATATGACTTTAGATTTCCAATTGTTAATTTCGGGGGCAGGCGTGGTGTAGTGGTTAAGCGCTTGGCTTGCGGCGCCGACGATCCGGGTTCGATTCCCGGGTTGCACCACTATGTTTAAGAGGTTGGTAACCTCCTGCTTCCATGTCGCGATATAACTGAAATATTGTTGAAAGCGACGTAAAACACCAATCAACCAACCAACCAATTGTTAATTTCCCTTATTTAGATGGCGATGTCCCTGGACTCCCATCATATGGTATTTATATTAGTTAGTTGGTTCGGTTTGCTAGAGCCTGTGCTAGCGTTTTGGATTTTCATGTAAAAAATGTTCAAATCACTTTCAAACTTCTAACTTAGGGTTATAGATATCATAAACCTGGAAAAACTTTTGGTAAATTTTACACATCTTATTCAGTCAGAAATTTGATCTAAATTCGGAAATGTGGCTTTTCAACAATACGTAACCAGCGGAATTTCTCATCCCAATTTCTACGTTGATCTAGTGTACAAATAAGGAGGTTTCAAGGTTCCGATAATTTCATATCTAGTAGCTGCACGCTGATTAACGGGCCTATCCAAAATCTTTCTGAGGAGGAAAGGTCCTGAGCCTCGTCCCCTCTGACTGTTAGTCGGCATTCCTACAGATCAAGGATGTGAGCTCGCTTATAGACGAGAAGAGCACGGTTTACTTATGTTGATGTCGCCTAACATATTTTTGATACTAGTATGTACTTCCATAGTACGTTTCGTATGTTTAAATTTTTATGACCTCTCGTCTTGAGAAACCTGTTGATCCTTGTTCTCTATATGGAGGTTTATTTCTAAATTTTAAATGTGTGTCCATTGATTGTGCTGCTTTTACGGTGAGTAGGAAGGTGGGCGCCCGTAAACCAGTTAACCACACCATTTGAGTGACGTTTGTTACTTTGATTTACTTAAATTGACCAACGGAAGTCGGTATCGTAACTGCAGTACAATCGAATATTTTCGTTATGTCCATTTTCTGTGTTTTTACTGTTATCACATTTATGTGTATGTCCTTGGTGATTTGTGTCATACAGCTTGCTCAGATGTCTTCTGATTTCTCTGTTACAAAGCGGGCTGTCCAGAAATCAATTTCTAAAAACTGTTTACCGGTATTTAGTACATGATTGTTTATTCTAAAGTATACATTCCACAGAGTATCACTGGATATCCGATATTCAATCTTCAGATAAACACTTAAAATGCTACTGGTTTCATTTGAAACAATTGCGAATCACAAATTGGTGTACGGAAGAAGTGAGCGTCTCTAAATGGAAACCATTGTGTCTTTTGATATAAAAAGTATTGCTTATAAATATATTAAATTAGAGGATTTTATACTGTATAAACAAATTGATTCTAATAGAAGCTGAAACAAAATCAGTTGATACAGTGCTAGAGACTGAAATGGAAAGTGAGAACAAGGAAAAGAAGTCAAATCGTGAGACGGTCAGCATTGAGGGCCAGCTAAAGAAACTTACAGAGGAGGCAAGGAATATTGACGCTATGGTAAGGACATTGTCATCCATACAACATTGTGAGATGTCGTCTGTTTTCTCTTTTATGTAATAAAATTGCAATTTTTACAACGTAAAGTCGTAAAGGTTGATTGTATAGATATAAATCGTGTAAGCAACAATAAGTATACTAAATAATATCTAAATTATAAAGAGGGCAATGTAACATTTGGGTATTTAATTTTCATTTCTTCTGTAAAAAGAAGTAGTATGGCATCTTTGTCACCTGAATTACTTTTTAAGTTAAAAAACCGATATGTTAAAATACACCTATGCAGGAAAATTTAGGATATTCCGCTTACATTCTTCTTTTTGCTTGAATTCATGTTTTTGAAATTAGATTGTTCAGCAAATATTCGTGTCATATTAAATACACTATTTTTTTAGATTCAGGAGAAACAAAATAACCAAATCAGTTTGGATCAAAAAGTCTTGGTGTTACAGGTGAGAAACATAAACTTTGGATTACGTAATTGTTTATTTTTCATAGTTTACACCCATTTATTATCAAAGTCATTCCATTTTCAGAATAGAGCTCGTAAAAAGTTCATTAAAGAGGGTTTTGGCTAAAGTATTATAATTTTATGTGTTTGTACCTTTTTCTTCTCTGACCATAAACCAACTTTTATATCAGCAATATGTAATTTTGGTCAAAGCGCATTCTTTCATAGATACAAGGGATCTTGAAACACAGTCGAAGGGTCGCACTTAAACCGCCTGTGACAGTTCAAACGCCAGCATAATGAATTTCAGTGAAGTGAATATTAACTTATCAAATCGTATCAGTAATTTCCCCAAGCCTAGCTCTTTTACATCCACATTCAGCCAATGTAATTGTAAATTCGATGGAATTCATATAGTGTTTACTTTGTGACCTCCCTTCGATATCGTCTTGCAACAAAAGTTCCTTATGCGTACCTGCAGTCACTTACACCTTCTGGACATTAAGTCTGATCCCTGCTATGTAGGAGACGAGTACACCTCCAGGACATCAGGGTCCGGCGCCATAAGCTGAGAATATACTTAATATATAATATATAAGTCGTAATTTCATATTCTTCTGTTCATCAATGAATTAGTAATTGGGATTTGGATTTTATTTAGTTTTATTCTATTGATAAATAGAATTAAACCATTCTGCATGAGAATTTATTTGAACGTTTGATAATGGAATAAATTAAAATGAAATATTTGACTTAAGTATATTCTCAGTTTATGGCGCCGGACCCAGGCCTCATTCCTGAGACACATTCTCGAACGGGTTTCGTTCCTAATAATATACAGGAAACAATATCAGCTCCACGACATCAGGCCTGACCAGACACTTACACCTCCCGGACATCAGGCCTGACCAGACACTTACACCTCCCGGACATCAGACCTCACCAGACACTTACACCTCCCGGACATCAGGCCTCATTCCTGAGACACACCTCCCGGACATCAGGCCTCATTCCTGAGACACACCTCCCGTACATCAGGCCTCATTCCTGAGACACACTTCCCGTACATCATGCCTCATTCCTGAGACACACCTCCCGGACATCAGGCCTCATTCCTGAGACACACCTCCCGGACATCAGGCCTCACCAGACACTTACACCTCCTGGACATCAGGCCTCACCAGACACTTACACCTCCCGGACATCAGGCCTCACCAGACACTTACACCTCCCGGACATCAGGCCGCACCCGAAACTTACACCTCTCGGACATCAGACCTCACTAGACACTTACACCTCCCGGACATCAGGCCTCACCAGACACTTACACCTCCCGGACATCAGGCCGCACCCGAAACTTACACCTCTCGGACATCAGGCCTCCTTTCTGAGACACATATCCCGGACATCAGGCCTCATTCCTGAGACACACCTCCCGGACATCAGGCCTCATTCCTGAGACACACATCCCGGACATCAGGCCTCATTCCTGAGACACACCTCCCGGACATCAGGCCTCATTCCTGAGACACACATCCCGGACATCAGGCCTCATTCCTGAGACACACCTCCCAGACATCAGGCCTCATTCCTGAGACACACCTCCCTAGCATCACCATCACACATCATTATGAGGGTATCATAAGTCTAGTTGTCAGTGCGTGTGCGCTGACGGTTTAGTTTTCAGTGTTTTTGTAGTGACGCGAAATATAGCATAAAATTTTCATTCACGGAATTAAAAATAAGGATTATCGCCCTCATGCTTAGGTCTATCCTTAGATTAATTCTTTAGTTCACTTTTCTTGCCAATTTGATTTTAACACTGCTCTTCAAATATTTATACATTATGAGAATTCCAGTCATTCTGACATGAGCATCACTGAAGAGACATAAGTTGTCGAAATGCGAATCTGGCGATCAAAATTATAACGTATATATGTTCTAATATATATTCATATTATCCTAATCATGTCAATTTTGTAGAAGAAGAATTCTGCTCAATTAATAAGATTGAAACGACAGATGAAAGAAGTTGGCTTTAGAAACAAACGTTGGCACGATCAAGTAAGCAATCTGCAACAAACGATCAGCTACATTCAAAAGCAATTGTCATCATCTGAAAAGAAGTAACAGATTGATGAAGTGAGATAGAAACCACTCTAAATGCTGAACAAAAAATAGAAAAACAAACTTCCCAGTTGTGTTCATTTAACATGAAATTCTGCTCTGTTAACGTCTCTATATCAGAGAAATTGTTTTGACGTTTTGCCATATAATATCCCATGTTTCGTATCATTAAACAATTAAATCATGTCTTTGGCTTCTTCTGCTTGAAATGAAATTCAGTAGTGTGACTTGTCACTGCAAAACACTGGGACTGGAAGCATCTTCTCTAACTTTATCAAAAATATTAAGACAGACATCTTTATCCTACCCGGTACTACACTTGCTTTTAATAAAAGGATGATATCACTACTAATTATAATAGAATACAGTTTCATTGAACAACATAAATAATACAAGGAAACTTAATACCCGGATATTGACTTTCTGACTTTGACATGGTATACAACCACCTCACATTCATGTAGATTTTTATCTATAAAAGAAATATGATAAAAACACGTCTCCGAGTCAAATGCAGTTTAATATGTAATAAACATCAGTTATTTAACAAAACATTTTCCGGTATCACGAATTCGAGATATAACAAAAGAGGGAAAGGGGTATTGCGAAGCTGAACTTAATGCATAATTCTTTCAAGAAAAGTAATATAAACATAATTAAAGCATAGACATTGACAATGGACATCAGATAAACAGACATATTATTCAAGGTTACAAACTCGGTCCAATGCATAACGGTAACATCATGTTAATGTATGAACTTTTAATAAAAAAGTCAAAAACAGCTTGAAACAGAATCAGCTGCAACATTGAAATCCTAGAAAAAGATGTTGTCTCCTTAACTGATCAAGGGTCATATACCTTTAAATATCTATTTTCATTTTTGATATAATATCTATGTAATTTATTTTCTGTTGTTGATAATAATGTCAATAAGATAAAAAAATCGTTAAGTCAACTGTCTTGAAAATGGAAACATAGTACATGTATTATTTTGGGCATGGCGCTCGTCATTTGCTATTCTTGGCGTAACTGTATGCTAAATTAGTAAAAGCACTCGTGATAAGTGAACATTAAAAGGATTGCTGGTAATTAGTGTTCACACTACGTTGAGAATCTTGATCACGTGGCAAACATGTGACAAATGGTAGATAATGTCATGAATCTGTAAAGAGATAAACAAAAAGTATTAGTCGAGTGAAAATGCAAACACAAGTAGAAATTCGTACGGTTTATAGTAATTTGTCCATATTTAATGTGAATTATCAGACAGTCACACAATATCTGTATGTTAATCTGATATTTAATATTATATTTGAAAAAAATATATATATACAAATCAGGAAAAGTAACATCTGAAAATAACCTATGATATCAATATAAGTTACTTTGTTATAAAAAAAAACACCCCTTGATTTTGAAATACGAATAGTTGAAAATGTAGTTCGTTATTGCACCTGATTTTTTGCCAAGATACAGCATTTTTAAACAATCGGTTCAATAAACAGATATGTGGTTAAAACAAAGGGATTTTCTAAACATGTATTAGGTCAAGGTATGACACGGCTTACAGGTGCACGCGTGATTGTTTTAAAGGTCAAGGGTTAAAATGAGGCAGTGAGTAGAAATACTGTTTGTTGCAGATTCAGTATGTGTATTGCATAAACATTGTCGGAATCTTATATTCTTCTAGCATCAAATAAAGCTCTTTCGTGTGAAATAATATGATTAGAAATGGTGTATGGGAAATACATGTAATATACAAAAACACTTAATGTCATAAGAAACTTTTTTAATCACTGTCGTAGAAATATTGCTGATGGTACTTTTTCCTATTCAGATTTATACAGGGATAAATGCCCCATTTTGAATAATGTTCATCGCCCTCTGTAAATTGTCTTTTCATGATTTCACATCTCATACATTTACAATTATCTCTCCATTTCTTTCTTCTACTCCGCCTCCCTATTTTATCAGTTTCTAGCTTTTTGCGAGCGGCGGAACTATTTCTACCCGTTCTAGGTTCCTCTCGGATAATACCTACGAGTCGGGGAGCGTGTAACCCTTGTCTGTCTGTGATAGGTTCAATACTATTGGGTTCAGAAACTTCTGTTAAGCTGCTTAAATCTATTTGATATATACCCGATTTTTCCAATGGTTGATAGTTATTTGTATGAACAACTTCCTCTTTCTGTGGCAGTTCCTTTGGTTCATTTTTTCGAGTTTGTAATTTCTTTGAGTTTGTAAATTTTTCAAATCGATGTTTTGCATTTGTCGATGAGTTTTTCGTTTCGTTTTGAACTGCAGTAGCTATATTTGGTAAAGACCTTGATATTGAAGAACTTAAATCCTTTTCTTTGTCGATCGTATCCTACAAAATATAAAGTAATTCAACCTTTTTCGTTTAGTTTTTTAATCCTGAAATGTTCGCAATTTTACGAGGGCAGTTTGTTTTCGATGTGAAATACTTTCAAAATTTGTCTCTCTTTATCATCATTGATTTATAATATTTTATTACCCTTGTCATACATTAGAAATGTTTAAACTATAAAATAAATACTAGCATATAGGCTTTGCATCTAAATACATGTAATAAATAAAAATGAACTAATTCTAAATGGAAATAAATGTACATCTTGTTATGAAGGAGGAAGATCTTTGGGGCATAGATCTGCAAAAATATCGCTTCACTTTCAAGAAATGTAAGATGGAATGTAAGAAAGGCAAGAGTGTTCAAGCACCGTTCATAGAGGAAAGAGGGATTTAGATATTTGAATAGACAATGGTATGTCCTTAAGTTTAAGCATGGCCATCTAGTAGATAAGAAACTTTGTACAATTTTGTAACAACCCGAAAGCTTTATTTTAATATTGGTTTCTGACTGAAGTATATTAATGTACTACATGTACTATGTAAACTGTAGAGGGCATAGTATTTGGTTCCTCCGTACATGCTCAAGATACACTCATAAGCAAACAGAGAATAAAAGTTAGCGTAAATGTATTAAGCATAATACAAAGAAGAAAAGTAGCCGTATAGTGATCCCAGTTTTATATCCAAGTACGATGTCTTTATACATCGAATGACTACATGCGTTTAATACCTACGGTCTGTACTCTGTTCTAACAAACAGAAAAATAATAAGGATGACCAAAGACCATGCTAGCTTCACTGCTACAATATTAACATGCCGTTGCATATTAATTATAATAATCATTAATACTCTTGACAAATATGTTCTGAAGCTGAATTATGACCATGAAAGTTCTGTAAAAATTTGATAATGCCATATATTCAAAGGATGGGGATAAGGAAAATCGAAATGTTTCTGTAAATAAATTTACATATAAAAAGATCAAAGTGTTTTTAGGTAAGGGTTCTTGTTTTAAAATCAAGCAAAAGAACATAGAATACAAAAATATTTCATTCAAACTTAATCATAGGCCTATATACTTTAAATAAAATCATATTTACTTAGAAAATCATACACATACTGCAAGACGTGAATTGTGCATTCAGTATTAATTATACACATTGGATGCCTATATATTTACGTAAAGCATCAAAGGGAAATACATAGTTATTAACTGCAGTAAAATGTATAGTTATTTTAATGGAGGTCAGGCATTTAAAGGATATTGTGAACACTGGTAAGGGTAAGGGGTTAGGATCTTATTTTTACCTGATGTTCGCCTATTATTTTCAAATTTGATGTAATTTCTGGATAGAAAACCTATTAGGTAAAGAAAAGGGATAATTTGTAGTGGTAATATCACGAACTTATATAACTTCACACGATATCTAAATGCATGCTATAGTCCAGATGTTGAAGGGGTTTTGTTTCTTTATTCTTACGGAAATCTGAATTACAATTAATGATTCGTATTCTTATACCAGTTAGTACATGCATCAAATGCTCAACCGTACCGAAATTGAGTATCAGGCTAAAATTATTTCGGCATCTCGTAATTAAAATTCAAGAGTTTCAGCCATCAATTAAATGTCCTCCTTAAACGGCAATTTACATTAGTTTAATTATCACATCATATTCATTCTTTTTACTCATATTTGATTGCAGGTAGTCATTTTATATCAGTAATCACAATTAAATCTTTAAACTGCATAAGTATAAAAAATGTATATATATATATATATATATATATATATATATATATATATATATATATATCCAGAAGAAGAGGCAAGATTATGAAAGTATTCAGAACTATATAGTGTACAGCAATGCTATATATACATGTAAACACACAGATAAATAAATTAATATATATATATATATATATATATATATATATATATATATATATATATATATATATATATATATATATATATATATTGAAGATGAGAGTGTACATATACATGCATTCTGTGTACAAAGATTCCCTCAGTAGTAACCTAGGAGAGTGTAGCTCTCTGTGTAAATCAAAAGCCAAAGCCATTGTCCTAATCTATTACTAGGAAAGTCTATAGTTTAGACTGTATACCGAATCGTGATGTCGACTGTCTGCATATTTCCATCTTGTATAGTGAATCAGCACCTGTTATATATGTATGGGTCACAAATTCAGCTTATTTTATTAAAATAAAAATCTCATATAAAATATTGTAATACAGAGCACTTTTGTAATAATCATGGCACTGATGTTTTACAATACACGTAATGAGAATAACTAAAATGGCTTCTGAAAAATGGATAATGTAAGCATGCGTTTCTGAGGTAATAAGCACTGTCTAAACTGAGAATGCAGCATGACGCACTGTCAGAAGCAACATTTCTTTCATAAAATACAGAAAATGTAATTAAAGCTGAAAGTTCGGATAGAATAGAAATTGAAATATTCTCTTTAACTCAACTCTTAACCCCTATCGCACATGATAAGATATTTTTTTAATTTTCATCGCTTTTTCCAACTTTAGACATAGTTTGTTTTATTCTGCGTGCTTTGAGAGTTTACTACATCATATTGGGCGTTGACCGATACCATTGAAGTAAGTTAATGTAGTGGTTAATAAGTGGGATAAAGCTTTGTCTTGTTGTTGAATTCGATCTCATATTGGCTTCTCAGTCTATAAGGGATTGATATCCTTTGCCTTTATTAAACAGGAATCCGAGAATCAAACTATAAAAGCAGTGACGTAAAATATACCTGTATGTTGATAGACTTTTTCTCTGTACGAGCCGTCTTGGATGAGTAACCCGACGCGTTAGTTGTCGATGTAATGACACTGGACGCCGTACATATTGACGGTAATTTCATACTATCCAGCGTCAGGGACCTGACGCCCATACCTGGATTCTTGTTCTGTCTCTGAAATACAATACAATCCCATTAGTCTATGTTAAATTTATTCAAAAATCTATAGGAGATGCTTCCTATTCAACTATCGCATTCCTCTTTATCGATATCGTTGAGTTATATAATCAATTGGGTCTTTTCGTTATGCAGAATTATTTCCCTTATGAGCAGGTATTTGACATCAAACCGTTGTGACGTGATGTAGTTTCTATCTCATTTCCCGTAATTTTACACCAGTTTCCATAGAAATGGTTAACGTCAAAATGATTTGACGTCAGATACCTGCTCATACGGGAAATAACTCTGTATAACGAAAAGACTCAATTGTACTGAGATACACGTTTGCATATCAGTAAATCCGTTACATTTCTGAAATAATAATTATATTTGTTGTGTTACATTGTATAGGAATAGTATTATACAAGGTGGTGATCTTTGTCGTGCAAAATACAATTGTTAAATTATGAGTCTTTGAATGAAACTCAAGGCAAGATAGTAACATTTAAGATTATTCAAAATGAAAACGGTTTATCTTGAAAATCTATTCTAATGCAGTCATATAAGTAACACGAATTCTGATTGGGTGGTGGGAGTAAATTTGAGGCATAAAAGTACTTGATAACACGCCGCAAATTTTAAATTTGCACTAAAGCGCGATACGGATGCCTCTCAATCTTAACAGTATGGCAGATCTTGAGAAAGACACCGGGCCAAGCTCTGGTGGATCCAGCACATTGTAGTTACTTAACTGAAATTTGGAGCTGTTATGCAGTATGTAAGATATATGCGAGGATAGACTCGGAGTGGGACGATGAGTTAGTTGGTAATCCAGGTGCTGTAGGTAGTTTTCGTGTAAATACTGTAGGCCCTGTACCGCAGTAGACGTGCAGATGACAAATGTAAAGGAGAGTAACATATTGATGACTACTGATTTAATATGAAAGAAATAGTTTTAATTTAAACAAGTTTTTTTTTTCAATTCTTGTATGACGTTTACTGCAAAATAAGAAGTACCTCGAAATGTGCGTGCATAATATGCATAAAGAAATCGGCACAATCAGTCGTTTGACAAGATCTTATGTAGACTTCACTCCAAATCCTCAATTTGTAACTTATACATCACCGATTGCATGCCGGAAATTTGAATACACAAACTTGTCATCACCTAATTTTAACAACTTTTGAAAATAGTATTTTTATAATCCTGATGGACAATTGTGGAATATTTTGTTAGTTTGTATGCTTTTTTGTCTGTCTTTTTAAACATCTTTAAAATCCTTTACTTTAACTTTTGCACAGTATTATCCAGGGACGTCTATATTATTTTATCAAATGGTTCATATTGGATACATGACCCACTAGTGAGGTCAAGGATAGTGGTATCATGAGCCTGACCTTGACCTTTAAAAAGAAAAACTACTGGGGTAGTGGAGGCATAGCGTTTCACAAACACAGAGCCTACAACAGATTTTAAAATTTCATATTGTCATTCTAATCCCCAGTGGAATTTTAATAAAGGATAAGTGATTTTAAAATCAGACAGATTATTTTTTTATTTAATTTTGCATAATTTGAACGTATGACGCACAAAAAAGGATGAAGAAAGTTCTACTAAAGGATATAATTATGGTTTTCTTCGAGAAATAATATTATTTCGTGTCCTCTACGACAATATGAAGAATTTGTACATGGTTTACTTTTTGTCAAAGAAAGCGTTGCACTCAATCACAAATGTAAATACTCAACTTTTTAAGGCAATCCTTTCAATGTTTTTTCAGCGTACAAGTGGGACATGTTTTTCCTTCGTATTAGTCGGGCATTATTGTTGTACATTTATAAAGTAGTTTCGATAACACTGTGAAGCCCTGCAATCACGTATTCATTGAAGGCGCATTTGGTATTTAGGGAGCAACCATTTGATTTTAGGGGGGGGGGGGACAGGAAAACTTACATCGGCATGAATATTTTTTTGCCCAATTTTAGAGTCCGATTATTTTTTTCTTTATTGTTTTTTTTTGGTCGGCCCTTCGGGCCGGGTTATTTTTTTTCCCCCAAAATTTGAGCCGGACTTTTTTTGCAAAGTCTTCCTGCCCCCCCCCCCCTCCCCCACCCCCCATAAAAATCAAATGGTTGCTCCCTTACTGGTGAATTATGATTTGGAAAAGATTGTTTTAGTTTTAGGGTTTACTCTCATCATCTTTGATGTGATTTGGCTTGTACAAATTAGTTCATGTATGTGTCGAATACAAGGACCAAACAATATGGATAAATCACTGTAACATGATATATATATATATATATATATATATATATATATATATATATATATATATATATATATATATATATATATATATATATATATATATATATGTAATTACAAATAGAAAAAGGAAAAATCGTTATTCAAATATCTCACATCACTAAAACAGGGACATAAAGATACATACACCCTTGACTAAAGGTAAAAATACAACTCACTTGAGGAACAAAGAAACAAGACAAAACATGAAAACAACTTATCCTTATCAAAGTATAGAAATAGCCCGTTCTTCGGACGTATATTAGCAACTTTGTCCCAGATTAGTAAAACAAGTGCATGACTATATGCACCAAACATATGTATCTAATTATCTCCAAGGTAGTCCTCGTGATAGCACAATGATACTATAGCCTTGTAAAGGGCGTGACAAGATACATGTTCTCTCGTAAGTCAAGCGATATTACGTAACTCTTATATCATGGTTTACAATGGTACGGCTTAATTGAGTAAGTCCATAAGACTGAGAGGGCTTTATTCGCCGGTACGTAGTCGTATTTAATTTTGTTACGAAAACCTCTTTATCAAATCATGGCAAAGTCCCTTTGTTATAAATTGATGGAGGACGTTTATCGCTCTACACTAAATAGGGCACAATTGTAAACCTTGATTAAATACAAGGGATCAACGTAAAACCATACTTAGTGTTAAATTGTGTATTCTGGTCTCCAAAACTAAACGAATAAATCTTTTAAATACATTAACCCCAAAAGCTGTCTCGATCAATAAGTTGGTAAATCGAAATTTATTTCGTAGCCTATCGTTGTAAACGTCGACATTGGCATTATTTACAATACAAGAGAATGTGAATTAAGGAATGTGTATATGTGTATAGGGTAAAGCCGTAACTCATGCATATTTTATCCAATAGTCTGAATAGACGATACGTCAATAGAAACTTTAAGTTTGATGCTATGTAACAAACAGAAAATTTTGTCCTCTATTTTTATATGGTGAAAATCCACCTCGGATCCCTCTATACTGCATATAAACGTCTGAATACCCGGAAAAGATTCCTTACATAGCATTTCACCAGGAGACGTTTACATTGTAAAATTTCTTTTTCTTATGGTGATTAAAATAAGCTGCGATCTACTGTCGATTTCTGGGTGATGAACACCCCTTCCCCTCCCAGGTCAAATAAGTTGCTAACATCCAGTGTCCATGTGGCTATTTAACTGGATAATTGTAAGAATAGAAATAAAATTCTGACAAATAAACTCTTCCTAAATACGAAAATTATACAGTTATACTCAGTCATTGGAATGAAGAATGAACTTTACCTTTGGTATTAATTGTGATTTTACTGTGAAGTCAATTTTTGGTAGATTCCGGTTTCGTTCTTGAAGGGCTTTCCATCGCTTGACGTAAGAACCCTTGGTTGTATGCCGTGGTTGGATAAAGCCCGAAGGACTGTGCCCTCTAGGCGAAGATTCGTGTGACGTAGTTGACATGGTAACCAATTACAGACGCTCTTCCATGACATTTAATAGTATATCCAAACTTGTATGATATTTCACAGATAGTCCATAAAGCTAAGAATAATGAATTTTTATCTTATTCCTTCACCTTGGCGTTGAAGTACCTGCGCATTGTGTCAAATCACAATGCATTATTAGCCTGTAGAACTTGTAATAAAATCACAATTACACTGCAGTATCACGGCTGAATTCAATCAATCATTGCCGGTAACTTCAAGTAAAATCCCCGTCGTTGTTCTCCCTACTCAATAAACCTATAATTCTTGGTCCATTGTAACAATTTAAGTTACGCGTTATTTAAAGTGAGAAGTTACTTGTAAACCACTTATTAAAGAAAATATATCTCCGCACACATACAGGGCTTTACACAATACTGAATACATATATGCGCAATATTAGGAAAGTTTAAATTTCCACACGTCGTAAGAGTCTATTTCTATCATAGGTTTATTTTTTCAAGTCACCGATCCACATGTTTTACAAACGCTCTGTAAACCAAATGAGATTTTCTTTTTTGTGTGTTCATTTCTAAATCACGTTTGAATGGTTCTTTTGAGTCAAATAATAAGAAAACAATAGTCAAATCAATGTCAGGAGATTATAAAGTAAGCTACGTTAGGCAGAACTTCAATACACAAAAAAATTTATGACATGGGGTATTAAAAATAAATTTGAAAATTATTTAAAGGTACTTTAACATGAAAGGGGTAGTGGTATAACTGAAGCTAAGCTCTTCAACTAAATCCTAAATGTCAAAGATATACCAAATACACAGCGTTTATCGCTCTATGACATATGTACTCTACTAATACTATAAACATGCAGACATAGATAAGGAAGAACTTTGAGCGTTGGGTTGCAAAGAGATCACATCCTTTACAACTTGCAACTCTAAACTGAAAAGAAAGAAAGAAAGAAAATTGGAGGAGAGAAAGAAAAAGGGAAGAGAAAGGAAGAAAGAAAAAGTGAAGAGAGAGAAAGAAAGAATTTTTTTCAGTAGTTTTATATTACTAAGTTACGACGTTTTGTTTTTCATGACATGCATGAAGATACATACAGGTGTATGATATTCTGTCTAATAAGGTTTCAATTCCCTTCGTTGCGTAAACTTGCATTTTTTGATAAATGGATTCGCTGGCAGGTTTTTTTCGAAATTTAACATAAACTGGAGCCAATATGATCTCATTATAAGAAACAACAACAACTACTACTACTACTACTACTACTACTACTACTACTAACAATAATAATAATAATAATAATAATAATAATAATAACAATGATAATTATTATTATTATTATTATTATTATCATTATTATAGAATAAATAAGTAAATAAATAAATAAATAAATAAATACCTGAACTCCCCTATCCCCTCTGTTTTTAACATGTACAGTAGTGTGCATGACTTGGGACTTAGATTTCCTGAATCTGAGGTCAAACTGATTTTATTTCTTGTCTTTCAGAGGAGACAATAAAATCCGAGAGTGTTTGTCACTGAAGACACCGCCACGCCGCTTGGGTGAGTCCCAAGTCGAAAATCTTAAGCGACGAAAAACAACGAAACCAAACCCCACCCCACCCCTCCCCCATATTTGACTGTTTGATGTTTACCGTTGTAACAATATGGACAGATAACACAGTTAGACAATAGTCATGAAATTACTTTGGGTGTAGTTTAGTTTGCAACTGTACAATCTAGTATAATATATATCACTATGGTATTAGCTACAATACTGTGTCTTCTAGCACATTTGTTCCTATTTTGACACTTATGTTGTCGGGTTCTCTCTACTATGTGATCGTTAAAATAGCAACAGGATGATAGAGAGGATTAAAGCTCTATGACCCGAATATATATGATCATAGATTTAGGAAAATGAGGTTTACGTCTATTTTCCTGACACCGTTGAAGTTATTTAGTTTCAGAATATATCAATGTCTGTAGTCTTTGTGATAAAACGATCATTTATTGTAAATAATTGCGGGTCAACATCAAATACAGTGCAATGAATCATGGAACAAAATTGTGAACTTCTGCATGGGCACATACATGTCTACAATATGTAAACAGAACATGAAAAGAAATATCAACAAAACGTGGACGGCAACATTGCGATTCCACGAAAAAGGAGAGGAAATTAAAGATGTCTGATCCGAATAATTCCAATAGGGACATAAGTTTAGAAAAATACGGATCAAATTTGTCTTTCTAGCATTGTTAAAGATAAAAGTTTCGGCAAAATGCGGGGTCAATATTGAATACACGAGGGGAAATATGCAACGATCATATTCATGCGCTCAATAAGTATACAGAACAAGGTGAAGGGAAAGAAAGTTAGACAAAACAAAATTTACATTTGGAGTTATCTACCCCTTAGAATGCAGATTCAGCACAGGATTAGTACGTGTCCTTCTCGTTATACATGTACCTACTTTTAAATTCTTCGTATTAGAATACTTTTTAGCTATACATTGTAGAAGAAAATATTCCGACACTTACACTTTGCTTTCTAATCAAAATCTTTATTTCATATATCAAATTTGTAAGTCTAAGAATGTGCCTTAGAATTACCAATAAAATAACGTGCAGGTGCAGTTTTCGGAACTGATGAGTTCATAGATAGATATTCATAAACACCGACGAAAGACAAATAACGTTATTTGGAGAGGGACTATGTCAATCGATATTTATACACAGATATGGGTTTGCTTTTACGTATTATGTAAAATAATCTATCATTCGTATTAAGATTTGGGTCATACAGTTCTCTACGGTCGTCGAAGAGCTTTATAACTTTCAACTGAACCCACTGAAACCCCCCCCCCCCAAAAAAAAAAAAAAAAAAAAAAAAAACCCCAAAAACCCAAAAACAAAAACAAAATCTCATTCGATACCTGTTAGTTAGATAGGTACACTATAGCTACAACATCATACAAAAAATCTGACAGGGAATCTTACACAGATCATGTGTACACTGTCATCCTTTAACCGCGGGTTACCGAGCATCTGTGATGTACTTTAAAAAGCTTTGGGCTCGTAGATATAACAGTGATTTCCCTTTCCATAGTTTGACATCGTCCACTTCTTTCATGTTCAATCGGAACACCGTCGAATTTACGTACGGAAATGGACGAGTTGTTACGATTGCTTTCATGTTAAAATGTGCACCCACAGACGAACTATTCAATATACAAGTGTGATATCTATATTGGGGGCACCGACTTCATTCAACGAAATCTGATCGTGAGTCGAACGCATGTCATGTATGCCATCCGTTAACAGCGATGTTTACCAGTCATGTTTATACTGAGTGATAGATGGGCCCTATGTTTGATATATATATAAGTACGTTGGTTCAGTTTTATTCCGGTGTTGTAGATACCATAATAGGTTTGTAAATAAACGTGGTGAAACAAACCATGGACTAGGTACATAATTCTCATATCATAAATTATGGATCCAACTATCCACACTTTCAGTGGTAGATACAGGATTTTAAAAGGGGGAGGTAGTCAAGCCAAGATGAAATGATCATGGGTTTAGCTCACCTGAGTCGAAGTTTAAACGGAAGTTTTTGTGATCTCCATTTGGTGGGCGTTCGACCGTCTATTTCTCCGCCTGTCTGTGCAGCGTAAACCTTATATTGCTTTCGACTTCATTTACAGAGCTACTGAAGGGATTCTGATGAATCACTGTAGGGATTGAATACTCAAGGTCCAATTTAAGAGTTGCTGTTTTTGGCCAGGTTCGTCAAGGGGTGGACTGGTTCTTTTTTTTTTAATAGAATAAATGAAAATGGAAAGACATACAGAAAGAATTTTAAGGTTTTTTTGTCAATTATTTTAATAGTAAATCAATGGTGAGAAGAAGGATAAATCATTAGAATGTACTAGCAATGTAAAGATGATGGATAAATCCAAACCACAAGTCCAAAAATCATGAAACCATAGGACATACAAAATCAGTGAAAATGAAAAACAAATGGAAAATAACAAAATATGTCTACTTGAAGAGCATATGTGAACCCCTGTGATGGAGTGAGATCAGGTGCCCGGGGAGAGTGAGCATCTCCTGCTTGCTAGCAACACCCGTCACATATACCCCGTAGAAAGAGTCAAATCGTGTGAATTCCATATGTATTTATATATGGAGAAGTCGAAGTAGGTAACCTTCTAGTATAGAAGGTGTCAAATCTGTGTAAAGTGATCGGAATCGGTCTCAGTCCAGAATATCATTTAAAAGTCTGAATAACGAGATATCATATGGAGTAATAAGAGTCTCGTAACGATCGTAGAACTTCCTCAGTGACGATGCTAGTCTAGCACATATATAACCCTGGTTGAGCAGCTTAACTAAAAGTCGCCTAGCCCTCAGAACAAAGTCATTGTAATTTGAACATGCTCTGGAATAACGTATTAACTGAGATATGAATACGCCGTATGCGGGCGATGATGGAATGTTGCTACTTATGAAAGGAAAGTTTGTGATAGCGAAATTGAAATCGTCACGTTTGTCATAGAGTGAGGTGTTCAATTGACCATTAATGTCGAAAGACAACATAATATCTAAATACGAAGTAGAATTACTAGTTTCTGTGGTTTCTTTGACCTCCAGTTCACTTGGATAGATGATGCTAAGGTAATCCGCGAATGAAGGATTATTAATTGAAAGCAAGTCATCTATATATCTGTAAGTAAAATTGAAGCCAGGAGCCAATTGTTTTTTCCTTGCGAAAACAAAGACTGAATGAACTCAGCTTCGTATGAATAAAGGAATATGTCAGCCAGAGGCGGAGCACAGTTAGTGCCCATTGGAATGCCGACAATTTGTTGAAAAACCTTACCTCCAAACACCACAAAAATGTTATCGATAAGAAAGTTCAACATCTGGATGACAACTGTTTCAGTGTATTTATTTTTGGAATCAGAATTTTCCCTAACAAAGTAAGTTTTATCGTGGCCTATTACTATATATTTGAATTTGCGGCTTCCATTTTTACTAGTAAATGCATTTTGAATAATTTCCGCTAATCTGTCTTTTAATTTCTGATGAGGGATCGTTGTGTACAGAGTCGAAAAGTCAAAAGACTTGAAGGAGTGAATTTTAGTAAAACTTTTTGATTTTAGATGTTCTAACAACTCTTTTGAATTTTTAAGTATCCACATTTGATTAATTCCACTTCTGGAATATACTGTTTCGCAATATCTATGAAGGCCAGATTTAATTTCTGATAATATTTTTGTGAGTACCATCGATACAGATTTTGTGGAACACTTCGAGGAACCAGCGATAAAGCGTTGTTTGTACGGAGTTTTGTGCATTTTTGGAATACAGTACAAATATGGAAGTTCTAAATTCAATTTATTTGAGTCAATACCAAACGTATTGAGGACAGATTTATGATTCTCGAGTACTTCCGATACCCAAAAGTTCGTGAGAGTATAAGTAGGATTTCCTGGAGATGAATTTAATCCTAATTCTTTCACTAGGCTGTCAAAGTAATATTTCTTACAAGTAAATGTATAATTATTAGATGCTTTATCTGCTGGTGTAATGATATAATGTTCTTGGAGGAAGATAATTTCTCTGACAACATCAGGATCTTTAAAACTAGATTCGAATCTGGTGTTTACAGAACCTTGTAATTTTTTAATTTTTGATCTCAGCAGTACTGCAATAGATTTTATCCAGTCCGAAAGAGTGTCAACTTGTACTTCCTCTCTTTTTGCCCATCGTGTGGCATATTCCTCGCAGCAGTTCATAATATTCTCAAAATTTTGGCTCCATGTGAATGATCTGGGTTCTCTGTATTTTGGACCTTTAAGTAAAAGTTCTCTTAATTTAGTGTTTTAACTATATCGAGATCACCAGTAATGACATGGCCACAAGGAGAATATACGAAATTAGATGAGGAACATGCACACGGTTGAGGATGGCATGCAGAGTTGCTAAGATCAAGACACTGTAGAAACCCTTTGTAATTATAAATTTTGGATGCAACTGATGGCGTGTAGCTATAGGAAATACATGGCGGATCTTTGTTTTTGAAATATGGAGGTATTTTCTCTAAAACAGACTTATGATTTAAAATTTGGCTAAAATTTAAATAATCAATGCCTTTATTTGCAAATTTAATTTTGATGAAAGGGCAATTAGATTTTTCCATAGAAATATCTGACTTGACGGGACGAAAAAGTCTAGCGGTCGATATGTCCATAATAATGCCATCAGGGTCCGGCCCCATAAACTGAGAATACACTTTAGTCAAATATTTCATTTTAATTTATTCCACTGGCAAACGTTCAAATAAATTGTCATGCAGAATGCTTTAATTCTATTTATCTATGGAATAAAACTAAATAAAATACAAATCCCAGTTATTAATTCATTGATGAACAGGAGAATATAAAATTTTGACTATTCTCAGTTTATGGCTCCGGACCCTAGTCTATACTCTGCAGAGCTTATATCAGTAAATATACGGTGTCTGGACGATACGTACAACTCGTGTAATTTTCTGAGTGAAATAGAATAAAGTTTTGTACGAATGTGATGAAGGCCCAAAGGTTTATTTATAAATGGCAAAAGAGCATCAAAGGTAATATTATGTATTTCAGGTTTGTTGTATTTGCGTGTACCATGACTTCGATGCCTCCTCTGGCTTTTGTTGAATAAACCGAGTACGTTTACTGATTGACACGCAGGACTAGTGAGATTACCAATACTACTAATATTGCCATTGCATCCATAGGGCGAAGCAGTGCCGAGACGTCTTATCCAGTATTCTTCTCTTTTCCGACGAAAAGGAGTGCTCAAATTGGCATTGTTTGTGGGGTGATATATTTTTTCTATAATTCTAATTTTCATTGAGAGAATAGAGTGGTCAGGCTGGTTAAAGTGGCGATAGAGTAATTGGTTTCCACCACAATTTATTTTGGATCTGTGACCTGATACTCTTGTACGGAGTTGTCCCTTTGTCTCTCCAACATATATTAACCCACAGAGTGAACACTCAATACCGTACACAATATTTGAACTCTTACAATTCAAATGGTCAAAACTATGCGTATGAAAGGTATGTTTGGTTAAATTACTCGTAAAAGAATTGTCTGTAATTAAGATGTTGCAAATTTTGCAATTTTTGGTCCCGCACTTAGATATTTCACAATCATAAGGGGAGAATTGGTAATCTTTAATTACGTCAACTAGTTTAACGTTACAGGGCTTGATGTTTATGAAGCTATCCGCATGTTGATACCAGAGTTCATTATTAGTGCTTACCACAAATGTTTGATTTCTAATGTCATTTAAGATAATATTGGGGACACCTAAGTTAACTGCTATGCACGTGTCCTTGCACATTACAGTTTGAGGCCTTTTTATAGTGGGATGGACTTCTCCTTTAACACTGATTTCTCAGATTTTCATGATAGATTTGAAATACTCGAGGTATTTTTCAGCAGGATGGCGGGGCGACACAGGGTCAAGGGGGTACCCTCCGGTGTTGTTTTTTTCTTGGTTTTTTTTTTTGCCGTTTCTGCACATTTTCTGTGTTTTCTTTGAATGTTATAATGTATAAGAGCGTTTTAGAGTAATGTGGTGTTGCTTTTTGTTTAGTTTTGTTTGTTTGTTTTTTGTTTGTTTGTTTGCTTTTTTGTTTTTTGTTTTTTTTTTGGTTGTTTTTTTTTTTGTTTGTTTGTTTGTTTGTTTTTTTCGGGGGAGGGGGTGGGGGTTCAATTCTGAAATAAACTTTCTAGAATCGGAGATTTTCGTAGAAAAACTTTAATTAAGATTCTCATGTGTTCAAGTTGCTCATGTGAGCAATGTAGACCCATTTGGACCTCTTATTATGCAATATACCCTTATAATTTGGGTGAAAAAGAGGAACCGGGCCATCCTACCTCTCTAAATCTGCAAGGTGTCTAACTGCGAAACTATATTTCTTCCAACATTGAAAACGAATTCCATTTTCAACTAATTTCTTTTTATGGCGATATTCGAACGTTATGAAATCGATCTTTCATTACATTTTTCTCAGTTCTAGTTGTTATTAAAGCGGAAGTGTTCTTCAGATTTTCTAGGGAAATCCCTCTGTTTTGTATGTAAAGATAGGAACAGTCAATATATAAAATTTTTTATAAGTCTTTTGTATTACTTTTACATATTTATCTACATATTCTTATGCTCACACAGTTTACACTGTATGAATATCTGTGTTTTATACATAAAATTTGTATTATTATTACTGGCGAATTTGGAAACGCACGACCTCCCCTCCTCTCATAAAATTAAAAAACTAAACAGTTATTTTTTTATTCTTATACCGTCGTATGAAACAATGAAAAGTAGTAAACTTTAGGAAAAAAGAATAAAAGTATGATCAAATCGGGAATTTTATTGTCATCACTCAGTTAAATCCTGTCAGATTTTTCTTAAATTGAAAATTAATGTGATACATAATCTGCAGGGGCATTTTGCAAAGCTTGAATGTGATTTTGTTAAAACTGCCATCGGCTGTCTGCAAGCAATTTATAATAGCGGAGCTTGTAACCTTGAATGTCCAAGAGGTGAGCCTTGATGTCCGCAAGAATTGCACATCTCCTGTCTGGCTAGACCAACCAGCCAATGATGTAAAAAGGTAATAATAAAAAGAGATGTTTGTGAAACATCAATGCCCCAAGCGGCAACAAAGTCCAAATAAGGCAACTTTTGCAGTATCATATATCTTGTTTACATCCACCTCATGGAAATACACATGAAATACCTACATGTTACAATTCAGAAGTTATAACTATGTTAAAGTTTTTGAAATGTAGGTCAAAGTTCACGGTCAATGTCACGAGGTTAAAATTTATTGTATTGACCGAAAGGTCTTGTCACGAAGAATATCCATGTGAAATATGAAAACTCTACCTCTTACGATTCAAAAGTTATAACCAATGTTAAAGTTTTTGAAATGTAGGTCAAAGGTCACGGACAAGATCACGAGGTCATTGACCTTGGTGTAATTTGAAAGGGCTTTATTAGAGGAGTATGCATTTTAAATAGTAAGTCTCTATCCCTCACGGTTCAAAAGTTCTGGCGAAGGTTAAAGTTAACAACAGAGTGAGACAAACAAACAAACAAACAGGCAGGCAGGAGAAAAACATTATGCCCCGATCTATCAATCCGGGGGTATAAAAGCAAAATGAAATAAATCAAAGGGCTGAAAGTCCTGTGTGTTGGCTAGTGTGAAAGGAGTTATTAAATATGAACTCTGCAACCTATCAAATGTCTACATACATACCAATTACAATTAAATATTTGTAAGATAATGAGACAAGTCAAGAAAACTATTGATTTCTCAGAAATGATCAAAATCCAAGGTACATAATTCTGTCCACATGAGTTAATTGGCACCACCTATTGAGAGATCCAGACAAAAAATTAAATTTAATAGGGTGTCATAAGTATTTCATTTCTTCTAAGTTTCATCTCATTCCTTCACACAGTTCATAAGAATAAAGAAGAAAATGTGAATACAAAATAATAAAAAATATCTTAAGAGCCTCTCGATCAGGAGTCCAGCGCGATACCACTAGGCCACGCCGGCTTATTTATTAGAGAAAAGTCATACAATAACAAATATGTGCACAGTACAAAGTACAAGCCCCTTTATTTTGAAGAGACTATTATGATATATAAGAAGAAAAAGTAATTAGAAACAGGGAAGCGTTTATGCCAGTATTAATCTTTTTTACTCTAAAGGCAGTTCAACAAGTTTTACTGATTTCAAAAAATACTTCTATCTATAAGGACAGTGTAATCTTAGATAATCGCAGATATTTTTTTCAATTACTTCAATTTCTTCGTATGAAATTTCAAATTTTTGGCTCTTCCTTGAGGTGGCCTCCACGTGGCAAGAGCTGGAAACACCAATTTCTTAGTGGTTAACAACCTCAGTTCAAAATTCAATATTCATTTAATAAGTGATTTCAAAAATTTCAACAAATAAATCCGTTTAAAAAAGAAATCTAAAGTTGGGCCATTTTGGTAAAAAAAAAAAGTTGGGCCATTTTGGTGTGGGTGGTTTTGTTTTTTGGCTGTTTTTGTGTGGGCCGGTTTGTTTTTTGGGCGGTTTTGACTATAATTCAGGTAAACCAGCAAGAAGCTTTCACTTGTTCTGATACTCCCTGATCTGTTCTCACATGTCAACTTTCAGTTCAATATCTGAAGAAATGGCAGAAAGAAGTCTGGGAAACTAGAATTTCTACGGATTTTCCTTTCCAAGTCCAAGAGCTGTAACTCGGCAAATAATGAGATATCACTATGAAACTGAAATTTGCTCTGTGACCTATTGATATGTGCTTGCAAACAAAATTGATATCTGCATAAGCAGCAGAAAGAGTCTGGAAATCTAAAAATTCTTAAGTGAAGGAACTGCAACAATAAGGCTAATCACTAAAAGCTTCCCTTGCTCCGCAACTTATTGATCTGTACTCACATGCCAACTGTCAGTGAACTGAAACACCGAAACGGCACCCTAAACACAGAAACGGCAGGGTAAACACCAAAACGGCACTTACTATTAATCAAAGAAACAAAAGACAACTTTTTTATGATATATATATTATACATCGGCGTACCTAATTGAAGACCTACGGGTAACTGAAGACCTACGGAAGACCTATGGAAGACCTACATTTCTAATGACATTATTATTTAAAACTGTTATTAGAAATGTGATCCTTATCATTAAAAAAGACAATATAAATATTTATCTCTGTAATATTGATAATTTATACTGCATTTTGACCAAAATATTGTATAGGTCTTCTTTCAATCGAAATGGTCGCCATTACTACTATTTTATGGAGTAATTAAACATTCATTGTCATTTATAAAATGTGATATTTTAGCTCAGGAGCGGATATTTTTGTTTAGATATACATTAATATATATAAAGAAATAAGATCAAATATGTTCTGACTACTGTATTGTATGTTTACAGCACACTTGAGTATACAGCTGTAATGGCAGTCATTTTGATCCACACTGAGAAGACTTACACATTATTTGATTTATAACATGCTATAAAAACACAAAGTTATATAATTTTTTGTGAAATACACATTTTTATAGCATGATAAACATGTATATGAAATTGTTTTCTAATAATAATGTCGAGATAAATTTAGGCCTTCCGTAGGTCTTCAATTACCCGTAGGTCTTCAATTAGGTACGCCCTTATACATACAATGACCAAGTTATATTATGATTTGATGCATATTGACATAGTTATTGCAATTCCTTTTCCATGCTATTTCAGGTTGTGAAAATGGCCATCTTCATCTCATGAAGAGGTTTATAGCCAGTATATATTCATTATTTTTATTATCGCAATTTGTAACATTTATAGTAGTATTAATATTAAAGAAATGAAATTTTATAAATTTGCAATATCAAAACTTTGAAGATTTGGATAATAGCGTAACTTTGATTAATTTGTCAAGTTTTTGTTTACAAGATAATTGGGAAAAGTTCCCATGACAATCCTTTATTATGCACAGTTACTTATAATTGCTCAGCAATTGCACCTTTCATGTATGCATTGAAATAATTGCTTTTAAATTAATTGAAACTATTATATTTTTTATTTCTAAGTCAAAATTTAAAAAAATCCGCATTTCCAATGTTGTTTAGCCTATATATTGTGGAGTTGGACAAATTTGTCATTATAATGAGTATATAAGTGCCGTTTCGGTGTTTACCCTGCCGTTTCTGTGTTTAGATGCTGTTTCAGTGTTTCGTTTCACCCGCGAACTGTCGGACCAATATCTGATGAAACAGCTTAGAAAGTCTGGAAAACGACATTTCTAAGCAATTTTCTAAGTCAAGAATCGCTGCTTGGCAAAAAAATGGGTCAATCACTACGAAAACTTCACCTTACTCTGTAACCTATTGATATGTACTTGCCATAATTTCAGTTTAATATCTACATAAGTCCGTGACTGTTTCGAGAGCTTTTCAAGAAAACAGCTGGGCGGAAGTAGAAACAAGATAGGCAACTCGCGCAAAAGTAAATAGTGTCAAAATACCGATATTCGAGAAAATGCTTTGCATTTTATTCAGATGTATGTACAATTATCAGGACCAAAACTATCTAATTTTAGGAAATTCAGATATCATACATTCTCAAAACGCACCCAAGCAATAATAAGTAAGGCATATAATAGATGCGAATTTTCGTAACAGGATCGAACGAAAAGTTCAGTAGTTGTCTGACAATGGTATATATTCATACGCGATTTCTCAAAACAAACGAAAAATATTTCGAAATTTACAATGCAATTATGTGGAATAACCCCAAATTCTATAAAGAGACATATTTGCATTTTTCACAGGCCGTTTTGTTTCGATATATCAATTTGGATAATGTGTTCCACTGACGAACAACAGAGAATTATTTCTCAAGGCGTACTGTTGTTGATTTAATGAGTAGCTGTTCGCCTGCAACTTCCACACGCTGCACGACAGCATAGTATGTTGGCTTTTCTAGCCAACACAAAAATTAATCGTCATTGCTCTGGATTTCACATTGAAAGATGCATGGTTACCATCTTTCGATCGGATTGTGCCTTGTTTCTTTAAATCTTTCCGCAAAAGGCCGAAATAGTCTGTTGATCTAGGCACATTTCTAATGTATTTGACAGATTCGTGTATTTTGGATTTTGAAATGGATAATAGTTTTATATAAGTAAGGTTTATTTTATGTTATTTTCATCTAGAAGTTTGCGATAATAGGAACTTCATTGGACCGCCCTTGTGTTCCATCCAAGTCTTTGATGTTGACACATAGTTGCCCTTAAGCACCAAGACCCTGTCTTTTCGAAAACTTGCACAGCCCTTTACAAAAAAATTCTGGATCTACCGCCTGATTATTAGTACATAACTTTTCCCCTACTGTCAAAGATTATTTATGATATTTCCTAAACTTTTAATATATTGTTATATATAACATATATGACACAAAGGTTAAAGTGAATTGAATGTACACCGAACACAATCAAAGGTCCAGATGGGTTCGAACTCGCGACTTCTCTATTATGAATCTAACTCGCTTTTAAGGTACTCAGATACAATGGTACCAGGATTATTTCAGGTCTATGGTGGAGGTCAGTGTTTAGTAAGAGAGGAAACCGGAATATCCGGAAAATGCACCGCTTTTGGGCATGAACACCGTCAGTCCTTCTTATTGGCTTCGACTGGGTGTTGTATTTTATTTACGATAGGTTTCGTATGTAGTGGCTACCAGTACTCTAGCCCACTCAGCCACTGATGACCCTTAAGTGGACCACTGAGTTAAATCATGACTTTTTAGTTACCTTAGTGTCCAAGATAGAATTTGCTCTTAGCTTCTCAATCCGTCTTTTGTGTCGAATCTCCGTTAGCGTAAGCCCATGTCTTTCTTTGCGTATCTCAGTAGGGAAGTTTTTGTTGGATTCATCCTGTGGAAAGCCTACGCTTGGTGCCCCGTGCACGTATTTCATCTTCACAACTTTCTCCATCTGCACAGCCTTGGGTTTTTGGGAACACTGCATATTCAAAACTAAGAGTTTGTGTGCACTTATACACGTGGTATTTCATAAGTCAGTTCCGTATCTTAACGTGTTCGTCTTCCTTGACTAGTGAGGCACAGGGCCTTTTAGGCACCATTGTCTTACACATTTGTCAGTAGTATGACATTTCCTGATTAGGAAAAAAGTATATAGATCTATCTATTAATATTCTTTATTTGACCATCGAGTCGTCCAAGCAATACCAATGGCTCTCAAATTGGTTATAATAAATCTAGAGATTTAGTTAATCAGTGGGAATTAGTGTAAGTGTTTGTCCTTTATGTTGAAGGGATAACCAGTAAATGTAACGTCAGATTGAAGGTGATTAAAGCCTTAAGGGTTGACATTATACATCCCCTTCAAATTAAATACATGTAACTGCATATATATTCAAAACATAGCGTATAATTGCGACGAAGATTTGCATGTATAAAAAATATTAAATAATGACTACATGCATTAATAGTAAACCAAAAGAGAACAAAATATGCTGGTAAAACAGAGTGCGACTTACTCCGTGTATATGCTAAAGATGTATGGTATCACGGGCTCAGGACAAGGAAAGAGGAGGATGACAATAGGGGTACTAGTAGATTTGTGCGGCCCCTCACCTTTCTCACTACGCTTACATATCCGTGTATGTATGATTTTTATCATAAAATCTGAGGAAAAAAAACTCTAGATGCAATATTTGATTCCGGGGACATAAAAAGACACAAAGTAAGTTACACAGTAATTTAATGCTTTAGTGTTAATTGATAATGTGTCAAGTTCGGCAAGTGCATTGTATGTATTATTTATATCAAACTGAATGCAATCAGTTTAGCAATGATCTTAATGGAGCTCAGAGGGCGATACTAATGCTATTAGACTTTAACCACAGGATTAAGATTTATGGTGTAAAGCTTTAAGGCTGATGGATTTTTTTGGGAAACTTTAAATACATTACCCAGGGACGGGTCCAGTGTTTATTTCTTTTAATAAACAGAGCCGTGTCACAATCGTGCTAAAATAACTATTCACTATTGTACTTCACTTGCGATTCTAAACTTCTTAACACTTTCGGCATCTTAAATGGAACTTTCTTAATTCAATTAATTGATGTTAAATTAACAGGCATATCAAAATTATGTATTCAAACTTGGTTTGAAACAAAACATTCTGTTCTTTTTATTTCATAGAGTATATATATTCTTTTCATTTGATGCACGATATTTAGTTATCATCTGAAAACGTCTTTCAACGTATTTTACTCAATGTTTACATGTTGTGAACTTGACTATTTAACCTAAATGTATCCATTAAAATTTTGTTAGGACCAGACCTATGATTATATGAAATCCATGTATGGAATAGAGTATGAGAGAATGGACATAGTAAATGCTAATTGCTACTTTATAGCATGGACATCCATTTATACACCTAAGAAAATGAACTTTTCCCGACCTCAACAAGGGTTATGCCATGGGTAGCATCTCTTCATACGACAGCAAAATCCTTCTTCTTCTTCCATTTAAGTGAAGGACAGCTTAAGCGGCAACATCTGACAAGGACTCAACTGTTACTTCCAGAATATCTACAAGATTTCGTTACAGGCACACGCACGCACGAACAGTATCCTTACTATATCCTCTCCTCCCCCTTGTAACGCTGTTGTGAAGGGATAATAATCTCTTACTGCATACCAAATTTGAATGCAAGACTTAAAAAAAAGTAGTATGATTTGTAACTACCTTGTGCCTGGGAATAACGAATGAACAACAGGAACATGCAATATGGAAACCCTTATAAATTCATACTGCAGCATTCTTCTGCATATTAATTAATAACACAACATACTTTTATATCTATGAGATTTGTTCTTTTTTTTTTTATTTCAGTAAAAATGAATAAAGAAGATAAAAGAAAAATTTTCAATTATTTAATCATGTCTCTAATTAAAAACAAAAAATTAAAATGTTCATAGAATTGAAAATATGCAAATATTTCTTCATAAAAACAGGGGTATAATTTGTCCAAGTAAGGTAGCATATCTGGGTACTGACTAAAACTAAAATACAACAATCTATTTTTAAAATGATAGAAAAGTATAGTTCTACAATGCCATCTTACTCTTAAAGTCTTATGTTTTACTTTCAAAAATATACCTCTTACAATTGAGTTATGAATCCTTGCCAGTATGGTCTTTTATTTTAAGTGGATTACTAAGGTCATATAGAAATATACGATTCATTTCCACTATGATAAGTCTTTGACATTTTGTATTTATACACACGTGTCACTTTATTTTGGACTGATCAAAAATACTTCTAGGGTTTCGTACCTTACTACATTAAAATACATGTTTGTCTCAACTTTTGATTTACACTTCTACCATATCAAAATTTACTTGCATTTACAATATGAAATCAAAATTTTTTTTTCATAATTATCATTGTAATATTACATATACATATACATCTATTGAAAACAAGCACCATCTAATTCTACTGTAAAATATTGCAAATGCTTTTCTGAAATGATTGTCCAAATGCACAAACAATTCATCAAAAAAACTCACACCAACATAAAAACAAGAGAATTTTGTGAAACACTGATGCCGTATATGACAGCAATGCCCAAAAAAGATTTTGAAAAATGCAAGGTCAAGGTGTCAAAAATTTGGTACCAATGGAAAGGTCTCGTCACATTGAATACACACAAGTGAAAATGAAAGCCCATATGTAACAATTTATAAGTTACTGTCAATGTGAAGGTCTTGCTGACAAACAGACTAAAAACTTAATGCCCATAAATCTTCAATTCCAGTGGTATATAAGAATCATTTACAAGTATATATACAAACTGTGGTACTGGTAATAAACAAGTATGTACATAGACTATATATCACAATCCAGCAGTTGCTTTATAAAATCCATCTAATCACAGATAAGCCAGCAATGCACTTCGTAACAAATACATATTCAAAGATTCAACAAGATAAATATCACTTGGTTAATGAATATAAATTATAATGCTTATGAATGAAATCACCACTCCAACCTGTCCATTTAAATGTTTGATGTCAATACATCAAGTTATCTCGTTTGTTTCCAATATGTTTATGTCTCATCACTCATAACTGATAGGTGTCTTTAACAATCACATCATTCTGATTTCTGGATCTATTCTCTCTGATGTCTTGGATATTATGAACTGAACTTTTTTCAGATAACTCTTGGACATCTTACAAACATCGGATTTAAAAAAAAATTTCTTACTGCCAACAATGAGTTGTTTCTCTACAATGAATTCACTAGTATATATTGCATGTTGTGTGTCCCACATCTTTTAAAACATTTCTTCATATGTTGAGCGTCTTAAACTAACATATTATCTCTCTGATATGGTCTTACTACAATGTTCTGTTGTCATGTTTTCTCTTGGAATAATCTTTTAACATGTTTCACAATTTAGGTACATCCACACATCTCTCACACATTTACATAATTTTTTCCTTCACTAGTCAAGGTAAACACACTCTAATAACCCTATTTCTCCTCGTAATAAAAGCTAGTCAGTAAATAATTTTATGCACATACTCAGTAAAGATCAACCTGTCTTTGATGTGCCAACATTCCTGACTCAATTTTTTTCTTTCAACTTTTTCTTACTTTTCATTTATCTAATTATGATGTGTTTCTTAATTGTTTGATACAGACAATGACAACAAAACTCACATCAAAATCTAAGTTACAGACTTGAACGAAAATTATTTTGTCATCAAAGTTCCCTTTGTTAATAAATGTCTTATTTTTCTGTCAGATTTAACCTAAATTAATCAAAATAATCACCGCATCAAGCACTATGATGAAAAATAAAGTTTATAGTGTTTATCTTTAAAAGCTGTTTCATGGAAAGTTCATGATTCCAATCCACCACTTTTGTCATCGTCAAACATCAGTATATCTTTGCAACAATTCTGGTACAATGGAGCAAATGTAATCTATCTCGTTAGCAATCTGATTAATACCTTATCTTTATTCCGCTTCTCTATTGTCCTGTTGCGGATAAAGATCTGGCAAAACCCCATTAGGGGTCATGTTCTGGTGAACTCTGATTTTCAGCCAGTCAGTGGATTGGCTACAAATTCCTAGGAATGAAATTAACATCCCTGGTGTGCGTGACCTACAAGGTAGTTTTTGAACAGTGTTCGTTACATATTGTGCCAATTGCATGTGCCTAGCCGGGTCATTGATTGGCTATCGGAAATAACGGTTTTGATGATTGAAACGTCATCAGAGTTCATCAGAACATGACTCCTTAAGGGATTTTGCCAGGTCTTTATCCGCAATGGGACAAATAAAGAAGGGCAATAAAGATATGGTTTGAATCAAATTGATCTCATTAGGGTATGTCTACCTTAAGAATTAAATGGGCACTTTGTCTGATTTAAATATTTCACATTTTCTTATTCTGCATCCTCTTCATAATTCTCCTCTTCATCATATAAATCATCATCATCAGTTGAGTCCTCATCAATGTCCTCAGTCGTAAACATTTCCAGATTGTCCTCCTCTTCATTCAAATTCACATCAAATAAATCATCAGGTCTGAAGAAAAAATAGACCAATTCCAAAATATACCACAGGATTACCGCTAAAGTACATGAAGGAAAAATTATCTTATTTCTGATATTAATGATTTAAAAAGAGTATTAGTGCAAAAGGAAGCAAGTCAAGGTTTGAAACATCCTATCACAAAATAATGTGAACTGTGTCTTCATACTTCTGTATACATTTCTATTCGAAATGTCTAGACTTGGTGGATAAGGGACAGTACCAGTTTTGCTAAAATATAAATCCTATTATAGTAGAAAGTGCATGTAATATAGGTATCTCTAAATTGGGAGTCTGAAAAAGAAGCACGACAGTTCCTTTGAATTGTAAGGTCAAATGTTATGCTCACCCCTGGGGTTCAGCAGTTGCTCCCTCTGCCTGACTGGTACCTGATCCAGTTGGAAATGAGGCTACTTTATCAAATCCAGAATATTTTACCCTCAGTCTAAGCAATCCTTCACAGAATTTCTGTCCCATCTCCTCCAGCATGGCTGTTGAAATATGCTGGTCCTGTAATAAATGGTTACATTCCCTTAGAGACAGACATTTCATACACATTAAAATGATAATTTTACTTACATATTTAGGTACACATATGAAAACTTGATAGAAATTTGTCTTCTTTCAATACATTTCTCCTTATACTTTATGTTTTATATGTTGTTAGTATTGACATTGTTCTTACTTTGAATTTTCCATCTTTGTCAATACCACAGTATGTGCTTTCCATCGTGTAACTGCGTACAACTCCGATCTGTCTCCATACGACAACCCGAGCTGTTGTTTCTTTTGCCTTCTCCACCAAGAAATTGCAGTTAGGCCAAGAGAAGACTGGAGACAGCAGGTGGAGTATTCTAGGAAGTGTCTGTCAATAAAACAGAAACTTCATTGTTTAGAAAAAAGTACTGCAGAGATATTTTTAGATTCCAGTCATTTAGCATGAACAACTTCAGAATGGGTCAAACAAGATTTAAATCTGTACCTTTCTTATGCATCATAATGGGTAGTCATTTGGTCACCCCGAGATTACAGAAATACTTTGTCAAAAATTCATAATATCTACCCACTTTATATTTGTTTTTTACAATTTATCTCTATCAAAACAAGACAACAGATCTTTCAATTTTATAAGATGTAAGGGGCATGATGCCCTATAAACTACTATTGAACAAGATTTTCTTCATTATCATTAACACTTGGATTCACTTTGTCAAAATAGAAGAAAGACTCATATTTCTGGGACAATACATCATTTGCTAGTGATGAGATATTAATACTAAAAATGTATGTTATGTATTATATTAAATTCCACTTCAACAAAAGTGAATATCAATAACCTGGTAAAAAAAAAGTTTACAAAGACACATATAATATTTAAAAAACACCAAGGTGTACACAAAACAACATTTAAAAAGAAATATTATGGGCATACAGAGAGCAAGATAGAGGGAGAAATGGATTACATACCATTTGTTTCCAGATCTTTCTGATCATGGACATTAATATAATAGTGTCATTTTTATTTAGTACATAAAAACATAATTCTTACATTTTTAAATAAGTTAGCAAGTAGCACAAGGACAAATGTACCCGGATTAAGATGAAAATAAATCTGAGTGGGTACCTTAAAGCCATTATCTTCTGTGCGGTTGCCAGAACATGCTGGATTCTCTGTATCATTTGGGATCCAAGACAATGACGGACTACAGCCGTATATGAAGATGTTTTTCCTACGAGAATGCCCATGGTAATCACAATAAACCTGAATTAATTACCAAAAACTATTTCAATCACTTGCAAAGATAACATTTATGTCACATGAACATTTATGAACATTTTATTTATCTATATATTACATGTAAACTAGGTCTTTTTGTTATACAGAGTTATTTCCCATATGAGCAAGTATCTGATGTCAAACCATTGTGACATCAACCAGTTCTATGGAAACTGGTGTAAAACTACAGGAAATGATATAAATATTGTATGACATCTCAATGGTATGATGTCGGATACCTGCTCATTTAGGAATTAATTTTGTATAATGAAAAGACCAAATATGAAAGTATGAAAGAACCATCTTTTCAATGCAAGCCAATGGATATAAACTTTGTAAACAAATTAAGGATACACAATAGACACAACATTGCAGAATTAATTATAATCATAATTTCTCTGAATCTGAACATAATAAATTAATAAGACTTTAAGGAGAGAGCTTCTACACATCGCATTTCATTTTTTGAAATATACCGGGTAGTATGTTTAAATTGATAAGACTTTAAAATTAATTGCCTGACAATGTCATCCTACCATTGGTACTTTGTTGATCATTTGAAGATATTGCAGTAAGCCTTTGGTATGATAGATAGTAGGATGAAGCTTTGGGCAAGGGTTATCCCACCTACGATTCAAATCCTCTGACGCCAATGAACAACGGTGACTGAAATTCAAATACAATTCATTCACAGTACATATTCCAGTATATACAGGATTTTCTAACAGTTCATCAAAACTGTACAATTTGCATTTTTTTACTTAATCACTAGGGCATAATTCTGTATAAGATTTCAGACAATGTACATGTATATCATGTCTTGGAGATACATGACTGAACACATATTATCAAACTTTTAATATTAGGACTAGAAATATTCTAAAGATAAATAGAAGCAATAATAGATCAATATACAGGTCATCTTTAAAAAAAAAACCAACTGTAAATCCATGAATTACAATGTACATTTTGTATTTGGTGACTTACTTACCAGCCATTGATGACACCATCAGGATTGAGCATAGGAATTACTTTAAATATATAGGTCTCTCTTAGCTGCTGTGCTGCTGGTCTTTTACTCAGAAGAAAGTCAATTGTACCTGAATAATCAATTCATATATACATAATGAATTCTAAAATGGACAGAAAAAATTAGATCACTCTGGACATTCTTAAAAATTATACAAATCCATACTTCTATAAAGATACTATTTTCAGATATTACTCTTATTAAAAAAATTCCTCTCTGAAACACTTTAAGTACATTTCAGGAAAAGATGCTTTAGTTTTCCTACATGAAAAAATTTTCTTTGACAATGTACGAGTACTTCAAATTGAAACCAAATATGACTGACATACCTTTCATGACCCAGCTAGCATTACTTTCTCCTGGATGTACTCTACCCGACAGAAAAATGTATGGTCTGCTTTCTACAAATACACACAATACACAATAAACTTAACTGCAGCCATATACAAGTATATAACAAATCCTCGTCTGACTAAAACATTGGATCCAGTATTTACCTGTCTCATCAACAGAAACAAATCAGTTTGATGAGTTCAAATCAACACTTTTCTTGCGGAAAAACAACGACTATGAGACACAAAATCAAAAGTTTACAAGGAATCATACTTTTATAGTAAACACGATAATTTACATTAAGCAGTACTGACTGAGATCCTCAATGTGCTCTTTGGTGAGGGATCTAGGTTGTGCTGTGATAGTGAGTAGGGGAACATCGTTGCCCTTCAACGTCTGGCACAGAGACTGGCGACGGAAGAAAATCTGTGAGTGATCACACAACCTCTCGCATTGATACAGGTGAGTCTATGTAAAAAAATATATGTATGTAAATGACAGATATACATGCCTTTTTCCTGTTTTTTATGTTTGATAAGTCTTTCCATTAACAAGTTATTTTAAAATTTCAACAAATAAATCTTTTTGGTTAAAAAACCAAGTACATACATGTAGTTAACACATTTAATGCATTGTGATTCATCAATACAATTTTGAAAGAAAAAATGCCTTTCCATATGTCCATACATGGCCTTTTAAATTTGAATAGAACTTTTCCCTAATAAGTTGCACACAAAGTAAACACCATGTGTGCTATGATATATTGTCAAAAACGAAACATTCATATACATTTAGTTCACAGATGTAGGTGTGTATATATATATATATGTATATAAACACAAATTTTAAGCAACCTAGACTTAACCTACCTATTTACAGGTAAATATGATCTTTTACCAAGAGTCCATGGATGCTTTTGTTTTTAAATTTCTCAAAGCTGATATTTGTATAATATTATACTCACCACATGAGTAGATTATGCACATATAATTATTTACATACTTATCATATGAGTGGTTCACATACACATAATTATTTACATACTAACCATAAGTGAGATCTATTACATGTACTGATAATTACTTACACAGTACTATGGTATATATACCCTAGCTTAATTGCTTATGTACTTACCATAAGAGTGGTATATGTATATGGATAATGGTAAGCTAAGTAACAAATGTCTTTATTGTGTTTGAAGGTAACTGTGAATGTTGCTGTGTAGTAAGTTTTGCCCTTGACTCCTCCAGTAGCTTGAGGACTTCGAGTGAAATGGTTTCTATAGTAACATATATCTGTGCCAGTCCTAAACCAGTAAGGTTTTCCTTCTAATGCTTCAGTGACTGAGAACATGACAGGCTTCATTCCTACAACAAATGTGAAAAAAAATTATCCTTCACAGTGTATGTGGTATGTTTACAATAACATTTAGCATATCACCAGAAAGTAAACTATTATATCGGAGAAAATCAGTCTTCAGTGAGTACAATGATAGACCTTACCATTTGCCCCTAACTGGGGACTGCTCTAGGCCAGTCAGATTTGTTTATCAAAGGAAATTAAGAATGCAAACAATATGGAAGAAATTATTCTCGCACCGGAGATCGACTACTCCCGTTTTTTATCAGTACTGGAAAATTCTACCCGGAACACTTTGTATCCTTCCGCGCGTCGTCTGCATTGTTTACAAACAAATGAAACATGGCGACTCACGATTTTTGCGTCGGAGAGATAGTCAACATTGTGTGTTATCGTTCAGTTTAATGTTGAAAAATCCTATCAAAATATAAAGTTTCTTCATGCATATCATGGTGTTTTACTTTATTGCGGTGGACTATCTTTTTATTCAATCAGTGATTCGGCCATCAAAGGAAGTAAACAAAAACATTGCAAATAACTATAGTCTACATCTAGCTGCTGAGGTGTGAGAAAAATAATCAAGCACTAGTTTGAGTTCCAGATAGAAAGAGATCAGTCTCGGGCTGGATGAATCATCGTATCTCAAACTCGGCTAACGCCTCGGTTGAGATTTGTTGATTCATCTAAACCTCGACTGAAAATTTTCTATCTGGAACTCAAACTAGTGCTAGATTCTATTAATATTTCAATGATTCAAGTACTTGTATGTTATGTGCTCACCAAAGTTGAACTGGCTGTTGAGTTTCTCACAGTTGACAATGTTGAATCGATATGGAGCATCAGCCAACATGTTGCTCACTTCAAAGTAGAACCACTGATGATGGTGATTGGTGTTTACATCTGGATTAAGTATCAGGTCATACTCGAAATCTCGAACCTAATGACGTATGGTGTAAAACATATTACTCTCATGATCAATCATAGTAACATACATTTATATTCACAGCCAAACACTTCATAAAATATTTGTAATCTTTTTACAATTAGCAATTATGAATTTGATTAAATATATCAAGTTAAGCATGTATTAACAAACATATATCATTTCTACTTGTGTGCATGACAAATGCATGGCATAATATATAGTTAATATGTGTATAGTAATATATAGTTAATATGAAACAAATTGTGAGTGTTCGTAAAACAAAACTAACCCAAACAGCTTTTCTAAGATTGCCACTCTCAAACTGTGAATTGAATTTCAGGGAACTTGCACCACTAGGGTCTAGTCTGTTACCTACTCTGGAAGATAGACAAATAATATATTTTATAGTTTTATCATTTTTCTCATTCAAGTAACTTAGATTTTAAAACACTATTTGATAAAAAAAATATCAAAAGGAAATTGTTACAGTTTTAAATTCAGTTGAATAACGCCTTCATAATTTGTATCTCCTAGGCATGGCTCATTATCCCACCTCAGGCAAATTCTCGAAATCTGATTGGTTAAGAAGAACCAAATATTTTATTGTACAATGTATTGGACTACCCATAATTTCCCATCAGCCGTATATTATTTTAATATACCCCCTCTGCCGCTATCCATCATTCCCCATCAGTCGTATTTTATTTTAATATACCCCCTCCGCCGAATATACCTTTGACATACCTCCACCTCGAATGTGTGACGTCATTTTATTGCCAGATAAAAGTAAACAATATAGCGAAAGGACGGTTTGTAAATAAAAGTGAAGATGAAATAAACAGAATTGGAACGCATCTCAACTCGAACACTATTAAGAGCAGCAAAAAGGCAGCAGGGATATTATGAAAACATTGATATAAGTTCAAAGAGGCCTTAAGTGAAATAAGTAAGTTATACAGCGTATGACAAGGGAGGATACGAAAATACTGAGTGCATGAAAAAAAAAATTGTATTGGACAAAAAAGGCCTTCGGTGGGAGAAATTCGTTATACAGTGTTTTATAGGGGTATACTAAAATATATTGGGTCCATGAAAGAAAGTTGTATTGGTCTCAGCTTCACCTTGCCCAATACAACTTTTTTTCATAGACCCAATATATTTTCGTATAGCTTCTGTAAAACATTGTATAACTAATAGTATCCCACTTATAACTGGAATCCACCAGAGCTCACTATACCTTACATTAGAAAACATGAACTTTGGCAGATGAAACTGGTACAATAAAATGAGGGCACTAAAGTAGCAAATGCTCTGCATAACCATGATTTCACACATTTAACTTGTTCCTAATTAATTGCTTAAAATCATTATACACATCCTCATCCTGCTTGTTTAAAAATTTCTAGTCTATCTACCCATTATTCTACAATGATTTCCATTACTGGGTGTGCAACAAAGAGGTAAAACTAGCTAGTGACCAAAAAACTGGTACCATTATCACATTTACAAAGATTATGTCAACATGTAAACAGAAATAAAACACACTCTAGGTACAAGTAGTTCCCATCTTTTATGTGACATTTTTGACAATGATTTGTTTGTTTATCTGATGATTATTTCATGGCACTCCAGGATTATTTCACGTATATGGTGACATCTGCGTGATGCATTGCACAGACATTTAGACCTACGCAAAGGACCTCACCAAAACAGTGAGGGATCTTTTACAAGTCACATCTACAATGGTATTAGACATCAATTTTCATAGTCTTTTCCCAAAAATTGGACACAGATGAGCCACCTGTTGGACTCAAACTAAGAACCCTTCAGTCCCAAGCCCAGCACCACACAGATGGAGATATACTGGCTCTTCTGTGTATAAGAGGAATATGATTTGTACAGTGTGCACACTTACCTAAGTTGATCTCTGTTGTTCAGGTTGGAATTGAGGCTGGTGTAACTACTACCTGCATTCTTGACTATACTATCCACATTATAAACATCACGGTCAATCACATTCTCTGGGTGTATCATCCTGTCAATATCTTCAAATACTTTTACTCTGAAATAGTTTTATAACAACTGATGAGCAAAATTTTCATTTACAAGAAATGTAACTTACGAAAATTTATATAGAAATATTACATATTTAAAGGAAAACATTCTTATTTTGTGTCTGAGTGAAAATGGGAATTAAACTTTATAAACAGAACATATTCATAAGTAGATTTCAGATATTTCTATACATATGCACAACCACTGTGACTGCCTGAAATAAAGCTTTCAAGACCTATGTATTTTATTTCTGTATAAAGTACATTGATCGGTGACGCCATAACACCCCATATATGACCAACTTTTCAACAAAGAAAGCGATGTTTGGCAGACTTTTGATTGTTAAGCTTAGGACGTCATAATGAAAGGTTCGACATTTCCAACCTTGCATGACGTCATTACAGTCATATTTTGCGCTTAAGTGCTTGACATTCGACGAAAGTATGTTATTCTGGATAAACGTTACGTTGCCATGGGACACCAGCTGTTTCTTTCAATTTATAACTTCCCTCCAGAATGATTGAATGATGCAGTTCATAAATAGGAAATGGAAGTTTCCAGTATGATATTTTGGCGTTAAAAGTGCATATATATAGAATAAGTGTCTTATTTTGTGTTTTCATGCAGGAATAAAGTACAATGGCTGATGCATTTGGTGCATTTTATCTCATAAATGCATCAGCCATTGTACTTTATTCCTGCATGAAAGCACCAAATAAGACACTTATTCTATATATAAAATTATTTCTGGTTCAGAAAACAAAAATTTAAATGTGACTTATTTTCTTTCAAAAGCCATGATGAAGTCTATAATAAATGATCAAGCAGCATTTACCGCTGAACACCAAATTTTCGGTGGAATAAGGGTTCTAAAGATGGAACAGATTTTCCTCCAATCAAATCAGGAAATGCCAGCTTTTCAAATCGATATACACTTTTAGTGAATCCAGCTAAATCCTATAAAAATGAAAACTCATAGAAACAAACAATCCAATTGATTAATAATGCTCAATATATATAAAACAAAGAAGCTGCGAAGGTTTAAATTGCTTCATTACAACCAGAAGCTATTCAGGCATTCAAAGTGCAATATTTGAAATTGCTTATTTTTTCAAATTAGTTAATCTAAAATGTTGCAATGAAATCATTTAGATTACAGTACAGCATTTAATCACAATCATATTGACGATGACCCATACAGTGTTTTCTTCTCTTTGATTAAATATTTCAAGCAATAACTAAAGGTATAAAAGCACTTAATATACAAACAACATTATAATTAAGGTATTGTGAATGGCCTAGTCATGTTAGTGCTTATATACACTTGAATCTTCAATGCATTTTATCTCAAACTTAAAGTAATGTCAACTAATATACATATAAGTTTTTTGTTTGAAGACCATGAATATTGTGTTTTCGTTTACCCACCTGGAAGATCTGAGTATCATGGCAGATGTCCGAGTCATCATCATCACTGCTATCTCCTAGACCCTCTTCTCCAGTATTAGAAGATGAAAATGGTGATAAATACAAAGACTCAGAAAATTCACCCTCTAAATCACTAAGTCTATTCCCTACACTACTCATGCTAGATGCTAAAGAGGAAGAACTTTTTTTCTTTTTGTCTTTCGAAGTTATCTTTTTCGTTCCTTTTGGCTTCTTTGACAATGAACTTGAGGTTTTTTGCTGTGAGGTGGTTTTAGATTTGGCTGTGCTGGATTTTGAGGTTTGAGACAAAGGAATATCTAGAGAAAATACACTAGTTCCTGTCTTCAGATTAATGGCAGTGGCTGAATCACATCGTGGGGGAGGTGGATAAGTTTCCAAACATTCCTGAGAGTCATAAGTCAGAGAGCTATAGCCAGAAGTTTTAGAGTTAGTATAAGTCATACGATACACAGCTTTCTCCTGCTCAGATCCACTAGCTAGTCTGGATTGAAAATTGTCATAGTTTGCTGTAGGAATATAGATAGAAGTTGGCAGCTGGTCAGAACTCAGCTCCTCTTCTTCTTGTGCCTGTTATATATATAACACTGAGTCATTATAGTAGTATAGAAGTCTTTGACAATGGTCTATAAGTAAGTATATAGATATGGGAAAACTTAAAGTCTTAGGCAGATTAATAAACTGATTAATAACACAGAAGAAATTGACAAATGTACAACATATCTCTTTAGAAGTATAATGCATAAAACTACTCTAACATTCTTTTTAATAATGCAATTTCTCATTATAAAGTATTAAAAATATATAATGCTAAAAAGGCAATTTCTACTCACTTCTAACTCAAATATCTCTGGGAAGAATCCATCGTACATTCGTAGATCCTCAGCCGTACGCTTAAATGGTTCTGGGGCCTCTCCCTGATCATCTTCAGCCTAAAATCATTTTACATCTTTAAAACCACATTATACAGATATGTGTGCAAGCTAGGTATTACATTGTTCTTTCTCATCCTGGAATAATTCTTTTTATTAAAGTTTATTTCTTAATTATTTATAAAGATAAATGCACATACTTTATGATTCAATCAGAGTATTGGTCTTATAAAGCTATAAAGGTAGATAAATTCTGATGACAATTGTTCACCTTACAACATACTATAGGTCAGAGAGAACTTTTCCTAAATCATTATTATCAATAATGCATATGAATTATGATACACATGTTTTGTTGGAAGTTATACTATTTATGTAAGAAATATATGTATGAGCTCCTTAAGACATGCTATTGAGATATGACAAAACCCATTGGATAAAAGTACTTGAGATGAATATAAGCAAAAGAAACCAGGTGATATTAAGTCATAAATCATCTCTGAAGTTTCAACTCAAGCATGGTTGTCTCAGATGATCAATAACGATGTTAATAATACACTACCTCTTCTGAGTGATCAGTCTTGAATCGTTCATCATCAGAATCTATGTCATCATCATCCTCTAATGAACTGTTATCACTGTCTTGTGACTCTTGGAATCCACCAAAACCAAGGTAATTAGGGTCTAAAACAGGTATAGAATTACCATTCAGAATATCAAAGTGGGGTTGATTCACACTGGAGAAGTCATTTCTACATATATGTATAATTTATGTGAAGATGCATTTAAATTTAAAATAAGAGTCATTGTACAATATACATACAGCTATAAATATTTTACATTACTTTTAGTCAAATGAACTTATATAAACTGACGAGATGAACAAAAACCCTGTCTCCAATTATCAGGAGTATTCCCATTATCATGAATTCACAGTGTATTTCAATCCACATGCATACAAGCGCACACACTGCATACAAGCACACACACACTCTTATCCCATAAAGTTGACAAACACACTGTTTTTAACTTTAAGGTTGTAGGAATTCTTTAGTGATAGAACAGATACGATTATAATACATATTAACCTTGCTGAGAGATTTCTGGGTAAAGATCAGACATTGGAAGGTCATGCGAAACAGGTGATCGAAGGTCAGTGAGGGGAAGTTTATTCCTGGGACAACATTTCCTCATGATCACACTTGCCAGTAATATCATGCTCTCCATCTCCCTGCAGTCTATCACTTCCTGGGCACTGTCATATAAGACTTGTATACCATTAGCATCAGCCAACGCTTTACGGCCAGACCCTGTTCAATTCATAAGATATACATTTCAATTAACATACAGCATTTTTAAAAATCTTCATTCACAACCAACATTCAATTCAAGTTTTTGGCACAAAGAAAAAAGTAAAGGTTTGACACATACTGGTATAGGTATGAATTAGTTGGATTGGTGTATTTCCTTTTATATGTCCTTTAAAGTACACATACATGTAAAGTGCATGAATTAATAATAATTGACATAAAAGAGTCAATGAATTGACTGATGTATACTAACAATAAATATGAAATATAACACGGAGAGCATTACAATTAAGATATATTTTTACAATGAAAGGAAGACAGTAAGTCAAGATTTCACATCACAGTACATGTTGGCACCTTTGAACCTTCATTCCCTTAGGTTGGCCCTAAGTCAAGACTTCATATCACACTTTGAACCTTCACTGCCTTAGGTTGCTCCACTGCATAATTCACAACTCATTAAACAACAAAGCAGGCAGTTGATACCACCACATAGATGGAGAACTCTGACAGGCATTTCACAAGCATCAATCAACTAATAATGCAAGAGTTATCCCTCTTAGTATCTGAGTACTCTTATGAATAGAACTTTTTTAACAATAAAGCATAACTCCCCTGAATTTTCTTTATAAACAATAGATATATTGTTTTAGGTATATGATATTGTTTTAGGTATATGATATATTCTTGAATGTTCCTGAATCAAATAAAAACCGTATTAGTCATATAGTTGCTGTTTAGGTAAAGAAAGGGATGTCTGTGATAGAAAAGTATATACATACGAAGATTGGTGATGTTTTTGAAGATATGAAGGATAGCTTTTCTGAGATTAATGTGTCGATTTTTTGTGTCAATCTGATGCCAGTCATGATATAACACAAGAAGATGTGGTACATGCTCTCCACCTATGGTTCTGGCAGCATTGTTACCTAAAATAATGAAAAGAACTTAAAAAAGCTGCTATAAAGACAAAACATGAACATGAATTAAAGGGTCTTTATTTGTTTAGTCATTACAAAAATAGTAAAAAACTACATAAGAGCATACAACAAATACATGAATTTTTTTGCAAATGGTTAATCATAGACTTTAAAAGTTATCTGATTACCTAGACTTCTAAATACCTTTTTGTGCTGTATCTCATTTCAAACGTATGTCTTTCAAGATAGAGTTATCTTGAAACAAAACTAGCTGCATTAATATTAAGGATAAAGCTAATAATTATAAGAAAAATGTCTTTTTTCACTATTAAACCAATACTCACGAGACTTTGTCAGATTAGCCAGTATATCCAGTGCCAGTTTGAGGACAGCTGTATGTTTTCTTCCACACTGTTGTATCACACGAAACATTGGTGGTATAGAATTGTGCTTCCCCAGGTAGGAGGAATTTACACCTTAGACAAAACACCATGCACTTCAATCTATACTCATTATACTTCATAAACGGAATTTATGATAAACAATAATGCATTTGATTTGCAATATACACATGTGTTTTACTACATATTACACAAAGTTTTTTATTGTGAACGATAAAATTTTGCAAATTCATTTATGTTTATGAACCAGCAATCCAACATAAAAGATGAAAAATTAAAAGCCATTTTTTTTTTCAATGATAATTATATGAATTTATAAAAATTATACTTACTGTTGTTAGTGTAAGCCTTAAACACTTGAAGTAAAGGTTGAAGATTTCTGAAGTTGAATAGGTTATTTTTGATGAGGTTTAACGTTATAACAAGAACACTATTCAGTCTGGCTTTTGTAGCAAATTTTCTGTCTGAAAAGGGAAAATAAATTAAATAAAATACTCAAGTACTTTCCTTTTACTACTTTAAATTGGTTGTATACTTTAAAATTGGTAACCCTGTTTATCCTTCTAAATGCTAATGTAAAGTGACAACTGAAGAAATTTATCGTATGACAACTTTCTGGATGAAATTTTCTGAATATAAATACAGCTTTGGAGTTATTTTACATCAGTCTCAATAAAAAGAATAATGTACACATATTATCATTTTCAACAGGTTGTTTTCACCTTTCTGAGCTAGTTTGGCAAGGACCTGATGAGCTAACATGACAGTGTCTTCGCTTGAGGCTTGATCTTCAGCCTCTCGATACATCAACTGGAATAGGACATTTGTAGCATTTGCCCCAACTAATACACTGGCTCTTTTTCCAATTTCTGAAGAAAATGGGTATTACATACTTTATACAATGATGTCTTTACTGCTGAAGCCTACAGAATTAAAGTGTTTTCCTTTTATAACTGAAGAAATGCTAAGTACATGCATGTGGAGGATTACCTCTTTTAGATTTTTTTAATTTCTGTTTTATTAAAATTTTTAACAGTTTTTGTCAAAATGTGAATAAAACCTTATATATAAGCACAAAAAATTATGGTTGCCTGAAATACAAAATTCTAAGATTTTATTCCTCTCATCTTAAAATGTATGTAAACATTGATCAAAGAGACACTAAACATGGAATTTCAAAACAGGGAGAATATGAAGAGAATTTTGTTTATGATATACCCAGGTCATGTTATATCACTTGCCTATGATGCAATCTGTATCAAAATATTATGCCTATAATTTACAGAGCATTTCAATTGTTACACTGTTATACCCATTCACTGGTATATACTGGTCGAGGATCAGTTCCTGGCTAATTTGTAAATTCAGCTTTTGTAACCTCATTTTACAAGATTTTTTCATGTGATCGTCAACAATTTACAGGCACCTATCATTATATGTGAAAATTTTGTTAATTTACGTTTTAAATATTTCTAATAACATAGTAGCAAGTAACTGGTCTTAGCCGTAGACAGGTCCTAGGCCAGTGCGATAGTTATATTTCAGTAACATTATGAGACACACTCGAATTTGTATCATAAAAAAACACAAAAAAGATTCTTACGTGTTTTGCCAACTAGTTCCAGCAAGACTTGGATTAAATTCAGCTGTACAGTTCTATCACTTGCATTCTGTTACAAAAATGTATGCAAAATTTAGTTATTGATAATGTTCACTACACTCATATCATGACAGAAGTAAATATTAATTTCAGAATCACAAAACACAAAATGCAAAAATCATGATAGAGAAAAGATCTGGATTGACTTTAACAGGGCTTTATAACATAGATGATGCTGTTGACCCAAAACGTAGAAATGGAGACTGATGATGATAAATTACCCTAGAAAATCTCCTCTTGATAGCGGAGGACTGAAGTCAGTTATCATAATATAAATCTAGTGTGATATCACTGGAGTAACCACTGCCTAAATATTCACCATTACTTACTTTAAGTGTAAGGATAATTAAATCTATCCATGATGGATTCTTCAGAACTGTGTCTCTGTGTAATTTTTCTGAAAATAAGGATATATAAATTTGAATCATAAATGTCAACTCAAGTTTTGCATAGGTGACAGTCCTTAATGTCTAAATATATCTGTTTATTTTCAATCCTTACCACCCAGATCATCAATGCCTCCAAGATAAGACAGTTTATGTTATAAGCATGATACATATTACAAGCTAACATACGTGTCAAATTTATTTGGTGGTTAAATGCCGCAGTTATACATGATATGGAATGAACTTATATACCTGACTTCTATGTTGATATATATGTACCCTATGTATCTTATGATTAAATATGATTTATATATATGCTATGAAACTGAAACACAATTAGTTTACACATTTTAACAAGTTTATTCTTTAAACTTAAGTTTTTGTATGGATGTGAATGCTCCCACTTAACAAAGTGAAACTCTAGACAAAACACTATCACTATGCTTAGCTAAGAAAAAAAAAATCCTACTGAGATTTTCTGTTTTGAATTTTCTAAGTTCAAGAGCCACAATTTTCATCAAAATTAGTAAAGCAAAAATAATATAAATTTGATATGCATCATTTCATTATACATTTATATTTATTATTTCAGTTCAATATCACCATCTTCATAGACTAAGTGAGTGGAAACAGAGATAAATTAAATTTTTGAAGTCCTCAGGCTATGACCTAGCTCATCAGCTGTGACCAATTCTGGACTTGACCTGTACCTACTCATAACACAGTAATTATTTCAATTTTCAGCTCAGTTTCTCCACTTAGCACACAGGAAGTGAGCAGAAACCAAATCATGACCTAACATTGACCATGGGAAACACTCTATATGCCCTAATCATTTCATAACAGGGGCATAAAAATGATTTAACATCAAAATTCAACTTATGAAATATACCATAAGCCTATAATTTTTTCTAAAATACAGAATAAGATATAAAGACTCCATAACTTGTTACCTTGGGTATTCAGTATCTGGTATATTTTAGATGTTACGTATCGTATCTGCTGTAGATCATCTGTACTAGTCTGATTTCGAACTGCTTTTCCTCCAATTTTTTCCAATTGCTGAAACAAGGTCTGCAGTCTGGATCTGTACAATGTTATAAACCAGATTCATATTATTCTTTTTCTTGATGTTATACTCCCAATACTTTTCCTTAGAGGTTAAGTTACTATTCACATTTTGCAGACACAATGACTTTTACAATTGAAAAGGATTATTTATACAAATGTAAACACAATCTTGTTAACAGAAGCAAAGCAACAATATCTACATGATAATACATAAGAGATGATGTATGATAAAAAAAACATATAAATATTGTTATGAGGTAGGGAGATTTTATATGAAAAGAGAATTAGGAAATGGGAAAAGGTAGTAATTAAAATTCACAAATGAAATATAGTATACAGGGTAATAGAAAGTTGAAGAGTTTTTACTTTTACTATTTATCATTTATATTCCACATGATTTTGATTATGCAGAAATATCGCATGGGATTAATTCCAAAGATATAATTTTTGCAAAGCAAAAACAGAAAACAAGCGACCAATGGCAAGTACATTAACTTCTTCTCATTTCCTCTTATTGATTCAAACTTAACAGGTAGATGTTATTTCCAGTACTTATTGCTACTTTATCCTACATTGCCACCAAGACATCCAATGTTTTTTCATTTTTTTTTCAAAGGTGCCTGTACCTTTGCATTTACTGGAAAGAATTTTTTGTTCCATTTGCTTAATGCTAAAAGAAAAAGTTTGGGGAAATTTTTGACAAATTTTGGGAAAAATCAGTGAAATTTCCAATGGCAAAGGTGCTTATGACGGACCTGATTGAAGAAGAAAAAAAAAACCTAACCCCAATTATAAAAAGAACTTTCTATTCCTATTTTTCTGAGACAAATGTCATATACATGTAGATCTATAAAGTTTGGTCACAATAATGATTAATCTGCTTTAAATCTCTGAATAAGAAGTCTCAACTTATTTTCATAATACAATGATCAAAGTTTAATCAAAATTTATACAAATGTAACCATATAAATTATGTATAACAAAGATAACCATTAAGATGCCATTGTTCCCCCAAATACATGCAATATTCGGTGATGTTTAAGGCATTTACATGTATTTAGTATTTCACATAGTACATGTACTAACTTCAAAAGTTTTAGAGAAAAACTTCAAAATTTTCTGGAAGTAAGATGTCAAGACCTTTTATTCTTTACTCCTCACCCTGGGTTTATAATAATAAAATTATAATTTTGAAAGTATTACCCCACGCTCCTTTCCATGATAAGAGTGAGTAATCAACATGTACGATTAATGATTCCAAGACGATATTATATCCTTCACAAACAATGCAAACTCATCGCAGCACATTTACCTGCAAATGCAATACAGCAACAAATCAACATGCATTCTGTTATTCAAATTAACCAATCTCCAAAGCAGAGTTGTCGTTCCTTTACAATCTACACACACCTCTGCCAATGTCTCAAGTTTCACAAGATTCTTATAAAATCAGATTTTGCCTCTAGACAGTATGACGGTCTTCAGTGGCTTTATTAGTTAAATTTAAAGCATTTATCATGTTACAATGAGTTTTAATCAGGCTTTTACATGAAATCAACCCTGAATTTATACCACACTATATTTTTTCAGCATACAAATCAGTGTACTAATATAATAAAGTTTGTCAGTAACACTATCATTTGCACCTAGCATGTCTTGTAATTTCTGAATGATTCATCCCTCATTGTCTAATTTTCGCCCAGATCACTTGAATACGATAACATTTTTCCCAAAACATGCAAAACAGTCTATATATTTTCTGCCTTCTGACTAAGGACTACTTTCGGTAGTTGACAAAAATTAAAGGGAGTGCAAGGACCGTAACTCTGCTTTGGAGATTGCAAAATAACATGACAAAGATTACAAATGTTAATGAATGATATCTTTACACATGTAATATATATGTTATATACCCTAAGTAATCAAACAAAAACATGACCTATTTTTTAGAAATGGGATTCCAATCAAATTCAACCCTGTGCATTGTATTTCAATACCCATATTTACGAAGGAAAATCATGTATAAAAATGAAAGATTTTCTAATCATTTCTTTGAATTCTAATTACTCAGGGATTTTCTACAGCCGATATTGACAGAATTGCTTCCAACAAAACTCTTCATCATGTATTATGGAAAATTGTTTATTTCACTGCCATTTGTACATATATATCTCCATTGACAATTCAATATGAGTTATTTCATGAGTATACTAATGATAAACAAATTCACACCAAATTGACAGTGATTAATGATATATGTATATACTCAGTATAACATGCTTAGAAGGAATATATATTGATCTTTACATTCAGTTTCTGTTAGTATTATAACTTCAATACTGAATCATAAATCATGGCCTGACATGGTAATAAGCTACAATTGAATTAAAATTTTGTATCGTTTGACAGTTTACGTTAAATCTACACTGAAGATTATTGAATGTCAACTCTTTCCAACAAAACAAGTCACAGAAAATTTGATTTATTTTACTGTTTTTAAAAATTACAATGAATTCACATGCTTCACTTAGTTCTTGACTTTTATGGTTACAATTTTATTAGGCGTTATGTAAAAAAGCTTCTCTTATTGAGTAAAGAAATGTTAAGGATTTTATACAATAATGTAAAACTATGCAAAATTAAATATTACATATGAAGTAAGAAGTTGTACATGTAAGTCCAAAATAAACAAATGGTACATTATTACATTTTTATGGTTTCCTATATATGTACTTAAATCATTAAGAAATGGGACCTTTGAATGGAGCAATAGATCCTGTTCATTCACAACCAAGAGAATAATCTAAAATGCCTCAGTTTAGCACCAAAAATTGTTCAAACTATAATATCAAAAATTCCCTATCAAACAGTAAAATAATATAACGGTAGTGTTGGTATCTGATTGTGTAGGCCTTAATGCAATAAATAATCATATGCAGTAACAACAAAATAAATCTGCATTATCTGAGTGTTATAAGGTATATATTATTTATATCCTATATAATTTCTTAAATAAAAACTGTTTTCAATTATCCTTGACGAGAAGAGAGGTTATTATACAGTAATGTCAACACAGCAAGTACAGTTGTTTCTTGATTACTCATACATGGATCACTTATATTTATGATTCAGTTGAAGTTAAGTTTTCTGAAGTCAAAAATGAATTTTACTTAAGAATGTTTAAGCATGTAAGTTGAACTTCTGATAATTCAAACTATTCTTCTTGGTCCCTTGAAGTTTGGCTTACCATTAGACTGGGTTGTAGTTTTGGATGGATATTGTTAATTTGTAATGAAATGGGCAATTCTTCTCTATTCTTCTATACCAAAAACACAAACAATATATGAAATTGCCCGACGCCCGTGCTAGAGCAGCCAGAAGTTTATTCCTTTTAATACATTTAGCTCACATTATATTATAATATGAGATTATAGATATGACCATGAAACATGTATAACATTTGACATGTAAAATGAAAAGCTCACAAGGAAAACGTATGGGTTATCTAAAAATGAAACATGACCGCCCAGGAAAAAACCATAGATGCAAAGCCAAAGAATGCAAATATTTTTATGGAAAACCTGTGTCTGTGGCAGTGTAATTTCACACTATTGTCAAGTCATCTAGCATAACCCCAGTGGCAGACCTCACTATATACGTCAAATAAACAAAATCAATCCAGATATTCAAATCATAGATTCATAATTATATATATCAAACTAAAAACAAAAAATTAAACGTGAGTGACCAGTGCGGCGATCGAGCCTAGAATGACTTTCTCTAACTCGGACACGGTATCACGTGACTATCTTACTAAGATTTCATTGGATGCTTTACGAAACTTTCAGAAAAATAATTCCCGCTATACTAACGAAACGCGGGAATATTTTATTCTTCTCTATTCTTCTATACCAAAAACACAAACAATATATGAAATTGCCCGACGCCCGTGCTAGAAATTCTAAAAAGTTTGGGCAAGAGACAAAAGAAAGAAAATTGTGATTGAAAATATCAAAGGTTTAAATATGCAAATATTGCTTAAATCAAATTGTTTGAAAATAATAAATGTATAAAAAAATTAAACTTATATAACATCAAAAATACATATCTCATTAAAGTGTAAAAACTTCAGATTAATTGATCTCATGACATAACCTACTACGTGTATGAAAACTATCAGCAACGTAGCCATCCTTGGCTGAATGTGACCACCATCTCCCATGGCATTTCATCAAAATAATAATAATAAATGTACATGTATAAAACATTCTCCAATTTATGCAAGTAACAAGCCTACGCAAATCTGTATAACATTAATGTGTAAAAAACTAAAGATCTAATGATTTCGTGACAGATAATCTGCTTTGTAAGCTATCAGCAACATAGCCATCTTTGGCTGACTCTGACCGCCATCTACCATGGCGCTTCCAGCACCGCTCATTAACCGAAGCGTTTGCTGCAGCAGAAGCACCTCCTGCTCTTAAAGAATGCAAACCAATATCTAAATTATAAGCCACTTCCTTTAAACGACTGACTAAGCACTCTCTACATCTAGTATAGCTCAAACGCTTGTTTTTGTAAATAAGTTTACAAACTGATTTAGAGCGAAATATTTGCCGAAAAAGGTACAAATCTGAAGAAATAACAATTTCTGCCTTATCAAAATAGCGCTTCATCATAGCAAAGGGACATGCAATTGTCTGACCTTTTGAGACAATAATATCGCTACCAAAACGGTATTGATCAGTCTTACTTTTTCTGATTCTGATAGAAAAATAGTCATCAAAAAATGAAATATCGTTACAATGCAATGACACAAGCTCATCAAATCGTAAAAAAGCTGAAAAAGCTATGAGAATCATGCATAAGTCTCTGATAACCAATAAATCTTCGCTGTCCTTATATAAACTACATAATGTTAAAAGATGGTCACGGTTGATTACGTCCTTCTTTTTGATCGGTCTAGAAGCGATGCGCTTGGACGATTCCACCAGGTTGTCAATGAATGGATTATCGGTCGGATCCTCAAAACCGTGCAATGAGTGAACGAATTTCACAGAATATTTCACAGCAGAAATCACATTGTGGGAAGAACCGCTATCTAAAAGCGACGTAATAAACAGAGCAATATGCACAGGCTCTGCCGGAATAACACTAAAGCACTTAGATAATGCAAACTGCTCCCATCTCTTGAAAAGATTGAAATACTTCACTTTTGTGTTGTCACTGCGACATTGAAGCATGAACTCGCACATTTTCTCGCAAAGGTAAACGTTGTCTCCGCTCATCTCCATACCGGACTCTTTACAGATGCTAGTCAAATGTGAACTTATTCTTTCACCTATCAAAAAAATACTCTGATTAAAAACAATTCTAACTAAATCACCGATTTGTGAAATCAATTCTGATAGCCACCATCTCAAACTTCAATGCTTTACCAAAAACTCCGTTAAACCCCTTCCCCGGAATTGTGCATGAATTTCCGAGTGAAATTGTCTTGAAATCGTAGTTTTTCAGAATTGGCCAATAAGGTGAAGAAAACCACTTTGGTACGACTAAAGTCCCCACGGCCTTATCATCTTTGAGTTTAGCCACTACGCTGATAACTAATCTAGGAGGAGGAACTAACCAGTTATTTTCTCCAGACCAAACCGATCTAAATGCATCCACCCCGTTTGTACCAGGGCACCACCACCGAGAATTAAATCTCTTACATCTTGTGTTATAATCAGTAGCAAACCTATCAAAGGTATGTGGACCCCAAATTTTCTCCAAACTTTTAAATGTCAACGGCGCTATTTGCCAGTCATCGCTATCATAGCATCTACTAAGAAAATCTGCTTCAACATTTTGTTCCCGTGGCAACCACATAGTGTCAATACTGACAGATCTAGCCTCGCTTCCACGAGTAATATCCAACACAATTTCATGCAGCTCTTCCCTTCTGCTACCAACCTGCATCATGTGATGCACATTTTTACTGTCCGTATACCACTTTATGGTTTGTCCTTCCAGACCATTACAAACTGAGTTAAATACTCGGCTCATAGCCACTAGTTCTCTCCAAGTAGAACTTTGCATAGATTCGGAGTCGGACCAGACTCCTACAACCTCCGAACCCGGCTTGTCTAAAATATACCCACCATAACCAGTATGCGATGCATCGCTGTAAACCACACAATCATAATCTTTAGTCAGATTTGATACCAGTTGACTGCCGTTCAGAGCGATGCAGTTATCTCTCCAAAAGAAAATTTCGTCCAAGACGCCTTTGTCTATAATAACAGGAGCATTCCAACTTGCTCTTGATTTCAAACAATTGAACATTGACCTTGTGTTCATGCGAACACTCTTTCCCATGGCTACCTGCATTGAAATAATCTGCCCAGCCAATGAAGCGAGAAGCCTCGCCTTTATAAAAAGATTTGCATTACATACCTGAGCAATAGCTCGCTGTAAACATTCTAAAAGTCGATGAAGTCTCGCTTCGGTGATTTCCACCTTACCTGTAGTAAAATCCCAAACGCAGCCTAACCAGGTTGTGCGTTGCGTGGGAACCCATGAACACTTTTCATCCGCTATCACAAAGCCCAGTCTAATAAGATCTGATCTCACCTGAACACTCAAAGCCTGAGCGTTTTCAAAGGAATTCGAACCCGATAAACCATCGTCTAGATACATGATAATGCGAAAACCGCTTTTTCTCCAATACTTAACCACTGACCTTGTGAGTTTTGTGAATATGTGGGCTGCAGTACTCAAACCGAACGCTAACACGTTAAAGATAAAGTATCTTACCTTACCCTCCTCTGTCCAAGAGAAACCTAGAAACTTTCTGTGAGTTTCATGAATTTCAATATGGTGATATGCCGACTTAAGGTCAAAAGTGAAAACGTAATCACCCTGCTTGAACATATACCTTGCCACAGAGGCGTCCTCTAATCTAAACTTAAATTTATACAAAAACAAATTTATGTACCTGCAATCTAGGACCAACCTAGCTTTACCTGATCTGTTAAATGCAACAGTCAAAGGATTTACCACTGTAGGCACTTCAAACACTTCAGTAACACACCCTAAATTCAATAACTTTCTTATTTCATCAGATACAATGCTTGGATTTTCAATAGCAGACCTATTGTTTTTCAGGATTTTATGCTCTGGTAATTCATAGAAAGGTAAAATATAACCATTTTCAATAACATTCAAAATATATGGATGAGGGTCAATAGATACCCATTCCTGATACTGAGACCTAAGTCTACCTACAGGACTCAATGCATTACTACTACCATTATTTACTGAAATAGTACTTAACTTAGCACTGCCAGCCTGTCTATTCGCCTGACACTCTCTCCGCCAGTGCCCAGGCACTCCACAAGCAAAACAAACACCTGGTTTCGGCCCTGCGTGCGCTGTGTTCGCTGCCGTTGTCTGACTTGTTGAGGGAGGGGGCGCCGTGTGTAGAGAGTAAGGAGTCCATTTCCTCGATGCTCGGTTCTTTTTCATCCTCTCTTCCCTTAACTGCTTGTCGCACCTAGCTTCCGCTTTGTAAATCCTCTTTTCATCGTCACTGTCGTCAGCGAGCTGATGAGCCTCATATTGCTCTACCACAGTCCAACCATGCTTTGAATTGTCAGCAAGCTTAATCAATTTTTGCCTATGGCTTATTAGATCCAATCCTTCATTAATTTTCAACTTTGCTCTCTCGACATTATGGGACGGACTTGCTTCTGCGTTCAAAGAAAATTGAGCGTCGCGGAGTTTTTCGAGCACCTTTTCTCCATGCACGAACTGCTCTTTATTGCCTTTACGTTTGAAAGTAAACTGCTCGTGTGACCTGCTCTCTATCCGATGTAAGCTTACGTCACTTATATGTTTTTGTTTAGCAAGTAATTGCTCCTCCATTGACGAAAACCTCGCAGATATCAAGGCATCTATTTGAGACAAAAGTGCATTATTACCCTTTTGGGCGGTATCATCACCTATAAGACCGCTGGAGTCCATGATATCCGTTAAACACTATTATAATGCGATACCTGGCTGCTCAAAATTAAACGTGAGTGACCAGTGCGGCGATCGAGCCTAGAATGACTTTCTCTAACTCGGACACGGTATCACGTGACTATCTTACTAAGATTTCATTGGATGCTTTACGAAACTTTCAGAAAAATAATTCCCGCTATACTAACGAAACGCGGGAATATTTTATTCTAAACTAAACTACAAATACACAGATGTAATAACCTAATATATACTTCTTTATTACTGTATTATTTCATATTTTATTTTAGATAATATGCTCCAAGGCAAAATTCCTTTGTTTTTACCAAGCACCCCTTATATAGTAATAGCATGGCACATGCTTGATGCAATGCACAGAAATTTGAATATAGTGGAAACAGGGAGGGATATTTTATGTGCCATATCTATCTTGGCACAGGATCTCACTTTTTACCGTCTTGTTGGTGAGTCACTGGAAAACTTAAACCACAGACCTCTCAGTCATCTGTCTTAGTGTCTAGGCTCTTACAAAAACTGACTTATGTTATGTAGGCTTCCCATAATCAATGAAGATAATGCCATTATTAATGCCATAATGACCAAGTCAGTACTATGCTGTCAGCCTATTCTGCGCCCCTTAACACATTTGCCTTTGTTAATTCTGTTTAAACAAGAGGCCCAAGTGGGCCTATATCGCTCACCTGAGTACCTATATTATCAGTCATGCATGAAGGAAGAATTCATTTATTTTTGCATTAATGTGACTAAGTCAACACAGATGTTGAAAATATGTCAAATTTTATTTCAGGCTAGAATAAAAAACAACACTTTTTTGCACATCCATTCAGGTGATTTTGATATTAAGCATTTCCTTTGTCTCTGCAAGAAGTCATTCAGGGCAACAAGTTAGTCATTTTCTTTAGGTGGGGCCTTTTGTTGACTGATTTCAAGTCTGGGTCATGAACAACAATTGTTTCAATATTGTCCAGATCTAACTTAAAATTGCCTAATTTCATATGTTGAGTGTTGAGAAACATCTAAAAACTTATTTAGATGTGTAAAGAAATGAAAAAAAAATTTTGACCACAGCTGGATTTGAACCGCTACTCTCCATATTTCAATTACCAAGTGGTATATGTACTATTGTGAGAACTGCTTTTAGACATGGTGGCATTATCTGTTAACCAATTTGGATGAAATTTACCAAATTGATAGAGGACTTTTAGTACTTCATGTATTCCATGTTTCATTAAAATCTTTCATGTGGTATAACAGCAGAAGTGAAAAATGTGATTGAATTGTTCCTATACACCCTCATTTGGAAGTCTTAAAAAATTCATAGAAAATCCAAAAATTGAGATATTGACAAAATTCTTTCAAAGTAACAATCCTTACCATAATTATGATCACAATAGTCCATAAGAAATCATCATTATCAATTAACTAGGAAATATGACACTTTTTTCTGCATTGAATCAACAAGTCCAAAGAAATGTCAAAAAAAATTCTAAAATTTGATTTTGGAAGGGAACCAAAATGACAATACATCTTCACTCATCCCTCTAGATCATTTCTATGCATTCTGTTTGTCTCTGTATACAGCCCGTATGAAAAAGAATATTGTTAAACGAGGGAACTCTTTTGTGACCTACTCTTGACTATGGTGGCGCCACGTGTAAAGAGGTCTGGACGAAAACAACAGAATTTGAAGAGGATCATAAGTGACTTATTTCTACCAAGATTTATTAAAATCCTTCAAACAGTTTTGTAGAAAAAGTTGAAAATGTGAAAAATGGCCAACCCCCCCTTTTTTTTTTTGGAAGTCTTAAACGTAAAATTCCTAATTTCATATGTTTAGTGTTGAGAAACATCTAAAAACTTATTTTGATGTGTAAAAAAAAAAAAAAAAAATTTTTGACCACAGCTGGATTTGAACCGCTACTCTCCATATTTCAATTACCAAGTGGTATATGTACCATTGTGAGACCTACTATTAGACATGGTGGCATTATCTGTTAACCAATTTGGATGATCCGCACAAAAAACAAAACCTTTGAAAAGGACTATGAGTACTTGCATCCTACCCAGTTTTATCACAATCCTTCAAGTTGTTCTGTAGATCAAGTTGAAGATATGAAAAATTGTTCCCCCCCCCCTTTTCTTGGAAGTCATAAAAAATTCAAAAATCGAGATATTGAAAAAATTCCTTCACACCAGCATTCCTTACCATAGAAATGATTAAATGAAACCAAATGTATGCATCAATGTTTACTAAAAGAAAATAATAACTCTTTAATGCATTAAAATAACAAAGTCCAAAATAAAAATGAAAAAACGTCAAAAATTTGATTTCGGAATGGAACCAAAAATATCAACACTTCTTCCCATATGCCTCTATCTCATTCCTATGCAGTCGGTTTGTCGCTGTATGCACCCGATCTGAATAAGAAGTTTGTCAAAGGAGGGTACCCTCTGTGACCTACTTTTGTCTGTGGTGGTGCCACCTGTTCATGGATCCTGACAAAGATGACCACATTTGTCGGGGACCTTGAGTATTTGATGCATGCCAAGTTTCACTGAATTCCAGCAAGTGGTTCCGAAGAAAAAGTTCAAACTGTGAAATGTTTACACCAATTATCCCACCCCCCCTTTTTCTTGAAAGTCTTAAAAAATTCATAAAAAATCCAAAACATAAAATATTGAAAAATTTTCTTCGCAGTAGTATTTCTTACCATCAAAATGATCAAATTAAACCAAATTAATGCATCAATGTTTACTAAAATAAAAAAATACCTCTTTTCTGCATTAAAATTACCAAGTACAAAAAAACGTCAAAAAAACGTCAAAAATTTGATTTCGGAATGGAACCAAAAATAACAACACTTCTTCACACATCCCTCTAGACCATTCCTATGCATTTGGTTTGTCTCTGTATGCCCCCGGTCTGAAGAAGAAGTTTGTCAAAGGAGGGTACCCTCTTTGACCTACTTTTGCCTGTGGTGGCGCCACCTGTTGATGAATCTGGACGAAAAACAACAACACTTGTAGGGGACCATGAGTACTACATGCTTATCAAGTTTCATCAAATTCTGTTCAGTGGTTCTGGAGAAGAAGTCGAAAATGTGAAAAGTTAACGACGGACGACGGACGGACGACGGACGGTGATTGATCACAATAGCTCACTTGAGCCTTTGGCTCAGGTGAGCTAAAAAAAGATCCAGCAAAATAACATTCAACACTTTTAGACTGATCTTTACTCTGTATTTTGTTACAATTTTTATTTGTTATCCAGTTGTATGAATCAAAGGCTTGAAGAGCCACAAAGGCGTCGAGCTAAATTTGATTTAAAGCTGTCAAAAGTAGCAGAAATTGACCAGTCGTGTTCATCTTTTTCGTTGAATTCCGATAATTTTTGGAATAGAGTAAAAATAAAATCTTAAGGACCAACAGCCATATATCATATAAGATATCACCATAACATTTTATTGTTCTTTACGTCATTCTTGCAAAAATATGTCTAATATCTTATCACAAAGAATGTACGAGTGAAATCAATCGAACGCCATTGCCATTTTTTTTACAAAGATAGAAATGGACGAGTTGTTACCATTGCCTGTAAAATATGGAAGCCTTATGCTTAATTTGTTTTAAGATATGGCCAGGTCTCAGTGGCGGATCCAGAATTTCCGAAAGGGGGGGGGCATATGGGTATTAGCCAAACTTCTCAGCCATTTTTGGCGTAACATCTGGAATTTTACTAGTAAATATGTGACCAAAAGGGAGGGGGCCGCCCCCCCCCCCCTCTCTAAATCTGCCACTGGGTCTAGGTTAGTTTTTGTCTACGCTACTAACACTGACACCAGGGTCAACAGCTTGTATATATCGTCCAAACACACTAGTTATTATTCGGTCGTTTATTGTATGTGCATGTGTAAGGGCTACAACGCCATGCCGTTCACCGTAGTGACGCAAGCCAATTGTGCATCACAATCGCACTTTATCGGTTGATTTGGAATAAAATCTTCACATGTAAGTTCTACGTAATTTATTTTTCATGCATTCAATCTAAAATTCTCTCTTAATCCATGCTATCATCCTTTACATCCGCATTAAATTTTGTAAGCGAATTGAAAACTTTCTCAGCTGCCATTTTTATGCCCTCGTGGGAACTTTTCCAGATATGTGGAAGACCATGTGATATATAGAGTGTTCCCATACAGCCCTGTTTTCCTCAAATTAGCTAGAGTTATCTCCCTCATTGGAGTACAACTCTCGGACTTTATCCATCAATGCTCATATAAAACTGCTTGATTTAACTTAATTTTATGAAATAATTGCACTGTATATCTAAATGTTTTACAGGAAATTTTCAACTGATTGATTATATTTACTGATTTATTAAGACTGAAGTCACGAAATCTACCCTGATAAATAGTTATTTTCTCAGAAATTTAATGAAGTTTACATGGTAGAGATGGAAAAAGTCCGAGAGTTGTACTCCAATATGGCCGCTAATGCTAGTAGTGTGACATCACATGGGCAAACTCTATAGTATACACATGCTTCTTCCCTAATAAGGAAAAAATGAGGCGTGGCTTTAAAAATTTTAGCGGGAAAATACACAACTACGCAAAAACAAGTAATTCCTATATATACATAAAGCTATTTGGCGTTGTGACCAACATCTTGATCATTTAATGCTATTCCGATTGCAACCTAAGCTTTTTAAAAAGCTATGCTTGTTTAAGATAGACTGGAGTTACTTGCTCTTGCTTGCTATCGCAGCGCGAAGAGACAAGTGACCACCGCCATTTTGTAGAGGCTATTCCCTGTCCAGCAAGTGTTATTTATAGCACAGGCGGTAAGGGCAGATAAGAAGTTGTACACACTGCGAGTAGATATTTTTAAAATTCGTCTGCAGTAGCATACACAGCATAGGTATACAGTACCTGATGTAATTTACGAGAGGCTCGTGATGTTTAGCCTTGAAGAAGTAATTAATTTTGTCGATATTTGTTGATTCTAGGTTAAATGAATGAAACAAAAACGAAATTCAGTGAGGTAAAAATAACCGATAACGCGTCACTTGAACCTAGGTCAGTCTCGTTATGAATTAGTGGTCACCTGTCTATATATTGCCAGTCTATATTTAGGATTCTATGAAATATTTTATTTGTTCTGTTTTAGACTGAAATTTATATCTATATATATTATTATTATTATAATATATTATTTTATATATTTCGAAGATCGCGCGATCGGTTTCCATACTGGCGCCTACATGTCAAATTAGGCCGTGATCGCGTGTGTTACAAGTGTTCTACTACGATTTCTCCAAATAAGGCAATATGTCACGTGGTCTTCCCCACATTTGGAAAAATTCCCATGAAGTGCGATTGTAATTCATAATCAGCTTGCGTCATTACGGCGAATGAATATTTTAACACACACACAATAAGCGACAAAATAATAAGTGCTTTAGGGCAATATATTGATAATTTAAGTTAAGCAGACCTATGCTTAAACCTATTTCTGTGCAATGAAATTTAAATAACAAGGATAACAAAGCCGGTTTTGCAAGAACTTTTACTACTTAAGGAAGGTACTACTTTGTTTCGTGAATTAAAAAGGCGGTGCAGAGGTAAAATTTTTACGATCGCTAGAAGACTGTCGAGCAAATGCTCAACGCCTTAATAAGAAAAAACATAGCTAATGGCAACTTACCCATGATCATCTGAATGTCAACTATGTTGGCTATCGAGGTTACAGTCACAGTGTATATAAAAATGAAACAGACTATGATTTTGGACAAAATTGACGTGAAGTGGATTTCTACGAAAAATTGAATTACACTATAGTTGGCTCAGGGCCAATTTTTTCTGTGTACTGTAAACTAAATGATCATGCTCGATCTACTGGGGTTTTTTTTCTTCATTAAGCGTTCTTGCCTGAGGCTGAGTATATTACCTTTAATTGTACACAATCGAAGATAAAACAGAATCCACCTCAAACACATGCACCAGTGTTTACATGGAAGTGGTTACAATGTCACAAAATGAATTAGCCGACCAGCAGAATAGGCCGACACGGCAGTATACCTGGCATATAAATAAACATTTAAAGATCATATGTACAGAATATTTTTGCTGTGAAAATGCTCTTTTATTGTTCAGTCTTTGGAAGACTTAAAACATCTTGTGTGTACTAGTCAACATCATTAATATGACATGTTCTGACCACCGGCCACCGGACCAGGGGTAGGACCAAAACTCTTTCACAACCCGATATGGCGATATCGGCCTTGGCTTTTTCGTTGTCATGGTCAATGAAATAAAAAATTCTATGCACATAGCTAACATCTTAAGTCTACTTTATAAGAAAACTCACGCATCAAGCGTCTGGGTAGCATTCATGATGAATTAACACCGTATGACCGTGTCTACTTTGACAGTTGAGCTTCAGACATGTTTGGAAGTTGTTACGTGGTGGCGCTGCGAAAGAAGAGTTACTTCCGTTCTGGAAAAGAACTGCAAATGCGCATTTACAAAAATGTTAATAATGCGCTACACCACATCATAGAGGCCTTCTTTGTACCCTTTCGAACAACGTTAATCAAACACAAATACATGTAATGAGTGTTTTTGTAGATAACATCGTTTGCATAACATGATTTTGTAAGTGTTTCGTCTCCACTCTCTACATTAAGATTATGAATGTCTTACTTTGAATATTTGTAATTTATTAAGAAAAACATGGGTTACTATATTATGCGTTACAGTGATATCAGTGGCGGATTTAGAGGGGGGTGGGGCCCGCCCCTCCCCCGTTTTGGACACATTTTTACCAGTAAAAATCCAGATTTTGTATCAAAAATGGCTATGAGAATTTTGGCTAATACCCAGTGTCCCCCACTCTTTTTTTTCGGAAATCCTGGATCCGCCACTGGATATCGATCATTAAACCAGATACATCCATATTAAAATGACTGGATGGACAACAAGTATGGTTCAAGTTCATCTAATGCCTCCCAATTATTTCCTTCAGTGTCCTTCCCATGCACCCCTCTTAACCCTAACCCCCTTTTCCTCTTGTCCTGTAGATCCGCTATATACATACTGCAATTCTTTCTTTTATCTGTATATATACTCACACGTCTACGATTCATCTAGGGTTTCATGGGATCACTCCTACCTTTATAATCTGTTACCGAAATAACTGCGGAAATACATGTGGGGAGAAAAGGCGAGTACAATTATATGAATTTTACGGTAAGACAGAATAGTACATATAAATCATTGAAGCTATGCACACCTTCATAGCTTTGCCAAGGCAGTTACTCATGATATGCCAAGGTTTGACATATCTGTTCCTTTTTCGCATTTTCGTCAGTGAAATCGCTTCTTACACAACGTACACTTTACTTCTTCATGATTAAGCGAGGATAGAGAATAAACTGTCTGAGATATGCCGTCATAGAATAAATCGTATATATAAAGCTTGTACATAAACAGGGACATACATTTGTTATATACGTCCCTGACATAAAGTTTGCATAACAAGCATTTTGCCGTTCTTTCTTTTTCTTTCTAAAATCTTTCTCTTTCGGTTTTTTTTTTTTGTGATTTGTAAATTGTACAGAAATTATGTTCACTGGAAATTATCTGAAGTTCTTTAATAGAAATAATAAACACAATACATTGTTTATTTCCTAAATGTTTTATTTTTCTTCTATGTATTAAATAGGTAAACAAGATTATTATTATTATTATTTTATTTTTTGGTGGCTTCAATATTGGGAACTGAGTTATCAGTTTTCAAGACATTTTACGTTGTTCTTTGCAACGGCTGTGGTCCCAATCCTCCTAGAATGCAGTGAATATAGGATCTGAGAGACGCTGAGCGGATTTTACATATGGTTAGAATACGACACAAAGCATTACATGATGGTACCCGAGGACTTCCGACGTACTTATTGTGCATATACTTCTCGAAAAGTGCATCATCACACAGTAACCTGTAAAGTTGAAAGCATACAAAAAGAATATGATATAGTAAACGCATATGGTGCACAAAATTAAGAGGTATATATATTCTATATTTGTTATAACCACTAGGCCGGTGTCACTGCTGGTGGACTGATAGTCCTCGAGGGCATCATAAGTCTAGTATTCAGTGCTTTTGTACTGACATGATATATATACTTCAAATTTTCAGTCATCAAATTCAGTAAATCACTCTAAAACTAAGGAGTATCTCCCTCATGCATAGCTCTGTCCTGAGATAAATTCTTTGGTTCACTTTTCGGTCATTTTGGCTTCAACATTGCTCTTCAAATATTTATATATTTTGAGAATTCCAATCATTCGGCCACGAGCATCGCTGAAGAGACATAACTTGTCGAAATGCGCATATGGTGCACTAAATTAAAAGGTATATATGTTCTATATTTATAGTAAACGGCCATATATTTATACATCTATAACCATTATTATAGACGAATACGTGCGGTCAGAACTGTTAACCCTTGTGTTCTTTTATACCTTTACATGGCAAATCAGCTATCAAGCGATGCATTCTCTTATCTAGCTAATGCTTATCCGCCGGAGATATACAAAGTTTACCTCTTGTTATGATATGCATTATGGTTAAAGACTTTCAACTCTGATCATCACACAAGTACTTTATCCAAGTTCTGATCATTATTTTTAGCGTATGTAAAGTTTATTATTATTTTAAAGAACACTAATGTTAATACTTTAAAATATGGTAACAAATTGAGGTTTATTTACATATAAGATGTTGTACACTGATACCTTTGTGATAAGTTATAAAACGCCATAGGACTCATATCGACCAAACCGTACTCCGTCCGTGCACTATACAGACGTTTCATCTCTGTGTCACCAAAGTCTACAATGGAATAGAGCAGGAATAGCGCCACTTTACGTAAGACATAGAAACGATGAGTACCAATTAATAATGAATTATTTTTGAACGTGATTACTTTTTAAGTTACTGACAGAACATAGATATTTTATTACCAACAGATATGTACTTCTATCGGTTTTACATCCATTGTATGTCAAACGCATGCTTCGTACTCGTACATTTTTATAACTATGTTAACAAATATATCAAGAGTATGCTTCCCTTACCCGAAAATTAACCTACTCCCGTATGCTTCGGGATCCGCCACTGAAAGTGTATTTTACAACTTAATTTATGAACAAATAGATATATTTAAAAATATTTCGATAGAATTTGATCATTTTTATCATTTAAAGAACAAAGGTATATCATATAGTAAAATGTGCAGACATTTCTGGGAATCTATGTAGATTCACTTACCGTTCGCAGCTGTTAGATTCATATAATACTGAACATAGTCTATAAGTTGGTAATCTGAACGGTTAAGGAGATACATTCGGAAAGATGGGTTATTTCCGGAATATGTTGTCACAGCAGGAGCAATAAATACGGTGGCTGTGACGTCATCTAGAGCATTGACCTGCAACGATGAAATAATATCGCTGAAATGTGAATATGTACTCCTTAATAAAATAAAGAAACCAAACTTTACACAGACAGACGACGACCTATACAGACAACAGACGGGAAGAACGGAATTAATCTTGTTTATTTCTTTTTTTTTTCAACAATAATTGATTACACCAGAAAACTTCAAGGAGAGTTGTTTAACATCCATGAAGGCCTAATTGAAGAATTGTCGAAATGCCTTTCTGGTCCACGAAATTAATATTGGTATGTATGGCTGTTTGAACACTGTTATCTTCAACTAGTCAGGTGCTCTTCAACTTAACTATAAAATTAAAAGTTAGAAAGTAACTACTTACAACTTCAAACTGGTCGAAATGCGTATGACCAAACGCTTGCAACACGATGACATCGTTAAAGTTTTTGGAGATGTATTTATAGAAATCTCCATAAGCCAAATTTGCAGAGCCTACATCACCTGGTGGAATGTGACCAATCAAAATAACCTGAAATGTATATGTGACCAATCAAAATCAGCTGAAATATGCATCATCATAACTTCACCTGGTGGAATTTGACCAATCAAAGTCACCTGTAATGTACATTTGACATGTCAAAATCACCAATTATCTGAAATGTACATTTGACGAATCAACATCAGCTGAACTGTAAAAATCTTCATAACATCATTTGATGATTTTTACTAATTAAAACAATTGAATTATGCATTTTCACACTTGGAGGAATATCACTGAATTGTAAACCTAACCAAACGATTGCAAATTACCAGAAACATACATTAACATAATGCCACCTAGCGGATTATAACGAAATATTTACATTCCTACCTCTTTTCCCTTAATGAACGAACATGCATCAATAAAAACGCACAATAATTTTCCAATAATAGCAAGATGGTGTCACGTGACTTGTAAGTACGCATAATAATCTCTCGCATTGGTAGAAGTGGTCAATATATTTAATGTAAAAATTGATTTTAAGTCTCCTGTATACATTCTAAATTCCCCCTTTTTTGTCACATCTATTTGAATAGATAATTTAATCGCAGAATTTGACTTAATCATTGTCTTCGAAAGAAGTACATGTACTTTTATAAGACCTCTAGCAAAGTAATGCCATTCCCGGCATCATAACTACCCGAATACCCCATTATATATATTACTTTATATAAATAGACATCGAGGGATCCATATGAGGTACTAAATATGGAAAACGACCAATATTATAAGACTCTTTACATCTTTAAGGCAAAGAGACTAACGTTCCTCGGGTGTAACTGATTTATCTAGCTGTATTACATGGGCCTGCTCTGTATCAAATACGCATCTTTAAGGCAAAGAGACTAACATGCACGGTTTATTCACGTATTTTTTTCTTTTTTGCCTCATTGGTGTGTGTTGGCAGTAGGGAATGGAACAAAAATAATGCAAAGCAGGACCCTATTGCCAGTAAACACCAATGAAGCACATAAACATAAAAACAATCCTTTTAAATTAAAGTCACTTGAAATGCACAGCGTATTAAAAAAATGCACATATTCATATGCTATATACCATCTGTTTAAATATGACTACCAAACTAGGTGTATATCGCACGAAGGTGACACCAGACTTCTCATTGTCAGTGTCACAGTAAATACTGTTTTGGGAGTTTTCCTCTATAATTTGATAATGTCCAAAACACATCTGATGTATTATTCTTCCTCATATTTCACACACACAAAATGATATTCGGTTTTTTCGTTATACAGAGTTCTATGGAATCTGAGTTAAAACTCGGGGAAATGATAGTCCGCAAATGACTTTTCAAAGGAAATTGATGACATCATAATTGTTTTACGTAAGATACCGTCTCAAATACCGTCTCAAATGGGAAATAACTGTTTAACAAAAAGACTCAGTACCCAGGGTCTCGTTTTTTTATGTATGTATTTACCTTCTCCTTCTTTCTCTTCGCCTTATTAAGATACTTTATAATAAATCGAAGATGTTTCTTATACGCTCTCTTCTTCTGAAGTGTTAATGTGTAGAAGTTCAGAGTGTACCTACAAAACACAATGGGTATATAATATGAATAGTATTCTATGAATTACAATATCCCGTTTGAGTGACACCTTGGTTTAAACAGTATTTATTTGAATTACATATAATTCTTACATAACATTTACAGTAAGTTAATGATCGAGTAACATGAAATATATCTTATTTAAAAACTCTCTCCTCAAGAAGAAGAATATAAATTGCAACGCAAACAGAAGAGGATATTGCAATACATGATAAACCTTGAACAGAATATAAAGAGCTAAGAGAAAGAAAAAGAGAGAAAATTCAGTATGAGGTAGGCTAATTAAATAAACCTCCCCCTCCCCCTAAAGAAAAATAACCAAAAGAAATAATAAAAATACAAATAATAAATAAATAAATAAATAAATAAATAAATAAATAAATAAAATGACTTTAGTTTTATGAAGAGCTCCTACGTGCAAATCCAGTTACTATAATTGGTACTTTAGAGTTTTAACTTTAAATGTAAACTGTACTGTTTATTAGACGTTTTGTTACCACAGGAATTTGCACTCTACCCAGTAGGTAAAATAGTATTTTGGGTAATATTTTTTTAACAAAAGTGCAAGTCTGTAGCAGGTAGGCGCCTTGCTTTTGGCATAGTAATACATACAATATTAAATACTATTTTTTATTGATTTATATAATAAGATATAAAAGGAACAGGCACTGTGATATGACAACTACGGAAGTATGGAAGGGACATGTGGGAAAACTTATCTCGTGCGAACGACTTAGTAAATCATGCACACGCCATAATTATCTCATGCGCACGACTTTTTATCTCGTGCGCACCACTTAGTAAGTCGTGCGCACGAGATATTTTTTCCCACATGTCCCTTCCATACTTCCGTAGACAACAGATATGAACGTGTCTCATAAAATAGTGACATTTGTAATCAGCTTTGAAAATAGAACAGTGGTGTTATTGTATAAATTAAAAAAAATACAAAGAGCAGTATTTCCTGACCAGAACTGAGTATTGATGGAGATTATGTGTAGACCAGGCCGTACACGGTGTGTGTAGTATGCACCACTTCGTATGCTTCTCCACTGTGAGATAGACTCAGGAAATAATCGTCTCCACATGGTGGCCAGTTTATGATTGAAATTCTGAAAATTACGTAAAGTTTGTAGGCAAGACATGTAAATCAAAACGAAATCAAGTGAAACTCGGACACGAAATTCGCCAAAAACTCTGAATCAGAAGTTTATTTTAACAAGAGGCCCAAATGGGCCTATATCGCTCACCTGAGCACAAATTGCTTATTTACAATAAAATGACAGCTCATTTCAGAAAAATTTTTGCTTTTTTTCTACAAGACTTTCTATAAGGTTTGGTGATATTTTGTGCAGTCGTTTTGAAGAAGTCCAAAATGTGTCAACCAATCAGAGCCAATGGTGGCCATCTTGGATTACGGATGGGCACGAAAAACACACACTTGGTAGAAGACCTTGAGTACTTACTTCCTATAAAGTTTGGTGAAATTCTGTGCAGTGGTTCTGGAGAAGAAGTCGAAAATGTGTCAACCAATCAGAGCCCATGGCGGCCATCATGAATTACTGATCGGCACGAAAAATACAAACTTTGTAGAGGATCTCGAGTAGTAATTTCCTATGTGTTTTGGTGAAATTCTGTGCAGCGGTTCTGGAGAAGAAGTCGAAAATATGTCAACCAATCAGAGCCAATGGCGGCCATCCTGGATTACGGATCGGCACGAAAAAAACACAAACTTTGTAGAAGACCTTGAGTACTTACTTCCTATGAGGTTTGGTGAAATTCTGTGCAGCGCTTCAGAAGAAGAAGTCGAAAATGTGTCAACCAATCAGAGCCAATGGCGGCCATCTTGGATCACGGATCGGCACGAAAAGCACAAACTTGGTAGAAGACCTTGAGTACTTACTTCCTATGAAGTTTGGTGAAATTCTGTGTAGCGGTTCTGGAGAAGAAGTCGAAAATGCGTCAACCAATCAGAGCCAATGGCGGCAATCTTGGATTACGGATCGGCACGAAAAACACAAACTTTGTAGAGGACCTCGAGTAGTAATTTCCTATGAGGTTTGGTGAAATTCTGTGCAGCGGTTCTGAAGAAGAAGTCGAAAATATGTCAACCAATCAGAGTCAATGGCGGCCATCTTTGAATACGGATCGGCACGAAAAACACAAACTTTGTAGAGGACCTCAAGTAGTTACTTCCTATGAGGTTTGGTGAAATTCTGTGCAGGGCTTCTTGAGAAGAAGTCGAAAATGTGTCAACAAATCAGAGCCAATGGCGGCCATCTTGGATTATAGATCGGCACGAAAAACACAAACTTGGTAGAAGATCTCAAGTACTTACTTCCTCTGAGGTTTGGTGAAATTCTGTGCAGCGGTTCTGGAGAAAGAAGTCGAAAATGTGTCAACCAATCAGAGTCAATGGCGGCCATCTTGGATCACGGATGGGCACGAAAAACACAAACTTGGTAGAAGACCTTAAGTACGTACTTCCTATGAGGTTTGGTGGAATTCTGTGCAGCGATTCTGGAGAAGAAGTCGAAAATGTGTCAACCAATCAGAGCCAATGGTAGCCATCTTGGATTACAGATGGGCACGGAAAACACAAACTTGGTAGAAGACCTTGAGTACTTACTTCCTATGAGGTTTGGTGAAATTCTGTGTAGCGGTTCTGGAGAAGAAATCGAAAATGCGTCAACCAATCAGAGCCAATGGCGGCAATCTTGGATTACGGATCGGCACGAAAAACACAAACTTTGTAGAGGACCTCGAGTAGTAATTTCCTATGAGGTTTGGTGAAATTCTGTGCAGCGGTTCTGAAGAAGAAGTCGAAAATATGTCAACCAATCAGAGTCAATGGCGGCCATCTTGGAATACGGATCGGCACGAAAAACACAAACTTTGTAGAGGACCTCAAGTAGTTACTTCCTATGAGGTTTGGTGAAATTCTGTGCAGGGCTTCTTGAGAAGAAGTCGAAAATGTGTCAACAAATCAGAGCCAATGGCGGCCATCTTGGATTATAGATCGGCACGAAAAACACAAACTTGGTAGAAGATCTCAAGTACTTACTTCCTCTGAGGTTTGGTGAAATTCTGTGCAGCGGTTCTGGAGAAAGAAGTCGAAAATATGTCAACCAATCAGAGCCAATGGCGGCCATCTTGGATCACGGATGGGCACGAAAAACACAAACTTGGTAGAAGACCTTAAGTACGTACTTCCTATGAGGTTTGGTGGAATTCTGTGCAGCGATTCTGGAGAAGAAGTCGAAAATGTGTCAACCAATCAGAGCCAATGGTAGCCATCTTGGATTACAGATGGGCACGGAAAACACAAACTTGGTAGAGGACCTCGAGTACTTACTTCCTATGAGGTTTGGTGAAATTCTGTGTAGCGGTTCTGGAGAAGAAATCGAAAATGCGTCAACCAATCAGAGTCAATGGCGGCAATCTTGGATTACGGATCGGCACGAAAAACACAAACTTTGTAGAGGACCTCGAGTAGTAATTTCCTATGAGGTTTGGTGAAATTCTGTGCAGCGGTTCTGAAGAAGAAGTCGAATATATGTCAACCAATCAGAGCCAATGGCGGCCATCTTGGATCACGGATGGGCACGAAAAACACAAACTTGGTAGAAGACCTTAAGTACGTACTTCCTATGAGGTTTGGTGGAATTCTGTGCAGCGATTCTGGAGAAGAAGTCGAAAATGTGTCAACCAATCAGAGCCAATGGTAGCCATCTTGGATTACAGATGGGCACGGAAAACACAAACTTGGTAGAGGACCTCGAGTACTTACTTCCTATGAAGTTTGGTGAAATTCTGTGTAGCGGTTCTGGAGAAGAAATCGAAAATGCGTCAACCAATCAGAGCCAATGGCGGCAATCTTGGATTACGGATCGGCACGAAAAACACAAACTTTGTAGAGGACCTCGAGTAGTAATTTCCTATGAGGTTTGGTGAAATTCTGTGCAGCGGTTCTGAAGAAGAAGTCGAATATATGTCAACCAATCAGAGCCAATGGCGGCCATCTTGGATCACGGATGGGCACGAAAAACACAAACATGGTAGAAGACCTTAAGTACGTACTTCCTATGAGGTTTGGTGGAATTCTGTGCAGCGATTCTGGAGAAGAAGTCGAAAATGTGTCAACCAATCAGAGCCAATGGTAGCCATCTTGGATTACAGATGGGCACGGAAAACACAAACTTGGTAGAGGACCTTGAGTACTTACTTCCTATGAAGTTTAGTGAAATTCTGTGTAGCGGTTCTAGAGAAGAAGTCGAAAATGTAGAAAAGCTAACGACAGACGGACGACGGACGACAGACGACAGACGGTGATTGATCACAATATCTCACTTGAGCCTTTGGCTCAGGTGAGCTAAAAACAAAAGAGATAAATAAAATTCACATTAAAGGAAAAATTATATGTATAGAAAATAAGAAACCAACACTAACTTTGTACGAGTGTCCTTTTGGATTGTAGAGATTTTGAGGAAATGTTTCTGAAATACAATATTTGTAAGAAAAGTGAACCATCATTATGAAATGACAGTAACGTTTTTTGTAAATCATCATTAAAAGAAAAACTTTATTTCATTTATCAGCTTGTTCATCATATTCATACATTACGAATTTACTCATTTCATCACACCATTCATCAAACAAATCATAGTTATCATCATCTGACCATTTATTAAATAGTTCATTATGCCGTTAATCAGAATATTCACACAGTCTTTTATTTCATCACTGATCATTTGATAGTGAGTAGTGTTCAAGACGGGTAGACGTGTATTTGCGGAGCAGTAAAAATAACGAACCAAAGCTGTCATATTGAATATATTTTGAAAAATTTAGTGTACAACGACCGTCAAAAGGATGGGATTTACAGTTGTGATCTTCTCTTTCGAAAATTTTGGTGAAATGGAGTATTTATAAGCATTTTTCGTGTTTTCCTTTGTTTGGATCATAAGTTGCCTCGGGATATATCATGGCGACGAACAAAGAGGTCAGTGTAGACAAAGAAACTTCAACTTTGCTATCAGAATGTAGATCAGTGTTATTTGAAAATACCGTAACTGAAAATGAAACGCAAAGTAACGAAGATACATCAGGATTGATTAAAAATGTGTTGCTGTTGATGAATAAAATGGATAATAGATTGTCAACTATTGAAAATAACACCACGCAAACAAAAACTTCACTAAACAAAATAAAGGCGAAATGGTTTATGGTATAAACTTTTATTGAACAATATTAATGGGAAAATGCATTCATTGATTTTTAACATGTACCAAGGTATAAAATCGAGAATTGTTTTTAATAGTAATTACTCGAGTTACTTCCCCTGTAACAGTGGCTTGAGACAGGGAGAAATTTGTCACCATTTCTCTTTTCCCTATATTTGAACGACATTGAAAATTTCTTTGCAGAACATAATATTACTGGATTAAACAACATCAACAATGAAGTCACTGAAAAATTGCACATTTATTTTAAAATGTTTATATTACTATATGCTGATGACACTGTTTTGTTTGCAGAATCAGCAAATGATTTACAAAAGGAACTTGATGTTTTTAAAGATTATTGTGATATGTGGAAATTAAAACTTAATGTAAATAAAACCAAAATATTGGTTTTTTCCAAAGGGAGACAATCCAATTTTAACTTTACTTTTAATGGTAATAATATTGATATTGTTAAAGATTTTACCTACTTGGGTGTGACTTTTGCCAAAAGTGGAAACTTATTAAATACTTTAAAAGTAAATGCTAAAAAAAGGTTTGAGAGCTATGTATGAGGTTTTAAAGAAGGGGCGTTTGCATAAATTATCAATTAGTTGCCAGTATGACCTGTTTGATAAAATTGTTAAACCTATTTTGCTGTATGGTTGTGAAATATGGGGTTTTTGTAATTTGGATGTTATTGAGCGTATTCATCTAAAATTTTGTAAAATGTTATTAAATTTAAAACGTACTACTCCCAATTTTATGATTTATGGAGAGTTGGGTGTTTATCCGTTATCCATATATGTCAAAACTAGAATGGTCAGCTATTGGTCAAATGTTGCTTTTAATGTAAACAATAAGGTATCACATATATTGTATTGCCTTTTATTCCAGAAATCTGCTATTGGGGAAAATCCATCAAAATGGTTGTCATGTATTAAAAATATTCTTGATTCATGTGGTTTCACAAATGTATTTTTTGGAAATTTTAATGGTTTAAATTGTAAATGGATTCATTTGTCAATTAGACAGCGGTTGGAAGATCAGTTCCAGCAGGTGTGGAGAAGTGATGTTTTTAACTCTCCTAAGGGTTTATTTTATCGTATGTATAAAAAAAATTTTAACTTTGAAAACTACCTAGATATTCTTGATGCTAATAATCGTATTGCTTTCTGCAAATTCCGTACTTGTAATCATCGTCTGCCAATTGAAACTGGGAGGTGGCATGGGATTGATAGGCAGTTTCGCAAATGTTTCTTGTGTAACTTGAATGACCTTGGTGATGAATTCCATTATTTATTTAAATGCCCATATTTTGTTCATAGCAGATCCCGTTTTATAGAAAGACATTATAGAATTCATCCAAATTCTTTAAAACTTCAAGCTTTAATGCAACCAAATAACATCATTGTCCTTCGAAAACTCTGTAATCTTATCAAAATTATTTTCCGGGGCGTAGCTCCCCCTACGTAATCCTATATGCTATTACTGTTTCTGAAACTTCAAATTTGTGTATATATCTTTATTTATATGTGTACTTGTATGTTTTGAACACTACTTATAGTTATATTGAATGTATTTATTGTATATATGTTTGTCTCGATACCATTGTATTCAATGGTTCATGAGAAATAAAGAATCTGAATCTGAATCACTTATTTCTTAAGTCACCATGATATCAGATCACCAAAAGTACCACCGATCAGATAATCCAAAGAAACATACATCAAGACCATTAACAAAAGTCGGACAGGCTTGGTGTAATGATTAAAAAGCGCTTTGCTTGCGATGCAGACAATACAGGTTCGATTCCCGGGATGTTTAAAAGGTTGGTTACCGTCTGTTTCTATGTCGTGATATCACTGAAAAATTGTTGAAAGCGACGTGAAACACCAATCAACCTTGATAGAAGCGTTCTTTGGAAAGACCTAATCATTCATCAAATCATTCATTATATAACCCTCAGACTCTAAGATTACTGATAAACATTTTGTATCCCCCATGCACAGCTCTATCCTTAGATTGGTCCGGCGCTCTTACTTTTAGGTAAAAGTTGTTAAAATAAGCTTGCTCATCACCGAAGTGAAATAAGTGTCGAAATGCGCATATATATTTGTAAGTACAAATGTTCTTATATTCATTATCATCTATGGGATCATGGCAGACGATATCTGACCAAGCTGTATGACATAGATCACCGAGAACATGTACATAAAACATGGCAATATTCAAATAAACACAGGAAAATTACAAAAATATTCGATTGTACTGCAGTTACGATGCCGACTTGGGACGGTCAATTAAAGTAACAAACGTCACTCAGTTGGTGTGGTGAATAGATATACCATACAGACTACCATCTAATTCATCAGTTGCAATATCATAGATCTATCACCTAGAAGACAATGAACTGATGCCATCGAATCATTCATTACGGTGTTTTTTTTTTCTTTTTTCTTTTCTTTCTTTCTTTTCTTTTATCAGATCAATCAGGTTATTAATTATATTACGTAAAATGTATTCATATCGTTATGATTATCCGTTAACAAGTTGCACTGACCATGATTTCCGAGAGTAGGGAAGACAGGAGTTCCGTCTAATGCCTTGGAGAGTGCTTGAACAACATGTCGGTCCCATCTCAGCTGGTCTTTGACTGTTTGGTCCCATATATCGTGGGGTGGCGAATCTCCTGTGATGCAGATTTTTTTCTAATGAGATATATTATACTTTGTACAAATATTTGTACATTGTTTTCAGACATGAAAATATTTTCTTCTATTTATAGAAATATATATGCAAGTTATCGTCTGTCATTTCCAGGAGTTTTTTCACATACTTGCATATGTACATTGTGTTTACACTAATTGTTCATGGCAAAGGTATGTCCTACGGATGAATTTTTCGTTACATAATATGATATAGGTAAGCCCAGTTACCACAACAAGGGCTTTCACTACCAATTATAGATTTTCCTCACGAAACAATATTGAAATTATACTATCAGGTAAATTCGGATTGCCCTCTGCATGATAATGATGTCAATAGAGGAATATTAAGTTATTTTCTGAAGTGCACAATTTCCTCATTCGTGATAATAGAATTATTAGATTATATAATTTCTGTATAGAGTTATGCAACCAAAAATCATATAAATCTTTCTTTCACTTAAATATATTTCATTACATTAGGCTCAAGTCAGCATTGAATTTAAAATATTAATGTTGGTCAAATACAGATCTATATGTCATTACAAGATATACTTCACAGGAGAAAGGTTAATATAAGTACTTCACTTGTCCTTTCATATACCGGGCATCATATAATGTGAAATATTCAAGTGATTTTAAAAATAAATGCTTGTAAACCAACATGGGCTTTGTGTCCCAAGTATATTGTTAACAAACGATACGTAGACATGTATATACATTGTACCTGTATAAATAACGAAGTCAGGCTTGGGTCTCAATTTCTTAATATTGTGAAGTACAATGTTCATTGTTCGCTCCGGTGTATCACAGCCATATGAACCATAGTGACCCGCATCTCCCTAGGGAAATACAATAGGATATAACGGTTTACTCTATTATTACTGTTCTCGCAATACTTACATGTAGGTGTAGGAATCAAGCGAGTTTTACCACTGTAAGATGATTTATAATATCTAATCAGAAAGTTTATATCACTTCCTATCCTATCCCTATCCTATCGCCAGGCACGGAGTCTTACAAACGGTATTAGATTTTGTATTATATATCAACTTCAGTTTATAGGATCATGTCATTTAAAAATAATGAAAACTCCTGTAGTTTTTTTTTAACTTATTGAGTCGGCTTCGGTGAAGCCGCACTCATTGCAATCACTTTCTTTTCAGGGGTTATAACTTTCACTATCGATATAGAGCTTACTACGCCGTTGAAAAATAAAGTGCCGAAAAATTACTGATGTTGTCTTAAAAATTCTTGATCAGCACAATGTACCTTTAGCTCAGTTAATTTAAGCTAAACATAAACTAGTTTCAATAACTCAAAAAAGGAGTTGCAATAATGTTTTCAAATTTCGCGTAATAATATGTAGTTGTGACTACTTTACGATGTGTTTACCACCGACACCGTTGGATGTACTCGATTGTGTAATTCTCCGGACAAAGCATTTGTCTTGATCTTGTATTCGCTTGTTTCTATCGAGATATTTCAATTAAAGTTTTCCCCTACATGTTCTGGAACTTTAGTTCCTTTTTACATATATGACAAATTTCAAGATCGATCTTCCCGCATTCCCTCTGATAATGAAAATGCAATATAAATATTTAGGTAAATGTTGTATGTTTCTAAATATAAATGATGTTAAAACATTAAAACTTGTTGCCATGAAGTTGTCGATTGCAGGTTCATTTCGGATACAAGCAATTGCAAACTCTTTGCCGTAAGATAGTATGAAGAGAGCAAATTTTATTAGCATTTTGTACATAGGTATAATGACGATGTAGTTGCAACAAAGACCTAATTTTTGCCCCCCCCCTTTTCCTGAAATCCTGAATCCGCCACTAAAATGGTAAAATGATTACATACTTGAAATCAGCAAAGCCGACTCTCAGGACTTTTGAGTCCTTTGATGTATGTTATAAAATTATCTTAAGTACAAAATGAATTATATTGTTACACTCTTGTAATTTACCTACTGTGCCAGTGTTATTTTTCCGACAACAAAGGAACAAACCGCAATCAATGGCCGACCCCTGTAAAAATACAGAATAAACTTATATTTATTGTGTGGGGTTTTTGTTCAGCAGTTTTTGAAAATAATACAACTATATGTATGTATATACGTATTGATATCAATATGACTCTTGGTGGCTTTTCTGTACATGTACCTCTTCATATAGGGGATCAATATGTATGTCTGATATTTGCAGTACACGGAGAACTTTAGTTTGTTGAGTATCTTCATAGAGTCTGTTCCTCTCATATTCTTGGAAATTCATATTGCATGCGTTGTTAGACTTTGGGTGAGATTGTACTGGAAATTCTGCCTCCACATCTGGACATAGATTCAAATGCACACATGGAGATACCCTTTGTTCACTGAACTCCACAAGAACTTTCTGGACCTGTAAAAGAAATGAGCTTCATGCAGGTCTACTGGTATAGAAGGTAAAAAAGAACCCTGTGTTGAGATAAGGATGATGAATGTTTTAAGCAACTTTCTATTTGCAAAGCACCATTAAGGGGGAAAATGACGGAAAATTAAACAGTGATTATTATAAATTTTAAAACCTTTTTTAAAAACATATGTATTGAAACATTGATAAGAAGTTCTGCATTAAAATGGGGGGGGGGGGGGGGGGTTTGGTTGGATGAATTTTTTTGAGGGAGTGGTTGTTTTGTTTTGTTTGTTTGTTTGGGGTTATTTGTTTTTTGTTTTATTATTTATTTTTTATTTATTTGAGGGGATGTTTTGGGGTTTATTTTGGGGGTTTTTATGTGTTTTGTTCGCTTTTTAATCTTTAATATTTATGCTTCATGTTTTTTTTTTTTTTTTTGGGGGGGGGGGGGGGGGGGGGTACATGTATTACTTTAGAACAAATAGGTTTTGCTTCATTCCTATAGAACAGTCTGTACAAAAATATGAAAACGTTTAATTTGCTTTGTTTTGTTTATTGGGTTTATTTTTATAATTATTTTTTGTTTGTTTGTTTTGTTTTTCTTTTTTGTTTTGTATTGGTTTTTTTTTTTGGGGGGGGGTGTATTTTGGTTTTTGTTTTTAGGGTTTGGGGTGTTTTCCCCCTTTTTATATTTTTTTCTTTTTCTTTTTCTTTCTTTTTTTTATTCTTGTTTTTGTTTTTTATATTTTTTGCTCATGTAGTTGCTTTTTATTTAACACTAAAATAAATCAGTATCATTATAACACGTGTCGGCATTACCAGTGTCAGTATCTTGATGTGGCATTATATACAGGTCAGCTGTGTGAACGTGTCATGGCCACAATTCTCCAAACTGCAAACTTGTCGAATCAGCTTGACCGGAATGGCACACCCGGCCTGCATTCTGCAGAGTAATCCTACTGAACACGAATGAGACTCCTAACTAATCGATAATCTTATTCCAAAGTTGGTCGTAATCCAAAACACTACGACTGTGTGCTATTTCGGGACTTCATTTTATTTATAACTATAATAACAACATACAAATGACATAACAAGCTATTTACTAATCAGATACAATTTACTAACAAATAAAAATCTTATCCCATAAAACTTATTCGTTTTGTAGTGATATATTACGGCAACGTAGAAAGGTCATGAAGAAAATTTTTTAAGTCGTACAAACGAGATACTAAGTAGTACAAACGAGTTACTAAGTCGGACAAACGAGTTACTAAGTCGTACAAACGAGATACTAAGTCGTACAAACGACTTACTAAGTCGTACAAACGAGATACTAAGTCGTAGTATGCCGTAGGTACCAGGGGCGAATCCAGGAAGTGATGATAATGTGGCGGAGCGCAATTTTTAAACAAAAATACACATGTGAAGGCAATGCATCTGGGATTGCTTTGTGGTGTCTAGTTAATCCAGGGAAAAACCCTGGTAGGGGGATCTGGGACGAAGCCTTGGGAGCTCGTATAATTTCTTAAATCATTTAGGGTAAATCGTGGCCTACAATGATTAGTATTTTGCCAATTGTATACCAATAGATCTACTTTTAATTTTCTTTTCTGGTATGTAACGGAGAGACTGAGGTATATCAGATACAACCGATGTACATAGTGTAAAATACACCACGTTCCTACTAGCCAGGGGCGAAGCCAGACGTATATTTGTACGCAAAAACATCCACATCATTATTACAAAAGAAGAAGAAGAAGAATGGGATTGAAGGAGTCATACACAGTCTTGGGTATAACTCGACCTGGTGTTTCGTACTTAACGAATAACGTGACTGCTGAAATACACGCAATATTTGTATATGTTATATACGTAAAAGAAGATAAAGGAATTTCCTCTTATCATTGTTGTTTTTTACTTCCACAACTATAATCTGAACTTCCAATTTAAATTTATGATATCAGATGCTTGTGTCATTTGATAACTTTTCATTTTACTGATCAAAAGTGATCACATGACAATCGATTGTCATGTGATCACTTTTGATCAGTAAAATGAAAAGTTATCAAATGACACTTGCTTTGGTAAAGAGATCAGTTAATCACTCTAACCGATGGGCCTCCGCAAAGGAATTGGTTGTCCGGTTATATCGGTACCACAAATACTGAGATATCAAAGCTTTCGTGTCATTTTCTATGTGTTTCTACGTAAAATCCATAACTGCTGGTTAAATCAACTCAGCGAATAAGGCCAAGTCATAAAGGCCAAATGGCCGAAAAGTTGTGGATACAGAGTGTTTTTGTTATTTATATTATTCATGCTTCCCTTCGGGGTACTTCGTACGGAAGAAGTCTACAGGTTTTACAAGTTCATAATTTTTACACAGTTATGCGACTTACTATTAGTATCTCGTTTGTACGACTTAGTAAGTCGTTTGTGCGACTTAGTTACTCGTTTGTACGACTTAGTAACTCGTTTATACGACTTAGTAAGTCGTTTGTACGACTTAGTAAGTCGTTTGTACGACTTAGTATCTCGTTTGTACGACTTAGTATATCGTTTGTACGACTTAGTATCTCGTTTGTACGACTTAGTAAGTCGTTTGTACGACTTAGTAAGTCGTTTGTACGACTTAGTATCTCGTTTGTACGACTTAGTATCTCGTTTGTACGACTTAGTAAGTCGTTCGTACGACTTAGTATCTCGTTTGTACGACGTAAAAATTTTTTTCGTGACCTTTCTACGTTGCCGTAATATATATTCCGTACGTATTTTGTCTTATTGAAGTACAGGGTTTGATTTACATATACTCCTTGGGTTTTATTTGGGACAAAATTAATGACATAACCAGTTTATAAAGGTAAAATAAAAATAATTCATGTATACAAAATTTACAAAGAAAAAGGTAAAAACTTTTGACCGGGAATCTTTGCAAGGACATACTTTATGAAAGCTGCAATTTAATCTCAAAATTATTTTAATTTGTCACATATGATGAAGGCCTCTTCTTACTGTATTGCACAGAATTTCTAACTATAAAACTGACCCAGCCAAAGTCATGGACAATTTTTGCGTAACAAAGTTTATCATAACACGGTCCTTATGTTTTTTTTCCGAACCCCTAGCAAAACACAGCAGTATAACTTTTTTACTATGTTCATATGTATGGATTACTTCACGTGCACAATCGTGCAGCTAACATATTTGTACTTTAATGTTCCACATTTGCGTTTAAACGGGTGTCCAGGGGTTTGTATACTTTTACCTGTATTTTATCAGGGACATATATATCTTTATACGTCCCTGATTTTATCGGGAAACTGTATAAATGTTGTCATTTTTTTTCAGTTCTTCAATCCCCCCCCCCACACACACACTTCCTTACAATTCAAGATGGACTAGTTTTTCGTTATCTTACCACTGGTCCATATAAATCAACAAGCCCTGGACACTGTGTTTTCCCATCGTATTGTAATTTATCAAGAATATCCTCGCAATATTGGATAGCAACTGATCGAATGATTTTAAATGAACTTTTAGCACGGACAGTTGATTCCAACAGCGTAACGATGTCCTGAAAAACAAAAAATAGTGCTGAAGTGTTCAAATGTTAAATACATAACATGTCAATATGTTATTCGAAAGCACTGACGGATTGATAATCCACATTCATGTGCACCTTTAATAACATACTGCATTGTAAATAGGCGGATCAATTGTAATCAATACTTTATATATTGAAGGTGGAATGGTGGGAGTGAGAGGTCAGTTTGTAGACGAAATCTATAAAATCTTTCCTATATTGATTGACATCGGGTCATTTTGGGGAATAAGGAGTGAACATAAATAAACATCGGGGAACAGAAGATCGGGTGGGTCGAATAGCGATTAAAATATTTCAAATGTATAATCAAAAATATCTTGATAATCAATCGTGCTTAAAATTGTATTTATTGTTAATGAAAACTCGAATGTTCGATATATGGGATATTGTACCTGCTGTGCCGTGTATCTGTCCTATGACATATTTGTAATTTGGGAAACTAAAATATGCATGTAAGGCAATTATAATAGTCATTCATTTTAAATTCCCAGATTCAAATATGTCATAGGACATACCACTTATAACAAGAAAGTAGCCTAGTTTATGATCGCAGAGTATCAGTGTTGGATCTACGGAGGTATAAATAGCCCCCCACCCTTCCCCTCGTGTTCTCTCTCTTTCAGACAGCATTTTTATATTAGCTCAATCCTCTCCCCTAAGAAAGACCTGATATAAAGTGATTCAAACAACAACTCCGTAAGATAAACCATCAAAATGAAACTATAGATTGGCCATTGTGTATGACATTATAAACTTACATGCTTGCTGTCCTCAAAGTGAAACATCATTAAACTGAATTTATAATTATTTCTAAAATCTGAAAATTGCCTTACCTTACAATAACTACAAAACTTGTAATGGGTTTCTATGACACTAGACCCATCAGCGTGTGTTATCAGAACAGCCAATAATAATGCATAGTTTTTCATTGTCCTATATATTTGTTCCAAGGTTAAAAAGCGAGAACATATCTCCAAATATATCATTTGTATACATTACGTATACCCAGGCTAACAGCTTACCGATACTCTAATCTATAGAATCATCAAAGTGTGCTGTGATCGGCAATCATGAGTGGAGATTTAATATACGATCTATCTCAGTCAGAAATCTAGACACACATGATGTGTCACATCACGTATGAGAATCTACATTCTATTTGTTCTGATACTTCCCTCTGGTATGAGAAAAAAATATCTATTTTAAAAACCATTACTTAAATTATGGCAATCTGGGCATAATTTGTATTAAATATGTCTATTGTCCTAAGAATAATTATATGGATTTTAAAAGATGAAATAATGTGTATGTTTGAGAATGTATGCATACATGTATTTATGCCATAAAACAAATTAAAGCCCTTATGATCACCGGAAAGGCTTTATCATTTTGAAATTACATTAGATGTTCAAAATAAATTTTACAAAGTAACCTAGATCATTACTTTTCTTGCTGGATCCATATGAAAGAACCATTGTGTCATTAACAACATTAAAGACAGAGATATGTCTCTGTTGAATATTACAATATTAAATGCAGTAAACAATATCAAGTACAAAGTGTTCAGACATAGACATATGTATAAAATTTCAAAGACAGACATGATATCAAAGGCTTACCACAATGGACATTTATGATCCCCAGTAAACCTGACTGAGGTTACCACAGTGGACATTCATGATCCCCGGGAAACCTGACTGAGGTTACCACAATGGGCATTTATGATACCCAGTAAACCTGACTGAGGTTACCACAGTGGACATTCATGATCCCCGGGAAACCTGACTGAGGTTACCACAATGAACATTCATGATCCCCGGGAAACCTGACTGAGGTTACCACAATGGGCATTTATGATACCCAGTAAACCTGACTGAGGTTACCACAGTGGACATTAATGATCCCCAGTAAACCTGACTGAGGTTACCACAATGGACATTCATGATCCCCAGAAAACCTGACTGAGGTTACCACAATGGGCATTTATGATACCAGTAAACCTGACTGAGGTTACCACAGTGGACATTCATGATCCCCGGGAAACCTGACTGAGGTTACCACAATGGACATTCATGATCCCCGGGAAACCTGACTTAGGTTACCACAATGCACATTCATGATCCCCAGGAAACCTGACTGATGTTACCACAATGGACATTCATGATCCCCAATAAAACTGACTGAGGTTACCACAATGGACATTAATGATCTTCAGGAAACCTGACTGAGGTTACCACAATGGACATTCATGATCTCCAGAAAACCTGACTGAGGTTACCACAATGGACATTCATGATCCCCGGGAAAGCGGACTGAGGTTACCACAATGGACACACATGATCCCCAGTAAACCTGACTGAAGTTACCACATTGGACATTTATGATCTCCAGAAAACCTGACTGAGGTTACCACAATGCACATTCATGATCCCCAGGAAACCTGACTGACGTTACCACAATGGACATACATGATCTCCAGTAAACCTGACTGAGGTTACCACAGTGGGAATTCATGATCACCGGGAAACCTGACTGAGGAATTTAATCACAATGGACATTCATGATCTCCAGAAAACCTGACTGAGTTACCACTATGGATATTCATAATCCCCAGAAAACCTGACTGAGGTTACCACAATGGACATTCATGATCCCCAGAAAACCTGACTGAAGTTACCACAATGGACATTCATGACCCCAAGATAAACTTACTGCGGTTACCATAATGCACATTCATGATCCCTAGAAAACCTGACTGAGTTACCACAATGGACATTCATGATCCCCAGAAAACCTGACTGAGGTTACCACAATGGACATTCATGATCCCCAGGAATCTGACTGAGGTCACCACAATGGACATTCATTATTCCCAGGAAACCTGACTGAGGTCACCACAATGGACATTCATTATTCCCAGGAAACCTGACTGAGGTTACCACAATGGACATTCTTGATCTTCAGGAAACCTGACTGAGGTTACCACAATGGACATTCTTGATCTTCAGGAAACCTGACTGAGGTTACCACAATGGACATTCTTGATCTCCAGGAAACCTGAATGAGGTTACCACAATGGACATTCTTGATCTCCAGGAAACCTGACTGAGGTTACCACAATGGACATTCTTGATCTCCAGGAAACCTGAATGAGGTTACACGGAATTCTTGTACAGAGAAGGCGAATATCCGAGATATTCTTCACTACCGTGATGAATTCGATCTTCCATTTACTAATATGAAGAAAATATCCAGGGGTATTATCCGGGAAATCCAAGGGGAAAAATACGTTCATAAGACAATCTTCAAGAGGTGCCGTGTAGACTACCTTTACAATGAATCTGTCATCAACGGAAATTTATACATTTCGTACATTTCTAGCTCGAGATGTTTTCCTTACTCACCAATTTATTTATTAATGTTCACTACATGTTTACAAGAATTGTATATATGAAATTATACATGCGTGTATCCAGAGGGTGGACCGGGGGTCTGGACCCACCCTGAGATTCGGAAAAATTACTTTTCTTGTTACGTTTCTTTGTAAAATAATAATAATAATAATAATAATAATAATAATAATAATAATAATAATAATAATGATGATGATAATAATGATGATGATAATAATAATAATAATAATAATAATAATAATAATAATAATAATAATAATAATAATAATAATAATAATAATAATGATAATAGTAATAATATAATACATACGAAAACATGGGAGGACCACTTCTCGGAGAATTCATTGGGGTGAACCCCCTCTCGACAAGAGTCCAGTATCTGCGTTTGATCATAGACAATCGTTCGTTAAATTTCTGGAGATAATGAGGCTCCGATCTTATTCAGTCACATCCGGTTAACTACATTGTACTGACTGAGTATAAATGCGCGTCGTAAAACCGCATGCAGGGGTGTCCAACCTGTCGCATTGTAGCAATATCGTGCGACAAAGGGGTCAAAACTTGCGACAAGCGATTTTCAAGTTTAACCCCTTTTTCTTGATTTTTAATCTAATGTTTTAATGTAATTTTTTTCTGAAATAAATCTATATGCATGTACATAAATGTTTGAAAATGCAAAATCACTAAATTTACCAGGAAAGATTCTTACAAAATTTATTCAAATTTTTTCTACTTAAACAAAATGTTATTTTAAAAGATAATCATCATAATTTTAATGTTGATTAATTTTTAAATATTTAAAAAATGATTATATTAAGTTTTGATTACTTATTATTATCATCGCTTAATAGGAGAAATCAAATATATATTTTGTTATACAATGTAAAACATACCTTCTATCTTATCTTATTTCTTTGAGAATTGAATTATATAGTAATTACATGTACTACCTTATCAGAAATTTTCAATAGAGAATAACTGATTTGAATAAATGATATCTTTTATACATTTTATCTAATAGCTGCAAGAGCTACATAATGTAACATGTTTTACTATTTGAAAAATTGACCAATTTGGCAGGGTTGTTTTTAAACAAAAGAGATGCTCTAAGTGAATAAGGTTCATAAATTATTAAATATACTTAAACATAATCTGATAAATTTTTTAGATGAACATGTCAGTTTTTTAGTGTCTAAGCATGACAGAATGCCTCAGAATGCACCATTTTGAACCATTTTTGCAAAATTTTCCGGGGGAGACCGTGACCCCCCCGGACCCCCACCTGCATGAGAGGGTGCCCCCCTTTCGGCGCTATGCGCATCAGCTGAGGCCTTCGGCTTCAGTGTGCTACAGCACGTTAGATTTGTGCTACAGAGCAAAAAAGTTTGAACACCCCTGGCATGTAGTCGAACTGGACTAAACTTGAAAATGTGCGTTTTATCTTAGTTTTATTTTATAATGAAACTCTCCGACACTCTCTGGATACTACAATCAGTGACTACAATGAAGATATTTGTGACTTGGCCTTTGTTTTTGTATTTATACAATATGCACTTATATACATATATAGATGCATATATACTAAGTGGATCATGAAGTACGCGAGGTAGACATGCAGTGACATAATACCATCAAGTACGAACAGGTGTTTTATCAAATTGATTTATTCGAAAACACTAGAGACGTTCCGTATTTACAGTAACATTGCATTTTTATCAATGTAATTTTGACTTATTCAATGTATTATATAATAAATGTTTACCACAGAGATAAATACTAAGCAGAAACTAATTTCTATTTATGAAAAATAAATCTAAAATAGTTGCTACCAAGCCATTTCAAAAACTGACCAACGAGAAATATGTTTATCGAGTTTCTCAACCAATCAAATTTCGTTCCTTTTCAGTTTCGAAATTGTTCCGAATGGATCAGATGCTTCGAATGAGAACATAATGTTGTGGAAATAGGCAAAGCAAAAAGACGTACTTTGCAGTGTTTGCACGGCAAAGAGCTCTGATTCTGAATGTTTAATAAGAAGAAAACATCATGGCATTGAATACTCGTGCTCAGTCGGTAAGAATAAAGCTTTTAGGCTTTTATTCTATTCTATTCAATATCACCATTAAACCCGCGAGTGTACTTTAACAAAATAGAACATGTTTGCATTATCTAGCTAGCTAGCTTGAGCAGGACATTTTTACAATATTAAGGTTTTATTATAAAGTCATTAATATTTCATTTTAAAATTATATAGTTTACGTTGATTAATAGATCGATTTAACCTTTTTTACAAAGGAAACTGCCAGAGTATGAACCTTCGGGGAACTTACGACATGAATGAACATGTTAACTTACTGTTAAGTTCATGTCGTTATTAAGTGCCATTTGCAAAAAAGATTGCTTAAATAATTTTTCAAAATATCATTTTTAAACCTAAATATGATATAAAAAATTTCTATTTTGTGAGATTTCTGAGCTAGACTGTACTAAAGAATGTAGTTTCTTGCTTTTTCTACATCAATCATCATGTGGGGCCAGGATTAGTCTGACAAATCTGACGAAGGGCATTTTTATCATTTGTCGTTATGATAAAAATGCCCTTCGTCAGATTTGTCGGACTAGGCCAGGATATACTTATGTTATGCGCAGTTACATGTACATGTAGTTAACCCTACTGCATTACTTAGCATTGGCAGAGAACCAGTTACTGGCTTCTGTTATTATGAGTATTAAAAATGTGAATTTACAAAATGTTTATACTGATACGTGCCTTACAAAGTCTCGAAAGGGTGCTCCTAAATACCAAACACTACCAAACTTTTGCGTTTTTTTTATTTTAAATGCAATTTCTAGGTGTTTCAAACATAATTTATAATCCATACGGTCACTATCCATAGATTTTACCTGTGAAGTCCCAATCATGAATGAAGTTAAGAATATAACATGATGTATGCCAGCAGTCGTTAAATCAATACGGAATATATAATTAACAGTTTTTCTTTTAGTTTTGTCAGATTCCACTCTGATTTAAAAACAATGGCCAACAACCTCTATGTCTGTAATAAGTGAAGAGTGTACTAGAAAACATAACAGAATTTAGAAGAAAAAAAATTCTTAAAAGTGAAAGTTCAATACAGTATTCCCGTTCATGAATGGGACTTCAAAGTGTAAATTTTTCAGGTAAAATCTATGGACAGTGACCATATATACTACATGTATAAAACATGTTTGAAACACCTAGAAATTGCATTTAAAAAAGAAAAAAAACCGGTAGAGTTTGGTAGTTAGGAGCACCGGTCTCGAAATTAGCAGTCGTCTGGTAACATAAAATCTGGCAACCTAATTGGCTAAAATTTCGGTAAAAAAAATGGAGGTCATCCATGTGGCTAAAATTTGCCAATTTAAAGCTCTGCTTATAATTTTTATATCTTGCAAACAATCACAGCCTTAGTTAAGTTTAGTGGACTGGTATTATAATTTATATAGGCTAAAATATTGCACATATCAAAAAAAAATTTACTGACCTTATTTGCTAGTATTATATTCAAGTGTTTCATGTCGCAGACCAATGCGAAAGAAGCAGAAATTAATCGTGAACTGTGGAATTTTACAAGGCCTGTTTTTGTTTTGGAGCTGATTATCTGCTGCATTCTCAATGGTCAATAGTTTCCCCCAAATTGACAATATTTTCCAATTTGGAACTCTGAAAAAAATTCAGAGTTCATCTAATTTACTAAAGGAGCAAATTATTAATCATTTTATTATGATTCTAACTGATATATAGTGCTTAAACCCCAGAATCTAGTACAGTTAGTTGTCAGTGACACAGGAAATGTGATAGGAGAAAGCTGAATTAGTGAATATAACCGAAATCAGAAATTTGGAACATTTGACGTCCGTTTACATTTTACTTCTCAAATTTGCATTTTCGGTACGTGATAGGACGGACCTCAAGCAAAGATGACTTCTCACTATAGCACCTGGATTTTTTACCTGGAGATTTCCCTGTCAGAGTAAAGGAATAAACTTGATGATTTGGTGGATGGAGTCTTCTGCCCTTATGAAGTGTACTCAGTAGTTCAGTTACATGTATAACCCACATTACCTCCTGTTATACCATAACACATACACTTTATCCCTTTTTTTTCAAGTTACAGTGTATATCATACAAGTTACAGTGTATATCATACACTATATGTATAAGGAAGTACAGCAATGGTTTATGTTAATTATATGTTATATATTTCAGGCTAGACTACACGTGGACAATTCTCAGCTGCCAATCAATATTAAGAATGCGGACAACCCACTACCATCCAAGATGGCACTACGACCAGTGTCACAAATTGGTCTCCGGAGTGCCCTTGGCGACATTGGAAACAAAGTCTCTGCCGTATCTATAGACCCTAGCAAGAAAACAAATGCCATCAAAAAGGAAATTATTGAGCCATCTGTTGGTAAACAGAAGGCGTTCAACAAAACAAAGACTTCCACAACTACAAGAACTCTAGTCGAAACAGATATTCGGAAGGTAGGCATTAAACTGCATTTAATTCATATTCAAGAAATTGAAATGCAAATCACAGAAACTAGTGTTATATCAATCTGATTATAACTAAAGATCATTTAGATTAGTAGTCCAAATACAAGATCTTTATAATACTGTTATACCGGTACATGTATAATACAGAGAGAAAAAAATAAGGAAATTCATACAAATTGAATTGAAGCATTTATAATAATCATAATGAAGGTAGAAAATACTACCAAATGATACTATCTTTAGTGGTGATAAAAGTATAAGATTTATTCACTTGTCTTCCTAGGAAGTGGATGCCTTGCATTTAGTATCTCAAGTTCCAGGACATGCCAAAACAATTGCTGTTGTGCCATCTTCAGACCATGCAGTACCAGAATGTATGGACATCAGCGATAACAAGCCAGAAGCATTCTCCAAGGCCTTACTAAAAGTAGATGATATAGATGTCAACGATAGGGACAATCCACAGCTTGTTAGTGAATATGTCAACGAAATCTACCAGTATATGAGAGAATTAGAGGTAAATTCAAGCATGAAAATGTACATTTGTAGGCTTTAAAATGCAGGGTTTTCAATCACAATTACTTGAGAAGGATTGAAGATGATTAAAAATTTGAGGTGTATCATTTTGAGCGCCGCATATGAGAATGTGAGTGGTAAATTTGAGATCAGAGGAAATTTGAACCAGCAATTTCTGTCATTTGAAGTGGCGGTATTTTGCTGGGTTCATCTTCAGTTATTCAATGTAATTAAATTTACACCTAAATACATCTACCGGTAAAGCCTTTGTTGAGTGGAAAACAAAGAACAAGTATTCAAATTTTAAGGACTAAGAAAAGAATTTGATCATGTTCAGGTTTTAACAGAGTACAGTGCATTTTAGGTGTATTGGGGAAAAGCACAAGACAGTGGGAAAATTGTACAAAGCACTTAGAATTCTGGTGTAAATTTACCTGTGCTGCATGTAGTTCACATGTTCTCATAAAATCAGTGTTGTGTAATTTCCAAGCCAGTGTGGCCTAGTGGATAAGGTGCTCGACTATTGATTGAGAGGTCCTGTGTCGCGGTAGGCGTGGCACGTAAATGATCCCTCTCTCATTCGGGTGGGTCTGTTGCAAAGGTCTAAATTTGTATGCAATGCATCAGGCAGATGCCGTCACTATATACGTGAAATAATCGTGGAGTGACGTAAAACAATAATCAATCAATTTTGTGTAATTTCCAAATTTTCATGTACATCTGGACTGTATTGTAGTCTACAATAATAACACTGAATGAAAATATAATTCTCAAAGTATTTTTATTTAGGTGAAATACCCAGTACGAACAAACTACTTGGAAGGACAGGAGATCACGGGTAAAATGCGTGCCATTTTGATCGATTGGTTGTGCCAAGTTCACCACAGGTTTCACCTACTGCAGGAAACATTGTACTTGACTGTTTCCATTATTGACAGATTTTTAGAGGTATGAGATTTTTTCTAAATATTTTGTTAGTGAATCATTTTGATTTTAAAATGTCAAAACTAGACATCAGAGAATGGTGTCTGTTCAGATTAAATAAATTAAGTCTTTTTATTCATAATTATATTTTTGTCTTGTCGGTCTCATACATGTGTATTATAGTTTTATTGATATATATTTATATATATATTGTATATATCCAATTTTATATTTTACTGTATAAAAAGTGTATTAAGTACAGATTGAAGGTTGTGTGATTTACATTGTACATGTGTGTAATGAGTATTACGTGAAGTTAGAAATGTATTTCAAATACATTATTATTTTGTTGATGTTATTGTTTTAATTTGCAGAATATCTAAAATTAAAAAGTATTGTAAGTTAATTTTGAAAGAAATCAGAAATGTGCAGATATTGTTAAAGATATCTAAGCCAGTGTGGCCTAGTGCTAGATGCTTGGTTTGTGATCAAGAGGTCCTGGGTTTGACTCCTGCCATGGGCGCACCGGTGTTCTGTCTTTCGGATGAGACAGTAAAAACTGAGGTCACATTACGCAAGGCGGGGCAATAATTGTGGAGTGACATAAAATAATATTCAATCAGTCATTGTTAAAGATATCATGATGAGTGTTTAACTGATCTTTATATAATAATTAATATATATGTTATAGGTTCATCCAGTGACAAGAAACAAACTTCAACTTGTAGGAGTAACATCCATGTTAATAGCCTCCAAGTATGAAGAAATGTATGCCCCGGAAGTGGCCGACTTTGTGTACATAACAGACAATGCATATCAGAAGAAAGATATTCGTGATATGGAGGCCATTATACTAAAGACATTAAATTTCAGTTTTGGGAAACCACTATGTCTGCATTTTCTTCGGAGGAATTCTAAAGCGGGTCAGGTGTGTAGTAATACCTGAGACTGAGTTAAAATTGCTGAGTTGTACATAACTTGCAGAGTAGTTACGTAAATTCACTCATTGTCAGAGTGATATATGCATAAGTGTATTAGATGTAAATGCTACGCGGAAGATAAAGTAGTTAGGCCAAAAAAAAAAAATGTTTGTTTCCTGTAACATGACCTAAAAAGATAGGGTCGGTAGGTTTTTTTTTTCCTATGTAAAATGTCTTAACATTTAGATGGACTTACATAATGGATAATAAAAGGTATTGTTAAACATAATTCATCATGTACAACGAAGCTTGATGCCATGGGGTCGCCATATTTGTTTTAAAAACACCGGAAATAGCAACAGTGTGAAGTTTCAGAAAACCGATTCTGGAATTTTGATTCCGGAAATGGCGGCGCTTGTAAATGGTGAAAAAAAATTAGTTGGCGCCATTTTTGAGGGGTCAGTGGGGTTACAGGAAACAAAGATTTTTTTTAAAGCCTTATGAGTTGTTGCCAAGTGTGAAAGAAAATCTTGACAAGCCAAATATTATGACAGACAAATCAATTTCATGCAGATCTTTTTATATGTATATATAATATACACACACACACATAAATTCCTTCATAAGGAGTCTGCAGAAGGCAGGGTTAAACCTCAAGTTTTGAAGATTAGGACCCAGCTCAAAATCTTGTAGACATTGGCATCTGGACATGTGCTAAATTGTTTCACTTCACTATATTAAGCCCATCTTAATCCTTGGGTAGCAAGATGGGAGAAGATAGGATTAAATGTGATCCATTGTGTAGAATGATGCTTTGAATCATTAAAGACTGTTATCTCACGATTTGTTGTGAAAAAAATAAGATTAACAGGAATTACTACTTAAACTATTTATAGTTACAGATAGGAAATCAGAAACTTGTTACTAGTACAGTAATTCAATTGTCAAGTATTTCTTTCAGTCAGTTTAAGCATTGGAAGTAATGTCTGGCATTCTTTTCAAATTGTGACAAAGGTAGAGACTTGTTTTATGATTAGTCAAGATAGTAACATGTATCGTAATGAAAGTTTTTTATCTCATGAATGTATTGATAATGAGAATAAAGATCATTAATTGATTGATTTATATTTGGAATTCTAGGTTGATGCCAATAAGCACACACTAGCAAAATACTTGATGGAACTCACCATTGTGGAGTATGACATGGTGCAGTGGAATCCTTCTGAAATCGCAGCAGCAGCTCTTTGTCTTTCAATGAAGTTACTTGATGGATCAAAATGGGTAAGTTGCCAGTTTTAGCAGTATCACTGGTACATTCTTGTATCTATTCGGTCTTTTCGTTATACAGAGTTACTTCCCATTTGGGACAGTATCTGATGTAAAACAATGATGACGTCATAAAATTCTATGGAAACTGATCTAAAACTCAAGGAAATAACAGTCCACAAATGGCGTTTTCATAGGAATTTGATGAAGTCATAATTGCTTTACGCAGTGATCGGGAAGGCAAATAGGATAAATGGGACTATGGCCCCTCTTGCTGCTGACTAGATGGGCCATTTTCAATTTCTATGGGCCATCTCATTTTTTCAGTGAGCCATTTTAGCATGGTTTTTTTTTTGGTGCACAAAATTGAATCCGACACTTCCAAATTACTAAGTTTGTGAATACAGAATAATACAAAACAACAGAAACAGTAAACAACTACTTGTAAATGCATTGTTTTTACCGTTAGCTACACATACTTTACAAAACATTTTATTATTGGAAAATTATAGCCAAAACATTTTAATATTGGAAAATTATAGCCAAGGCAATATCTTCAACCAGCGATCATGCAATGTTCTTTTACGATCGTGGCCTTGGGCAGGGTCAGGTATATCGCCATCACCCTCATCAAGCTCAGATATTTCGGTAGGTCCCGATGGAGCATCTCCCGCATTTTTGTCGGGAGGTAGTGTACTTGACTGATGGGAGAAGAACCTTAGCTTCGGTTGCTTAGGGTCCGGTTTTGGATCTTTTTTGGGTGGCATTTTTGTGCACTGAAGGTCACGCTACAATATCGTTCGGTACTAAGCATGTTTTGAATCTCCCCGCGCTGAAGAGTTTATTTTATTTGAGAGAGCAAATTTGATTGAATTATGCATGAATCGATCAACCAATCGGATAAACCTCGTTTCCATCGGATATGATAAGATGAACAAAATGACGAAACCGATAACGGACTTCGAAGTTTGGTAGTCCTACGAGATCGACGCGAAGGCTGACTGTTCATGAGCTTGATATGCCGACTTGAATGTCACGCTATCTCAGATTTTCGTAACGCTCACCTGGGCGCACCGAGGAGATAGTTTAATGCGCCATTTTCCATCGGAATGGGACTATGGCGCAGGGCGCGTTGCCTTCCCGATCACTGCTTTACGTCAGATATCTTCCTAAATGGGAAGTGACTCTGTTTAACGAAAAGACTCAATAAATTATTGTTCCCACTTTCCCAGCCAACCTTATCTTGAACCATCAACCCTATTAAATTTTTTGTTTTGTTTTTTGGGTTTTTTTTGTCGAGGTTATAAGAATAAAAAAACCCAAAACGGACTTGTGATTACTTTTGAAGTTGAAAAATCATGATGAGAAAAGGACTTCAAAAGAATTACATGTAGCTTTTTGCTTAGTTAAACATTTACAAAACATGTTAAATCTTGATTTCAACGAAAGCTTGTTTCACTAACGATCATGATCGTAGATGTAATAGTAACTGATCCCATATATCAGGTATTTATGGGATCAACTACAAATTCGTACTTCATTTAACTTTTGATGAATTTGCATTGTAAGTTTCATCGCGAGTTGCACTTATGATTGTTAGTTACACAGGCTACTGAACTGATACTGACGTAAGAGAAGAAGGGAAAAAGAAAAATAAATTCCGACCTACAAATCCTATTTTTTCAAAGGATGAAAGTGGAAACGCATGGTTTTTATGCCTCCTGATCGATAGAATGGGGGCATATTGTTTTGTCCTGTCTATTGTCAGTTTTAACCTTGACTTTTGAACTGTCAGGGATAGAGACTTCATATTTGACATGCATACTCAACTAATGAAGCCCTTTCAAATGACACCATAGTTGATGAACTTTTGACCTTGTCAGTGACTTTCGGGCTAAAAACCGACTTTCCAGCCCTTCCGTTTTTAATGTAATCTGTCCATTTTTAACCCTGTACTTATGCCTGTACGCTTTTAGTTATATTCCTTACGATTTTTTTGTTTTGTTTTTTTTTAATCTGGAATTTACAGAACTTTTTTGACGATTTCCATTTCAGTGTGTACATGCATATTATCGTAATATAACCCTTGATCTCGATTATTTGTATGTTTGCTATGAAAGACTGAATTTACATGTTGTCAAGTGTTTTTAAGACCCATTTACTGAATAGTGTGGTTTCAAACGACATATTTACATGTATATATATAATATATGATATTTAGATTCCAAAGGTTGGCAGGCCTGTAAAAATAACTTTTTGAACTTTGGTGCTGCCAGGGGCATTAGTGATTCACAAAGACAGCTTTTTTTTTTTTTCTTTCTTTCTTGTTTTTTCGCCTAATTAAGATGAATGATTTTTTTGACTTATTCTTTAGAGGTTCTTTAGACTATAAATATTATATCGTAGATTTAAGCAGAGGTCAAGAATGCTTAAATTTTGTGTGTGCATTCTGATTCTGCATTTTGCATTCTGTTTAATATTTGTGAAATCTCCACTTTACAGTCTAGGAAGATTTTACCCAGGGTTTGCCTCATACATTATTTGACCAAAGTTAGTACTTAAATGAAAATAAAAGTACATTGTACAGCAGAAATTTGCCTCAGGTCAATCCATTATAATACATGTATATCAAAATTGGTCTTTTTTATATCATTTATACGTGTTGCAGAACCTTAATATTTGCAAAATAACTGCCATTGGCGATAGTGACAGATTTAATTTCAAACTAAAGTACAAATGTATTAATTACCGTATTATAAATTTACAGTAATCAGATCAGAGTTTACAAGATTTGATACAGGAAAATTCACAGGGTTTTTTGGTTTTTCAGACGGACACACTGGCTCATTACAGTTCTTATGAAGAAAAAGACTTGATTCCATTGATGCAAAAACTTTGTAGCTTAATTGTAAAAGCCGAAACATACAAGTTAACGGTAAGATATTAACATGTTTTAAGGAATCTAACCAATTTATGGATTTTAGAATGAAAATGACAGCCCATTAGGTCTCAACATTAACATTTTTTCCTACTTGTCCATTCAGACAAGTACCGGTAGCCATGAAATTTACTCGTCAGAATATAAATTTTACTTTTTTTTTTTTATCTAATTTTGAAACTTCTTTACAGAAAAATCACTTGTCCAATCGGACAAGTACTTAGCAAGATTCACTTATCCGTGAAAAATTTTCACTGGTACCGGATGAGTTAATGTCAAGCGCTGCCCATCACATTTGCTGTCTTATACAAAATCTAATTGTTTATTACATGCCTGACAGGTCTTGTAATAGCATGGCATTGTCTGATCATGGTCACAATAAGAAATGTTAAAATAAGTTTTCAAGCATATATTTTTCCGTTCCATTATTTCTAATTTATCATCACTGTTAAGTGTTTTGATAAAAAAAAATTCATTTAATGTCAGTGTTTATATTTCTCTTGCAGGCTGTGAAAACAAAGTATGCATCATCAAAATTTATGAAAATAAGCACCATTTCGGAATTAAAGTCTCCAGTAGTAAGAGAATTAGCTAGTCAGAATCAATTATGAAGAAATACAACATTTTTTTTGCAACTTCAACTGTGATCTATGCATGAGTGATAATAGACAATCTTACTCATCCAGGCTAAAGTAGTGAAATCTGTGGGGAACCAAACCTTGTCAAACTTCAGTAGACTGTCAAAATATCATTAGTTGTTGGTATCAAACAAATCCTGTGATCCTCTATGGCAATTTGGAAACTTTGTGAATGGGTAGTGTACTTGTGATGTTAAACAGTTGTGAATTGTGAAGCCTTGTCAATTTGTGTGACTTGGTAAAACCAAGTTTAATTTATTGGTCTTGCGATCATGTCACAGTTGCGTATGAATGTGTGAACTAGTGTGTATATTCTGAAAAGAGTAGGAGTATTAAGTGTTATTGTATTGAAAATCATGGACTAGAAATTGAAGTAATTGCTAGTGGTTGGTATAAAAACAATGTATTAAAAATGAGAAAGTAAAAAAAAAAATGATAACATTGGTAAGTTGAATTTCATGAGTAATGAAAAAGAAAAAAAAAACTAATCAGATAAGGAAATTTACAAGAAAGGACTTGAAAAAATTCAGTAAAAATTGATTACCAAAGATGCTGTATCTCCTCATATAAGACATTTTATACTGTTTGTAAAGATAAAGTGTAATAATATACTCCTTAAAGTTAAAAGTTTTATCTACACACATTAGCAATTATAGTCTTTTTTGGATTAAATTGTTTCAGAAAAAGTAATTCTAAAAGAACTATTCAAATGCATGAGAAATAGAAATATCAATCATGTACCAATTGCAGCATATTTGTATTGTGGGTTTAAATTATGAACCACTCTAATCTGTCGAAGTGCACAAAACCTAAAGATTGTATTTTATTTTTGCATCAAATTTTTATATTTTGGCTCAGATGTTTTGAAAGGAGTGCTTTGGCCTTTGAACATTACTTTCAGTTGTCTTTGTTGTAATCATTTGCATAATTTTTTATTGATTACTGAGTACATAAAGGTCTTGTGCACTTTGACCTTTAAATGATATTAAAAGTTTTATAGGTTTTTCCATTTTATTCCATTTTAATTTCATGTTTTGTACTGTCTGTATATATTATATAGAAATACTGATTAAAATATTTTTATGATTAATAAATCTTGCTGATATTTTCTACTCATATGTGCACTGTCGTCCAAGTTTGTCCATCAGACATGACCTGAAGCTTCCACATTACATTTCTTTTTGTTACATAATAGTATGTAACTCTGAATCTTGTGACTTTTAGGCAAGATCAAGATATATGGCATGGGATAATGATTCAAAATTCCTATTCTATTGTAATTGAAAAAGAAATTATCATGACAATACGGCAAAACTGTACATTTATGGACATTTGAAAGGGACCAAACTCGGAAAGATGGTGGCCATGGAAGGAGGTGTGTATTAAGGCGTTTCACTAAAGGTCGCAAGCCTAAACGTAGACGTAAACTGCGACTATTTATGTGTACGTCAATTTAATTTTTTCTTGAAGTCCATGTTCATACGCAATTACATTGGTAAACGTTGTAAAACGTGTACGTTACGTTTGGAACTCTTTAGGGAGGAGACAAATATTTCTTAGCAAAGCTTACGCCTAGATTCCAAAGGTTAAAGGTCAAGATCGATAATTTTGGAGTTTATATTTTCAGTATCCCACATTTAAAATTCGTACTTCGATGTTTAAATGTCTGGAATTGATTTGTCTAGCCTATATTTTCATTGCACCTGGCAGAGCTATACCTGCATGTACTTCTCTACTTGGTATGATTCATCCACAGTAAAATATTTTAACACTAGCTCAGGCGTTAGATTAGTAAGGGGATTACTGTCCGCGCCACTCCCTCCGGAAACTGGAAAGATTTTCAGTTATTAATCTTCAGAATAATTTCAAAAAGGCAAAACCATTCGATAGATCTTGTTTAGTCGTAACTTTTGGTGTTTGCCATATGTTTGTATGAAGAAGCGTTCATATTTTGTAGGGGAAAAAAATCAATTTTAGGGCGATTTCCATGTAAAATTGTGACGTGACGTTGATAAGTTTCCCACAGACTCATGTTAAACATCGGCGACGTCACGTCAAAATTAACATAGAAACGCCCTATCTAAAATGATTTTTCCCTATAAAATACGAATGCTTCTTCGTAGAAATATATAACATACACCAAAAGTTACGACTAAACGAGATCTGTCTATTGATATTAATTTTGTAAAACTATTTTAAAGATAAGTGAAAATCTAAATTTTTCGGTTTACAAAGTGAGTGGCGCGGACAGTAGTATTAGTAAAGGAAAAGGAGCTCGAACAGACGTTAAATAACTTGTAACACAGCCACTGTATTATTGATTACTAAATAGTATTCAAGTATATCTACTTCTAGTCTGTTGCTTTTTTATTGAAATCTCTGTATTGGATGAAGCGACACAAATTTACTTGGAGGGGGATGGTTACCTCCCGCTGCATGCTTCCATTTCTCAATATGACTTAAAACGAAAGATAAATCATCGGCGAGGCACCGGTGGGTTCGAAACCGAGGCTTCTGCCACGAAAGAACTACGTTACGACTGATTAATGCCGGCTCAAGTTAGATTTAAAGAAATTCTCAGCAACGATGATGGTATTACAGACTAACCAACACAAATGCCTTAAATGCAAAGTTTATTCAAACACACAACACTTTACGTTCAGGACAGACGCTCTACAAAGTGGGCTACTAAGCCGAAAAACCAGGAGGGAGTTTCACTTAAGGTCGTAAGCCCAAACGTATACCTAGACATAAACTTTGCGACTAAACTTACGTGTACATCAGTTGAATTTTTCTGAAGTCTATTTTCATACGTAATTACATTGGTAAACGTTGTAAAAGGTGTACGTTACGTCAGGAACTCTTTAGGGAGGAGACAAATATTTCTTAGCAAAGTTTACGTCTACGTTTGGGCTTAAGACGTTTAGTGAAACTCACCCCAGGCCACACAGTACTCCCTCGCATACAATCATTTTGTGTTATTTTGTCAAGAGACGAAAAAAAAGTACGGACAGGCTTTGGTTTGAACCTACAACTTACCGTATTGAGCACGAACGATCTACCAAACAGGGCACTGGTAACATATCCAACTATCGTTATGTTTATTGATGTACACGTCTGCTTCTTAAAGCTGGCCTCGCACCATAAAAAGTCAATCTTATTGAAACGAGACTTGTACTTCGTTCCTCTACGCTACTCTCCATGTACATGGAGAGTAGCGTAGAGGAACGAAGTACAGGTCGCGTTTTAATAAGATTGCATAAAAGCCGAAATGTTTTGAAATTTTTTTTCGGGAGCGAGGTCGACATAGGTCAACCTCGCTCCCGTATATTTTATGAATACTAAATGAACGTCCGACCCAAATGCTCTCGCTTACCATATAAAAGAAAGAAATGTCAAATCGACAAACCGTGACATTTAACTGGCGGCGACCTGCACGGACGGTCAGCATTGATGTACAAAACTTATAAAAACTTTTTTTCCTCACTATGCACTTTACATAGATATTTAACACGTACAACACTAGACGGATTCATTTATTTACATTTTAACATTTATTTAATTCCTTTACAACAATTTAGTTATGTGTCTATAATTTCATTTTTGACTGATCTTATACAATACGGATGCAAGTACAGTGTAAACATGCATATGTTATTGCATTTCATAACATGATCCACTGCAGATAGGAGACGCAAGGGTCTTGTCTGACTAAACCACTTCTTATCCTTTAAACCCGTCTTCCATATTCTAACCGGGTGGCATTCGCCCAAGTTCACTGCCTTCAAATTTACACTTCCCACTCCTTCCCTCATTTCTTCTGCTTCCCACCTCACCTTAAAAATAAAATGAAATTCGAAATTAGTATACAGCATTCCCAAGGGCACTTTCTTGTTCGATTATAAGTATTTTTACATTTACAGAGACAGAAATGATGGAGAGAAGAAAAAAGCTGTTTGTTCTTCAAACAGCATATGTTCTTTTTTACCTAGCCTTTCCTTGGGGGAGAGGAAGGGGGGGGGGGGGTAACAGTGATGGATGGGTAAGAAGCTCCGCAATGTTTTGTATAATTTTATGAATGGGGATCCATGTCAAGTCAAACAGTTACAAACAAACAGCATTATTATTAATTCTAATTAATATATGATTTTAAACATTTTTCGTTCTCTTAAAAAGCGTTCGGTTGTTCCGTGCGTCTGTATGTACCTCCGTAATTCTGCAGTGCCTAATAACTTTCAATAGAATGTTGTTACAGTTACCAAAAAATCAACTGTAAGTATATCCCCTGAGCGTCATCATGTGACCCGGGGGTAGAACATTGACAACTATGTTTATTTGCAGCTGGGGCATTCGTGTTTCAAAAACGCAGGTTGTTTATCTAAAAATGTTACTAGTTCTTGAATTTGTATGAACACCGTACTAGCCCGTAAATAACAATATAAATTATCGCAAAAATGTCATATAGTTTTCTGTTTCCGTACTATTAATGATGAAAAATATTTGTGCTTGAAATAAAATAAATAAAACAAAATAAAATAAATTAAAATAATACCTTTGTGAATCCAGACGTCAGAAGAGTCCTATAATTTACAAATAACATTATTCGGTATGCACCCACTATCTAGGATCGTGAACAGAATCTTGTGTATAATTTTGAAGATTTTTTCTTCAATCTATACCATTTCCTGTTTGTATGTTTCTTATACGAACACTCCAAAAGATGTGTCAACAAACGGATGTGTAAACTGATGTGTTTTTACAGTAAAGTATACATGTATAAATAATATTATGCTTTCCAAATGTGTGGTTTGTTGTGGAGTATTGGAATTTGGCTCTTGTAATTTGGAGAAAGGATACTGTTACCTAAATATAGTAAGTTTTCAAATTGCCTATATCTTATTGGCCTTTTTACATTTGCATGGAGAGGGTGGGTTCGTTACAAGTACAAATGAACACACGATACTATTTGTACATTATGATATATGTCATATCTGATCATATTATAATATCTAAATAACTAGAACATGTAATATAATTTGTTCGTTCAACTTTAAAATTTGTTTATTTACGTTACGCACGGTTGGGCGCGTGGCCTTTTCGTGCATACAACATTACAGTATCATGTGATCTTTTGTTATAACTATTTTTGTATTATTTATGTATGTTACTTCAAAAAATGAAGAAACAAAAAAAGGAAATATATAGAGATAATTACATGTACTTCTGTTTGTGACGCCATGTTGCCTTTGTCGTGTCTTCGATGAAATGTCTAGGTTGCATGGCTACGCCTATTTCTTTTATACCGTGGGAGAAAGCTCTGTCCGAGCATTTGGGTCAGACGTTCATTTAATATTCATAAAACATACGGGAGTGAGATTGACCTAGGTAAACTTCGCTCTCGTAAAAAATTTTCGAAACACCTCGGCTTTTTATGGTGAGACGCCATCTTTAAGATGTGTAATAGAAAAGGCCCTCGATCAGACAGATTCCTCTGTAAGTTTACCAGGACCTGACACTCCTGACCATCTGTCGATGTAGAGTCTACTTTATCAATTATGTTTTGATTTTCAATAACTGAATAGGACATATTATGATCATGATTTTCAATATACATAGTTAAAGATAAATTGATAATGAAGTGTTTCGGCGGAGTTTTACATAATCCATGAATATTCATTATTAATAATGTCATCTATCAGCCAGACGCATCCATAATTTCACTATAAAATCCACCAGTTTCTAACAGTATTTGACATTTGCAGCCCTATTTACCCTTCCACTGTTAAACAACGTGACATTTTCGCGCAGATTCTCTTTATAACGTATTGATGTTTTGTCAGACCTCAGATGACGTCATCACAATGAAATATTGCGTTAGATGAATTCCGGATTTTAGCAGTACAGAGTTGTTTTCCAATTTGGGAAGGTATCTGACGTCATAACCATTGGGACATTAAAGAATTCCTATGAAAGCTTCATGTTTGTATCATCATTTTCCGTAGTTTAATATCAGTTGCCATAGTGTTGCTTTACGTCACAGTCGTACTACGTCAGATATCTTCTCAAAGGGAAGATAACTCTGTTTTACGAAAAGACCCAATAAACCTTTTCACGATAACTGCAGTCTTACTATTTGTATATGTTCAATAAGCCCTTCCGCAATGTCAAATAAAAAATTTGAACGTACTGAAGATTTCTCAGCAACACGGAGTATCGCAACTACTAAAATCCGTCACGGTTTTCATTTAGTCACCTACCAAATCCATTGTTCTCGATGTGGGCACTTCTATATGGGTAACTTACGTCATAATCATATGACGTCATAATAATCACAAAGTGCACGTGTATGTTGACGTTATTTTAGTTGCGATATTTCGTATTGTAGGAGATCACTTTTCTTTCAGGTTTGTAGCTAACCTTCCGGAAGGGTTATTGCGCACATACAAATTGCAAGACCACAGTCATTGTGAAAACGTCTATAGAAATCCAATACTTTATAATGATAGAATAGTGTCTTATCTATCTATCTATCTATCTATCTGTCTATCTATCTATCTATCTATCTATCTATCTATCTATCTATCTATCTATCTATTGTTATACAGGAAACTTTATAATAAACCGCAAGGGTAAACCATTTCGGAGCGAAGTTAAAAATTGAAAGAAACAGTTGTTAACGTTCATCCAGAATGACCAATATATATATATATATATATAAATATAAAGTATATATATATATATATATATATATATATATATATATATATATATATATATATATATATATATATATATATATATATATATATATGCATAATCTAATGCAGTATTTTACAACAGAAATAACATATTAAAAATTCAATTATCTATTTTATGTCTTTGATAAACACGATATCAGAAAATAGACGAGGTGAATCAGGACAAAATTAAATCTTGTTGACATATACAGTATCTGCAGCAGTGCCGGAGAGCGAAAATATGTTCTGCAAAGGCTGATTAAAACTCGGTTGAAAGTATGATTACTTACCGAAATGTATGATTGGACTTACTCCATAAACGAACATCAACTATTTTTTGCCTAGTTGCTTACAAAAGAAAACATAAACATAATAACGTCCATTCTTGGAGGAATTTAGAATGCTTGGGTATTTCCGGATACGAGTCATATGAACACTTTTTTCAGGGACTATCTCTATGCCCCGAATTCTATATATTCATCAGCGGCATCAAATATGGGGCATTATGATGTCACCGATCAGTGTTAGTCATACAGAAATAAACGACAAATGTCTCGAAAGCTCTATCTCTGGCAATACGGAGTATCGCAACTATTAAAATCCGTCACAGTTTGCATTTAGTCACCCACCAAATCCATTGTTCTCGATCATCCGGAACACACGGGTTGGTTTCTTTTAATAGAAACACAGACCCGGACGTGAACGCTCTTGGGTCGCGGAGGTACGTCACATGACATTTAAATGGTGAATGTCATACACACGCCGGTATATATTTATTTTATATAATATATTTCACGATATTGCCTAAATGTGTTTTTCCTGGTAATTATTATGAAATATTATGAATAATACTTGATGTTACACATGCTTGATATCGGATCTACTTCTAATCCCAATCACGCAGTTTCAAACATATGCAGGCGATTTACGTATAAAATTTTAACTTTAACGTATTCATGCATTCACGTCCGAGTCTGCTGGTTACTGTTACGACGTATAAAGAACCGACTCGTGTGTTCCGGATGTATTCTCGATGTGGGCACGTTTATGTGGGTAACTTACGTCATAATCATACGACGTCATAACAATCACAAAGTGCGCATGCATGTTGACGTTATTTTAGCTGCGATATTCCGCATTGACCCATCGTTTTCGCAGATTTTTTTTTACTTTGTGACGTCACAATACATATTCAATGTTTGTCCGAGAACCTCGGTGTAAAGTGTGACGTCATCAGATTTAACAGTTTTTGGCGATATTAAGTTTTTTACATTTACAGCCCTTCTCAATTTAAACTTTGCCTCTTTGTTTGCGTCATATTACTGTAACGGCACAATTCAAGCATTTACGTCATATCGAAATATTTCTTTCCGCTTAAAATAAACATGACGTCATCTGAGTTTCAACAGAACTCAGACAAATAATGCATTCGTTTATGACGTCATAAATAGAACAATTGACAATCATCCGAGTGTCACGTTCCTTTATGAACCGTGAAGGGTAAATTAAGGGATTGAAAGATTCAATTCAAACCATGCCTGTTTCTGTGGTTTCATTGTGATGTAACTACTGAATCATTGTCTGACGGAGCATTTCTTTATGATGGCATAATGAAACAAGTGTGCCAACAGCTGGTGCGATGTCGGACATTTGGCAATCAATCATTTCATATTCACATTTCCGCGGTTCGTAAAAGAACGTGACATTCAGACGATTTTCCATTGTTCTATATGTGTCGTCATAATCAAACGCTTTTATAATTATGTCGGACTTCAGATGACGTCATCATAATGATAAATTGTGTTTTGTGGAGGGATGAATAAGTTCAGTTAAATCATAAATTTGATTATGACACAATCACAGCAACTGACTTATCCTCAAATGTCCGACATCGCACCTGTCGGCACACTTTTTCATTATCAGTGGCGGATCCAGGATTTCCGAAAAGGGGGGCCTGTATGGGTATTAGCCAAACTTCTCAGCCATTTTTGGTGCAAAATCTGGATTTTTACTAGTAAATAGTTGACCAAAAGGGGGGCCGCCCCCTCTAAATCCGCCACTGATTATGACGTCATAATAAATGACCCGTCAAACATTCATTTTTAAAATGTGACGTCAGAATGAAACTAACTTAATGCGACTGGCTAGATTTGATTTGATTTATTATTGCTTTACGCCACTCCACGCTTATTTCACATATATGGTGACGGCATCTGCCTGATGTTACGATATAGAGGGTTATCATTATTGTTGTTATTATTATTATTATTATTATTATTATTATTATTATTATTATTATTATTATTATTATTATTATTATTATTATTATCATTGTTAAGTATTCACCTGAAGCTGTGAGGGATCTCTAACGTGCAAGGCCTACCGTGACACGATGCCTCAGTTTTGTCAATTAAAACAATATTACAGGAATTCTAGTACAATAAAGGTTATCTTGCTATAACATTTATGATTTTTTTGAAACATAAGTTACTGTCACATTGACAAGTCAGTTTAGTACTGCGGTCACTACATGTCAAACATATGTATTCTAATATTTTGAATTATTTGCATTTTTTTCCAGAAAATATCAGCTATCAAGGTTTCATAGGTTCATTATTAATTCCAAACTTGAGTATGATTATTTACGTCAAATTAAAGCTAATTGAACGAACTAATTTTGTATTATTTACCTCATACCTTAGTCAAATCACACTCATAAACCTCCTTAAAAACAAAGACGGGGAGTTTTTTATTCCCCGACAGTAAGAGAATTATCTTATTACCACAGATGAAAAATTCATATTCCACATGTTCTCGATTTAATACTGAACAGAACAAGTCACTTGTCTCTGAATCAAAATTTTTATCTAACTAACTCACGCCAGGAAAACTCATATCCTAAACGTGCATCATTTCCTGATTTCCTGATTTCTAACTAAGATTAACCCATTAGAGATAATTTCCTCAATCCTTATAAAGTTTGCGTGTATTTAATCCAAAATTTGCAAAGTTATTATTATTATTGATACGGGGAATTCCAGAATCAAACCGAAAGTTGATATGTTCGGACATGAAAGGTAATGGATTTGCTGTGGTATGTAGATAATGGATTTTAGGTACGGTTCTTTATATTATATGATATCTATATAAGCGCAAAAACATTACGACATGAGGATATTAATAGACAGATGTGATACAGAGCTAGAGAAAATACACCAAATCCCTCATTTTGACATGGGGAAACTTTGAAATCCCCAAATGATATTTTTTGATAACTTATATTAAATATCAAATTTAGGAAATGTTTCATGTATTTACAAAACATTTTTACAGTGCCCGTCTTTCTTCGATTACTATTGCCAGAGAATTAGATTTTTAACCACTGGGGGTTTACACACGAAAGTCATTGTCAAAACCACCCTTAAAGAGAAGGAGGGGGATTGTAATGGGTGTGACAAGTTCCACGGCGCTCGTTCCTGATGAAGGCAGTAGTGTAGACAATGTGATAAGCCATGCAACAAACCATACACAGGAAGAAAAGCATGTGAGAAATTACATTTTAAAGTTATCATCGTTATAATTATATTGCTTTAAACAAAAATCAGATTTTTGTGTGTAAAATTAATTTCATGGCTATCGATTTATCTTATCATTTTATTTTCTTATTCGGCCATAAGGGATCAACGAATTCAATCAAGAAAGACATTACAGTCTGCCCAAAGCAAAAGTAAGTAAACTATTAAAATGCAGGAGTATTTCTGCATGTACATCAACAGTTGTGAGTAGATAATTGAATAAATAAAATAAAGATGAGTAAAACCAAATATTTCCAAGAAGCTTTAATTCTAGTCATCAAACATCAGATAAGAATCGATCTAAAGTTGATAAAGTTGATAACTTCATCCGTATACCATTGTAGTTTAAAACTACTATCTCCAAATATTTCCAGAACAGAAAGTCGACTCACTCGAACCTTGAGGATAAAGACGTGTATGGTTAACAAACACAATTCAGTATTTGAGATATTTCACTCACTCCGTCTGCCAGTCTCTACGCAGGGGTATCACGCCTTACTCTCGCTTATATCTCTAAAAATGCATGAGAAATAGTTCGGAGTCACATGGCAAATTAAGAAGCACATTTTTTGTGGTTTAAAGAATGTTCAAAGACTCCAACTGTTTTTCTCTTAATTTTCACGAATTATCTTATTTTTTCAATGCTTGTTCTAATTACGATTCCATGTTAACATTAATTTTCAGCCAAGTGCACAACCTAGATCAATATGCATATTACACGAAATAGTTCTGAATTCAAGTTTATGGAACAACGAATTACAGTCAAGATAAAATCTGCTTTATTAAAGATATATCATAAAACGATCAAATATGTAGTTCTAAGTGCAAACAATTGATTTTGAATTCTTTTTCAAGATATTTGAAAATAAGCGATGACAAGGGGGGGGGGGGGGGGGGGGGTAATGGGGGGAACATATTTAAACCTGGTAGACAATGACTATCTTTGTCTTGATCGGCAAAAACTTTAGGATAAAAGTTTAAACCCACTGTTTTGTACAATAATGATTATTAAACTAATCAAGAAAGTTTCAAAACTTTACACTGGAAGAACAGTGTGTATGGTATTAACAGTAAAATTGATCACCAGAAGGCATTTTCACAAAGTTTCGTAAGTTTTTTTCTGTAAGTCTTTTTTTTAACGTACGGATTCCTTAATGACTTAAGGATTTATTTTGTACGTACGTAAAAGAAATACGCATGATTCTTTGTAAAAATGCTGGCAGGTACAGACAGGATCTAGTATAGCGTGAAGCTGCTACACATCTGGATCCCGCTCCATAAACTAACAATATACTTAAGTCAAAATTTCATATTCTTCTTTTCATCAATGAATTAATAACTGAGACTTGGATTTTATTTAGTTTTATTCTGTTGATAAATAGAATTAGGTCACTCTGCATGAGAATTTATTTGAACGTTTGACAATGGAATAAATTAAAATGAAATAATTGACTTAAGTATATTCTCAGTTTATGGCGCCAGACCCTGGTTCGTTGTTATACTGCATTCTCTAAGACATAGACAATATCTAACATATAATAGGGAGCACAGAATATAGAATAATTTTTAATGAAAACGTAACTTAGAGACGTGAGCAAGTCTATTGGTTCGAGTTCTAGGGTCAGTTCTGACCAATCAATATTAATGTATCATCTGGAAGATATAAACGTGAATGCATGTTATAGTGATCATTTATTGAAAGATAGAACCAAAATAGCTCTGAAATATGTAAACTTGGACTGCTAACGTTGAAAGAGTTTTGTCGAACTCTGGGATGTAACAAAGCCAAAACTACCACTCCTCTCCTCATCCTTTACTATTCATGTTGTAACATGAGCTAAGCTAGTGCATTTTGATACAGACAAGCTTTACATTACTCTGTACCTTAAAACATGCCCATAAATGTCTTGTGTATAATCATACCATTGACTACACAATACTGTACAAACTAGAGCTATCATCGATTCAGAGTGCTTTGTTACGATATCGATATATTTTCTAATAATTGATACATTGTCACATAAAAGGTTGTTGATTTCCCGGAAATTTATGTTCTTTTTTCATCCGTTGTGGTGTTTGAGGTACTTTCGAAAGGATTTTTTTTAAAGATCACACATGCAGAGACATAGACTTAGAAGGTTCAAATGAATAAATATTCAAGTATTTATATTGTTATTTCTTATTTTGTGTAGTCTAGTACATGTTAAAAAAATACGAAAGTTACTGGTGTCACATGACTAAGGCACTAACAACAATGTGCCACAGTGGGCATTCACGGACCCCTGAAATTCAGAGGTGAGACCAGGTGCCCGGGAGGATGTAAGTATAATAGTAATATTTTGATACATTGATATATCGATACTTTTTATCATTAGATATATCGATACAGAGATCCCTGTCAATGGCAGCTCTAATATATATATATATATCTTTAGAATCATATTTTGAATCAATATAAGAATTAGGGGTTACCATGCGAGTGTTTTACAAAAACTGACAGGCTCTTGTCAGAAATTTCCGTTTCACAGCTCGGCTAACGCCTCGCAGTGAAACTCAATTTCTGACAGGTTATTCGCCGATACCCTGTCAGTTTTTGTAAAACACAAGCATGGTAACCCCATTCTAATGCATTTCACAAAAATAACTACAATTAGAAGCACAGAATTCTGGTTTTCTAATCCAAGACGCTAATCACAGTCATATAAAAAATTGTAGGGTATCGTGACGCCACAAATCAGAAAGTGCAGGGTATCGTGACGTCATATCGAAAACTGCAGGGGTATCGTGAATACCCTTGCAGTTTCTAAATCGGACAGCCAATGAGATCGCGTGTTACAAACAAAATGCATTACTCGAGCAGGGTCCAGTTCTTCAGTTCATCTTCAAAAGCATTTCAAAAGTGGGGGTCGAGGTCGAGACAAACCTTGAGTTTACTTCGAACTTTTCGTTACATGATAAGAAATTGGTCTGTGATAGACAAAAATGGGGGAGAAAAGAGAGTGGGTGGGTTTCATCGCACTTTCCTACGGGCCGGCGTTTAAGTCAATCGGTTCATATTTATTCTTCATGATGTAAATCGCTGTTTTTCTTTCTTAAAGCTACACTAAGATAATATCACTGAGATGGTGGTACCTGTGTGGAACACGACCTTCTGAATTTTATTTTTATAATGGCCCCACTCCAGCTAGTGCAGTGACTGATGCTTTGTAAGAGTGCCACTCCAGCTATTGCAGTGACTGAGGCGTTGTAAGGGTCCCACTCCAGCTAGTGCAGTGACTGAGGCTTTGTAAGGGTCCCACTCCAGCTAGTGCAGTTACTGAGGCTTTGTAAGGGGCCCACTCCATCTAGTGTAGTGACTGAGGCTTTGTAAGGATCTCTCTCTAGATAGTGCAGTGACTGAGGCTCTGTAAGGTACCCACTCCAGCTAGTGCTGTGACAGAGGCTTTGTAAGGGTTCCACTCCAGCTAGTGCAGTGACTGAGGCTTTGTAAGGGACCCACTCCAGCTAGTGCAGTGACTGAGGCGTTGTAAGGGTCCCACTCCAGCTAGTGCTGTGACAGAGGCTTTGTAAGGGTCCCACTCCAGCTAGTGCAGTGACTGAGGCGTTGTAAGGGACCCACTCCAGCTAGTGCAGTGACTGAGGCTTTGTAAGGGTCCCACTCCAGCTAGTGCAGTGACTGAGGCTTTGTAAGGGTCCCACTCCAGCTAGTGCAGTGACTGAGGCTTTGTAAGGAACCCACTCCAGCTATTGCAGTGACTGAGGCTTTGTAAGGGTCCCACTCCAGCTAGTGCAGTGACTGAGGCTTTGTAAGGGTCCTACTCCAGCTATAGCAGTGAATGAGGCTTGGTAAGGGATCTCTCTCTAGATAGTGCAGTGACTGAGGCTTTGTAAGGGATCCACTCCAGCTAGTGCAGTGACTGAGGCTTTGTAAGGGACCCACTCCAGCTAGTGCAGTGACTGAGGTTTTGTAAGGGTCCCACTCCAGCTATTGCAGTGACTGAGGCTTTGTAAGGGTCCCACTCCAGCTAGTGCAGTGACTGAGGCTTTGTAAGGGTCCTACTCCAGCTATAGCAGTGAATGAGGCTTGGAAAGGGATCTCTCTCTAGATAGTGCAGTGACTGAGGCTTTGTAAGGGATCCACTCCAGCTAGTGCAGTGACTGAGGCTTTGTAAGGGACCCACTCCAGCTAGTGCAGTGACTGAGGTTTTGTAAGGGTCCCACTCCAGCTATTGTAGTGACTGAGGCGTTGTAAGGGACCCACTCCAGCTATTGCAGTGACTGAGGCTTGGTAAAGGTCCCACTCCAGCTAGTGTAGTGACTGAGGCTTTGTAAGGGTCCCTCTCCAGGTAGTGCAGTGACTGAGACTTTGTAAGGGTCCCACTCCAGCTATTGCAGTGACTGAGGCTTTGTAAGGGTCCCAGCTACTGCAGTGACTGAGGCTTTGTAAGGGTCTGACTCTCGCTAGTGCAGTGACTGAGGCTTTGTAAGGGTCCCTCTCCAGCTAGTGCAGTGACTGAGACTTTGTAAGGGTCCCACTCCAGCTATTGCAATGACTGAGGCTTTGTTCAGTTTCGGTTGTAGTATTGATAGGGACGAGGTAAATGTTGTCATACTATAGGAATAGAGTACGGGTCACCAGAACAGTGGGATACCACTGAATTAACCTAACCCTGAATTCATACTGTAAACTGTCATACTATAGGAATAGAGTACAGGTCACCAGAACAGTGTGATACCACTGAATTAACCTAACCCTGAATTCATACTGTAAAATGTCATACTATAGGAATAGAGTACGGGTCACCAGAACAGTGGGATACCACTGAATTATCCTAACCCTGAATTCATACTGTAAACTGTCATACTATAGGAATAGAGTACGGGTCACCAGAACAGTGGGATACCGCTGAATTAACATAACCCTGAATTTATACTGTAAACTGTCATACTATAGGAATAGAGTACGGGTCACCAGAACAGTGTGATACCACTGAATTATCCTAACCCTGAATTCATACTGTAAACTGTCATACTATAGGAATAGAGTACAGGTCACCAGAACAGTGGGATACCACTGAATTAACCTAACCCTGAATTCATACTGTAAAATGTCATACTATAGGAATAGAGTACGGGTCACCAGAACAGTGGGATACCACTGAATTATCCTAACCCTGAATTCATACTGTAAACTGTCATACTATAGGAATAGAGTACGGGTCACCAGAACAGTGGGATACCACTGAATTAACATAACCCTGAATTTATACTGTAAACTGTCATACTATAGGAATAGAGTACGGGTCACCAGAACAGTGTGATACCACTGAATTAACCTAACCCTGAATTCATACTGTAAATAGTCATACTATAGGAATAGAGTACGGGTCACCAGAACAGTGGAATGCCACTGAATTAACTAGAGAGAGAGAGAGAGAGAGAGAGAGAGAGAGAGGGAGAGAGAGATACCCTGTCCACCCTCGTATTTAATTCTCAGTTTGCAGTTATGTAAATTGTTTTATGTAAAATGTACATTTAATCGACTACTACTTAGTGATATTTATTTGAAAAATGAAATGTTTTAGGTCTGACTCTTGTTCCCAGACGAATGGGGAGGATATATCAAGCCTGTCTAGTGTCGATACCGACAATTATGAATCATGCAGCGAAAACGAGAAGGAAGAAGTTTTAAAAGAAAATTACATAAGCAATGTTACTGACAGAAATGAAATAGACGGCATTGCAAACAATATTACATCTACCTCTACACACAGTGGTAAATATCAAACATCAAGCACAATCGCTGATCGTAAAAACAAAGAACTACGAGAGAAATTTGTTCTTGCGGAAAACAGGTTGACCAATTCACATTACAGAGATGATGGGCAATGTGAAAATTGTCCTACGCAAGAAGACAACTATTCACATGAGAACGATATTGAAATACATATACAAGAAATTTCACCAAATGACATCAGTGATTCAAATGATTCCATATATGTACCAGTTGTGAATGTTTCTTTAGATAATGATATGTCCATGATTGTTCGACCAAAAATATTAACAGCACATCAAGTGAAGAAAATAGAGAAGGAACATGCCATACAGACTTCAAAATATTCCTTTTGGAATGAATATGTTGAAGTACAGCATAGTGGTACTGGGACCAGTTTAATCAGCTCAAGTTTGCATGGCAGGAAAACTACCACGGATGGGATGAACCAGTATTATGAAGAATTCAGAAAGAAATCCCAAAGTGTGTTAACGAAAGGAAAATCGGATTCCGGTACACAGGTTATGAATGAAATGAAAAAGACTTTTATTAGAAATAATCCGTCACACGATTCTGGAGAACGCAATCAGTCACTCGAATACACATCAGAAACAAAACGACCAGTAACAAAAATGTCCCCAACAAATCAGTATTCAGTATATATTAATAACCATGTTGTGCGCCTGAAATTCAAATGTAGAAAAACAAAGTCGAATACTGATAACAGGATACGATATGCTTTGTATCGCACTCATCAAAAAAGTCCCCAGCAAAGTGTGAATACAAATGTCAGTGTCGGGACATATGAGGAAGAAAATGCACATACAGAAAATTCTTTATCAAACAGTGATGAACTGAGAACTGAATGTAATTATCCCATTCCAAACTTGTCACAGGAAAGCTCAAGAGATCAATCGAACTCATATTATAAGAATAAATTCAGTTCTATAACAAATGAAAAGTCGATTTCATCGATGAATCAAAAAGGAAAAAAATATGGTAGTAATTATAACAATTCAAATCAACAACATCAACAAAGTAAGTCAAAGAGCTCCGTGTCAAATAAAGTTATATACTCTCAAATATATAGTCATAAAATTTCTGAACAACACAAGAGAAGATTAAAACGAAGGATGACATCTGACGTCGTAGACAACAGAAGATTTCTACACTCTATGAAATCAAACGAAACTGATGTCCACATTGCTGCGAAATCGCAACTTGTTTCCAAAAGCGAAAGACGTAACTCAAATACGAAGCGGTCAGATAATCAGAGAGATTTAAAAGATAGTGATGTACTTTCTGACGATGATTTGTCAAATTATGAATTCAATAACGATCTTCGCACTGGGATATCTACAGTCACAAGGAGACCTGTCACTACAGCATCTGGTAAAAAAGAAACTGTCAAGAGGAAGTCTAGGAATAAAAAGATCACAGCTGCTGCAGTTCCTGACATAAAGACAGCAAAACACATCACAACCAACGATACTACTGAAAACAGAAATGGTAGTGTTGTAGATAAAGAGACTAATGGAAACGAAAACAAGCCAGGAACAAACAATCTTGACCATTACCTCCAGGAAACTTTATTACAAAGTGAAATATTGAATACTAGGAGAATATACAATCCATTATTTCATGATAATCCTAAAACATTCACGCTTCCAAAAAGGAATTCACATGGGTACAGAAGAAGAAAAACCCCACTTTGTTCAGACAATAGGTGTCATCAAACAAAAGAAATATCAGAGCAGGACATTAACTCTGAATCATCTTTAAATTCTGTCAGTAACGACGCTGAAAAGACTGCACGTTACAGAACGTACAGACGACTAGTGACTGACGAATGCAGTGACAATAGGCTAAAAGGCCATTCTGAATCTAGCAGTGCTGTCGCAATATCCAACCAGAATATTACTATAGATGAACTCGAGAAAAATGGTGTATCTACAGGACCAGGCGAAGAACAGTGAGTTGTGTATGAATATTGTACTCGGGGTGGATCGGTTGCACTTAAATTCTGTGTATTGTTACAAATAGACACCATATAGTCATTATATAAGTACAATAATTTTGGTGTGACGTTAAACAAGTGGCAAACAATATGAATGCATATTTTAGATTTTATCTTAAATCTTTGAACATAACAATAGAGAACAATTTTAAACACGTATAATATTATATAGCAAAACAATATTAGCATTATTCTATTACTTATCTGGTGGACAAAATTAAAAAGTATATATCTTCCAATATTTATGATATTTACTTTATTTCATGGTGGAAACCAATCGTATATTCATCTTTACTCGAGCAATTATATTCTTTAGCAGCAAATCAGTGGTAGGTGAAGAAGATGGTTTGAATAGGGGGCTGACTAGTGGTAAGATTAAATCATTACCTGTATATTTATATATTCATGATTGCAAATTTCGCTTGAGATATTTAGATTTCTTAAAATTTGAACCCTTCAACCAATATTATTGATCTTTCAAATAATGGTTTTCAATGTTGTTAAATTTGATTACAAATGATGGAGGTTAAAATATTATGGTAAACGTCATTACTCTGTTAGTCTGATGTTTTATGAGTCTTTTCCTTTTGCTGTTGGTACACAATCGACTGGTGATTATAGTCTTGAGGTACTTTTGTGTTTTTGGTTTTCATGGTATGGTTAGTCAAACGGATGAAGCTTGTTTCTCCTGGGTAACTGGTCTGATTTTTAGTGATTTCACCCACATATATTGTTGTCAATGCCGTAGTAGCATACTATTAATTCATGTCATTTTTTCACATTCCTTTTACAGAAAGGGCAGTATGGACATATAAAGACTGGGTGAACTGGAGTAATATAGAGATGAATAAAGGTATGCATATACATACATTATGCATTTAGTTGGAATGATGCCTTAGGGACTTATCCGAGTAGTAGTTTGGCATGCATGAAAAAAAAATATTAAAGATTTTATTTATTGTGATGAGAAAGTTCCAATGGTAATTTTCTCATTTCCACTTCCTTTCATGTGCATTAAAGAAGGAAACAATCGTAGCAATTCATTTATTATGTCTGAAGCAAGATTTTATTTGTACGTGGAAAGACGAGTGCCCATGACTTATCTATGTGGAATGATCACTATTCTTCAAATATATTAGACAATAATATTAGTTATTTATTATATAGATTTTACTGACCCTCTGTGATTCCGTGGTAGGTCAGTAACAAACCTATTACGAATATATCGCACTGAGGACCTTTTTATACGCTGTTATGAATGAAAAAATGCAAGAATATTCCTTCTCTTCTATTCGAATTCTAATCGTGTCCTCTGCCCAAACCGAGCCATACTTGTCAACAAACTAGCTCGCCGAGACGTTTTCAATTTATCAGACACTGAGGGAAGGGAGGTAACTCGAAAATGTTCATAGAACAAATCTGGATGGACTATTTCATATATATATATACTATTATATAGTTGGCGGTAACGAAAAGGACAGAATTTTACTGACCTCCTATAGTCTCAAAAGGGGCCAACACGTGACACGTTTTTATCCAATGAAATGAGATAATATTATCATTTAATTTTCTTTGTGTTCATGGTTTTGCGGCGAATCTGATTGGTTAAAAAATTTAGTTCATTTCTGCATGAACAAAATTTTGAGTGCAGATATGTCACAATTGCCGGCGCTACTTTCCTCTGGAATGCGAAACCCTGATCTATTTATAGAACCGTGATTCCCATGTTGTTAATCGATTGCATAAAAATGTTTCGTTATATATTATGAATGCAAAGTACAAAAGAAATCGCACTTCACTTCAGAAACTATTAAATATAAAATATAATTTCTTACTCTTATTCAAGATATAACTAGGCCAGGTCTATCAATTAAGCTACAATACAGTGCTGTTTAGAAATACATGCAGTCAAGTACAAAATAAAAACAGTACTCGTCTGCTACTTGCCGATCGTTTGACAATGGACGTTGATAACTCAAATTTCTACGGTATCATACCCGACTGGGCATACAGAACGGGCACCAGAGCAGGTGCTGCCTCCGATCCAAGTCCTTGAGCCTACACTTTCCACCTTGTGGCACGCACGTGCACCAGTCAATATGTATTGCATTTCTAATGATACTGATACCATTTAAAATATAAATACCTTAGGTAGCAGATTATCATCCTCATATGCATGTATCATTAAGTCGTGTTTTCAATAACTGTTCATTCTTTTTCACTTCAAATCTTTTCTACAGACACTAGGATCAAATTTTCGAATTTCGTGTTAGCCGCCATTATTGACTTCAAAATGTTGTTTACCTTGTTATTGTATTACTACGCGATCACGTCACATATATCAGAGATAAAAAAAAGTAATGTAGTGCCATAATAAATTATGTTTCTTGGACACTTATTTAATTTTTGTTTTCATGTAAAAGCTAAATAAAATGATAAGAAATGAATCCTATAGTTTTTTGGTTGATTGAGGTATCAAAATAAAATTTGGACGGAAAACTTTTGCATCAATGCGTTTCGCGCACTGATGCAGTTTTCCGTCCAAATTTTAGGTTGATACCTCAATCAACCAAAAAGATATAGGATTCATTTCTTAAGTCCGAGGTGCGATAAATGTAGATGCAAAACGAAGTAATTGGTAGTTCTGTATTGTATAAAGTCGTATTTTTAATGAATTAGATTAAAAGGTATATATGTTCTATATTTATTACAACCACTAGGCCGGTGTCATTGCTGGTGGACTGAGGGCATTATAAGTGCTTTTGTACTGACATGAAATATATACTTCAAATTTTCAGTCATCAAATTAAGTAAATCACTCTAAAACTAAGGAGTATCTCCCTCATGCATAGCTCTGTCCTTAGATACTTTGGTTCACTTTTCGGTCATTTTGGCTTCAACAGTGCTCTTCAAATATTTATATATTTTGAGAATTCCAATCATTCGGCCACGAGCATCACTGAAGAGACATAACTTGTGGAAATGCGCATATGGTGCACAAAATTAAAAGGTATATATGTTTTATATTTATTCTACTACACAGGATCATCTAGTGGATTGGAAAGGTCACAGGGACCAAACACTGTTTTGCTTATAGACGTTTCCTCTAGTATGGGTACTTCCCACGAAGAGGTCATTTCTTTATCTGGACAGATTGTTCAAGGTATATTATTGTAAATATTTTATATTCAATGAGGCAGGTATCAAGATACAACACACTTGTTCGGTAATTTTGTACTGTAAACAATATAATTATAACATAATGTATAATGACAAATAAGTAGTTTTATCTATGTTAGGATTTAATTAAATATGAATACTTTATTATTTGCTATTGTACAATTTTTACGGTTATTATTGGCTCAGTAAACCTTGATAAACACTGAATGTGAGCGGTCGGCAGGGATGCATACTTTTCAATGGCACCTGATCCAAACTCTGGTTCCGTGATTGTCCAATTCCCAATTTTATATAGAAATATTTAGGTTTTTGCCTCTGTCCCCAATCAGTATTTTATCATTCTATCTCTTATTCATGATTTTAATTTATGTATCACAGTATCATAGAAACTTTGATTGTGAAAGGATGTTTGCTCCGTAGCACTACACATTATTGCTTTCTATTACACCTCCTTCTCCATTATTGCATGGTAAGAACAAAACTTGTATAAATGTATGAAGAAATTAATTCTGCTCGCACATATGTTACAGAGCTTATGTGCCTTGACACTTAGAATGTGCACATGGTACAGGAAGTCGTCTTATCAGGCCATCTGTATTAAGCAATTGCTTGTCTGGAATCACCAACTTCTCCATAATGTCTATGAATTAAAAGTACCATATTTTTATGTCCTATTACTTAAGTTAAATTTCAAAGTAAATGAGTGATTTCGAGACGTTTTGCGTTGCAATATAATTGCATTATATCACTGAAATATTATTTCTAGGGAAACTATTCTAATATATAGCAATTATGTTACACATTGTGTTATGACATTGTTTCTCCATTGCCCAGTATACCATTTTTGAATTTTAGCTTTTCTGTGGGATCTTTGGAGTAAAATGGCCATGTCAAATATTATTTGCGTTTAGATCGTATCTTGCACGATCAACCCTAAAAACATCAAACCACATCAATGGATGGGATTTAAAAATATAGTCCCCGCTTAAATCATGATAACCTATTTTGGTACATTCATGGTGATATGTGTGGTATTTTGTACATTTTATCCTATGTTTAAACTTTCATGCAACATTTGATGTCAAATATTGGATTTTGTCCCGGGGTACTTTCAATATGTCATCCTTCCAGGCATTGGCAGCATAGCGGAGAGAAGGGGACTAGAAGAAAACATAGGCATTGTGGTGCTGGGAAATAACACTCGTGTCGTGAAGCATCTCACAAGCGACTATATAGGACTTCTCTCTACCATATGTAAGAACAATACTACTCTAACTAATGTCTAATTAATGTATCAAAGCGTAAAATTATGTATTAAAGCCAATTGCACTCAATAGGTAGATTTTCATCCAACCTCGTGAAAATATATGGGGCGGGTGGGTGGAATTTATTTTCTATATAATTTATTTTTCTTGCACAAAAAATGTGTGCCATAAAAGGAATAGTAGTACTATTCTGTAACAATATCTTGCATAAAGTGTCTTTGAATCGTTAAAATTCGAAGCAAACTAGCGTTTCTTTTCGGTTATGTCGGCAACAACTCTCACGACAGCGGAAACCATTTTATCAATTACCGGAAATGGCGATATCAGAGACATATATACACAGAGACTGGAAACTCCCATTAGAAGCTATATAGCTCTCTGACATAAGTAACATTTCCCGACAGGCATCTCGATAAGCCGGAAGTCCGCCATATTGTTCTCGGCATTCATTCGCTTGAAAGCATTAAGCTTGCAAAGAAGAGGAATTTTCGTCGCTTTTTAAACAAAGGTAGTTCAGATAAGTAAAAAAAGCAATATACTAGTCATTTGAATCATAAAACATTACATATATGATCTATTCAATGTGAAGACATAACCCCGATCAGAGGCCATTAGTTGTGATAGACCTCTGAAAACATTCACTTGGGTTTATGCAAAACATTTACACAATATTGAAGCACATGCCAACATTTTTCGTGTATAGCACCATCAATGTTTATTATAGTCATAGTGCTTTAATTTTCGTATGAACTATTTGTAAATCATGCATAATTACCCGGCCGTATTTGAGGATCTCGCGACATTTTTCTTCTCACTACCGAACCCGCTGAAAAACGACAACGGCAAGAAAAATTGTTAAAAAACAAAACTTAATGTCCTTTACATGACTACACTCACACGTGTGTGTTAAGAAAGGTTTCAGACACATTTTATATCATTGAGTGAAGAAGACTTTATTCGTTATTTGATTTTAATCCAATTTTATACACGCGGTAAATATTCAATCGTTTTTAACAAGAAAACCGATACCATACCATATAGAGCAAAATAATCATATAACCTGTCGATATATATATTGTTTTTATATTGAAAGTCATCAAAGAAGAAATGGTTGTTATTTTAGTACAAACTGAAGCAGTTATAAACAAGTAAGGGGACATCTTGCAATGCAAATTTTCTGTGGCCGGCGGGTCGCCGATTTGTTTTTGTTGTTTGTTTGTTTGTTTTTTGCTTCTTTACAAAGGAGTAAATCTTGTTGGTATCACGTGAAGTGTGCACAACAGGTACAGAAATTATTTTGTTTTATGATTTACCATCTGAACATTAAAATAAACATTAAATTGTTATTTACTACCTTCCTAGATGCATTGATTGCTCAGCCTTATAAGATAAATATAAACAACTCCTATAAAATGACAACAAGTGCTGTTTAGAAAATAAAATAATAAATAAATAAATAAAAATATTAAGTGCGGGGGGGGGGGCACAGACACATTAACAAATTAAAGTTGCCATTAAAGTCCGAATTGAAGAAGTTATCAACACGTAATTAGACATATTGCAATGTGAAATTTTTTTAGCCGCCTGGATCGCTATTTTCTTTTTACTTCTTTACATAGGAGGGAGTAAAACAGCTCATGCCACGTCAACAGTGCATATAAGATAAAAATTATTTTGTTTGCTATTTACCATCTGAATTTTTAAATAAACACAACATTGTTATTTACTGCCCATGAATGACAAAGACAGACGCTGGTGCTTCCCCTGGGGTGGTGAACAAACAGTAGTAAAGGCATATATCAACAACTCGTAAATGGCAACAAACGCTGTTTAAAATGAATAAATATATAAATAGAAATAATTCTTTTTAAAAAGCAGGAAATGAAGGCGTCTCATTACAAATCTTGAAATGTAAGTTTTAAAAATATTTTTTATAATGATTAATGATACAAGTTTGCCTCGATTTTGTTAGAAAGCAAAAGGAGAATATTATTGCTACACATCGATAGAATTAACAAAAAATAAAAATAAAAATAAAAAAAAAATAATAAGTGCCGGTAGAATTTGAATTGAGGTGCGTCGACAGGAAAAGACCAACTGCGCTATACGTCCCCGGGCGATATGACGGTTAAAATCGGTGTATTGTAGAGCGCGGTCACCTAATTAGCATAACAAAAGGACGTGCATCATATGCGGGACGAAGCAGCGAGTTTCCAGTCTCTGTGTATATATGTCTGGCGATATGTATATAAACTGAAACGTATATCGGATGCAGACCCGAATTAAAATACCGGAATTCAGACGCGCCGGATTTGTTTGAAAAATAAATAATTCTGGGGCGAGTCGATTTTTCAGGAGCGGGCGGGGATGAAAATCTACCAATTAATTTTAATTGGCCTAATTGAGTACAGTACACTGTTTATATGATTCTCATTTTACGTCACATAAAAAATATTACACCTATATAGTGAATTGACAGAAATTAGACCAATGCAAAAAACCTACCGCAAGCTGTGAAGGATCTTTCACGTGCCACGTCCTCTGGGACATGGAATCTCTGTTTTTAGTGTTTCATCTAAGAGAAAAGACAGCAACTTGTGAAACTCCAACCTGGTACATTTAGGTTAGGAATCAAGTGCCTTACGCATGCATTGAGCTACGTTGGGTCTCAATCCACGCTACACACAGTAGTAGTATGTGAGCGATTATGAAAAGGATATCTAGTATATGTATGTTTCTCTCATTTGTCTTATAAAATAAATATTTTTTTTTTATTTTATTTTTATTTTCAGCGAGAATAAAGCTTGGAGGACCTTCCCCTCTTGTTGGTGGACTGTTACTTGCTTTAGCTACGATCTTTGGAAATGATGGTGAATACAATTGTATTTCTCAGTAGTGTAAATTCTTATAACTAATTAACTACCTTACTGTTTCTGCTATGAATCTGGCCTTATGTGATGTTATTATAGGGTGAATGGATTACTATTCATATTTTCATGGCTGCTCTGACCCTAATATAAAAATCATACTATTACACCTGTGATGCATAATAATTGATGAATCATATGGATACATTGATGGATAATGTGTAATCATGAAGACTAGATAATCTTTTTTGTATGTTACTGAAATATGTATTTGTTCATTTTCGTTTCTGATGCACAGGAAAAGCACTTGCCATTTTTCAAAGACGTGCAATACCACCTCGTCTGATACTGCTTTCGGATGGACGTCCAACGTCACTTAATATGTTGACTGGTAGTGACGAAGATAAACTTGATGGACTCTTTGCTCTAGAGGCAAGTAATACAATTTGTTGCAAAGTGTATAATGGAAATAAATGTTACGTGCAGTGGAGACTTATTTCTGATGTAATGCAATAGGTTATATGTGGACTATTGTGTTCAGATACTTCAGTTATAACTTACAGTTAGGTGCAGTCCTAACCTTACATAAAGTGCACTTCAGGTTAACTTTATGACTGCTTTTCAAGTTTACTTGGCGACAATAAAGTAAACTTGGAATCAAGTTTAGTAGTAAACTTGATTCCAAGTTTAGTACTAAACTTGATTCCAAGTTTACTCCAAGTGCACTTCAAGTTTAGTTTACTTTCTATATACATGTACATTTACTATATTTTTCTATTAAAACAGGGTTTTTTTTATAAAATATGCAATTGTACATAATAAGACAATTATTTCTATCGTGTTATACGAAACTGGATAATTGTTATAAATAAACGTGAAAAGAAAACTTGGTGTCACGTGATAGTAAACTTGAAGACGGGATTACTTTAAAGTAAACTTGACATCAAGTGCACATGACTAAACTTTATGACTGGTATTCAGGACGAAAAACTAAACTTGAAGCGCACTTGTCAAGTGCATTTGAATGTAAGGTTAGGACTGCATCCAACTGTACTAAGTATGCAGAAGAACAGTTGATTATATCCTACCAGTGAATTTATTTTGTCCAATTTACTGCCATTGGAGGCTATTTCCCTTAGAAAAATTGAATATATATGTAGTTTCCCAAAATTGAAGTTCATTTCCCAAATTTTATTAAAACTTATCTATATTTGCATGTTTAAAAATTACAAATTCAGAAGGAAGAGGCATCTTTGAAAAATGATGAAAAAATCACTGCCTACATTTACAACAGTATGCTATGGTAGACACTCCTGAATCATTAAATTAGAGATAAGGTTGGGTGTCCAGATAGAGTAAGCGTCTCTTTTTTGAGTGTATCATCTATTACAAAATTGTAAGACAGGTGTTTATTTTGAGCTGGAGTACAATAAATGCAGACATATTTGAAGACACGATACTGCTTTGCCAGTAGGAAAATAAATCAGTATACATGAGTATTTATGAAATGCCTTTTATCGGGTAGTAGTAGATTTTATCATCGCATACTGGTACACATGCTCGCTCATATTAATTCATTATAGATGCAGATTGAAATACAAACCGTCCTTGATCATTACAAGGCACGTGGTGTACATATCACATGTGTTCCTATGGGAAATCCGGATCAGGTAAATATTTATATTTAGCAGGACATGTGTAGTTATTAATTAGGATTAAATAAATTTCAAAGTTTCGAATTTTCGTGCGTATTTCACGAAAATGAAGAGACTGCATGTAGCTATTGATTCATCGTTTTCTGACATATAGTTGTGACATTATTTCGCGAACACCCCCGCATTAGGGAATTTTGAATACAATCACAACTCATTCTCACATATAAGTAATACATGAGCGTTTTGTAAAAGACAGAGGATTCCGTTTAGTGAGAAGATAAGTAACGTTAGATAAAATAATCATAGAATGAATTGGCCAGTTAAAAGAAACATTTTTAGGTTGGATAAAATTAAAATACAAAATTCATCTTCTTCAAAATACTAAAAAGAGCTTACTTTCTTTGTTTCAAGCGTGGTCATTTGAGCTGAACGTTACGTGATTTAAAAATGACCACTATAATTACCGAGGACAATGTGCCCAATCATGGCGACAAAACTCATGAAAATGGTATCAAACTGATCCAAAAGGGTTTATTGTTTAAACAATGAAATATAGGCGCATCTTCTGTAAATATTATCGAAATTCGACATAGGAATCTGATTTAAAGTTAGAAAATATACTTTTTAGTTAAGAAATAAATGCGAGAAGGGAAATGTGTTTTAAGGCACTGTAGTCTGTCGTACTTCTTTTATTCTTCTTTTGTACGTTCGTTGTTAATTTTTACATTCTCGATCTTTACTCCTGAACCGCTCCTCCGAATTTGATCAAACTTGGTATACTTGTAGTACTAGTATACCTCTTCAAAGTTTCTATTCTTTTTATCAAATTTATGCAATAAATGTACATATAAATGTATTTAAATATGTTTTGGAATTTGTTATTTTCGCCTATTTCAGGTATATCCTATAAAGGATTTTCTCCTAGTGGGTTGTTAATGCATTGATTTTGTGTATTTTATCTGATTTTATTGTAATATATGTAATTGGAAAGAAGTGGAATATTGAAATAATTTTAATGATTTGTTTGCATTTTGTTTAAGAGTAGGATATCCTATTAGCATGTAATAATGAGCTTTGATGTACACCTGCGTTAGGGTTAATGGAATAATTTTGTTGAAACTTGATAGTGATGAAGTACTCAAGGTCTTCTACAAACGTTTTTCTGTTTCAAATAAACTCCGTCAGTCTGGGCTGGTAGTCAGAATGATATAAATAGCAAATTCTGCAATTATTGAGATCCCCATGATGAAAAAGTATTACATATTATATAATATTAAGATATATGTAAATTGAGACCGTCTTGCTTCCTGCAGTCGATGTTGGAGATGTTTGCTAAAGAAACCAAAGGGGAGATAGTGCTTCCTGTACACATTGGAAAACTTATCAACACAAATCGTAATAAGGTAGGAGTTAGCATTATAAAGCTTAACTCTATAATGCGCTACCAATTTAAAGAATAACTATATATAAAGTATTTAAAACTGAATATTATCTGTATATGCCTGCATAACGTTATATTTAAAATTAAATTACTTCCTATAAGTTTGTTCCAATATAGTTTGCAATTTCGTGAGAACAAGCTAGGATTTGTTTCTTAATTATGATCCTTTTGAAATTAAATGTTTAAAATTTTCTCAGGTGATGGGATACGAATTAGCTAGGACTTGTTGTACCCGGGTAACAGGTTATGATTCAGTCAGGCACCATCTACATTTTAAGTCTATCATGAATAGGGATGAAAGTTACCTGGAAAATTTTGTAAGTGATTTGCTCTGTTACCGTAGGTTGCAAATGTAATAATATTTATAACAACATACATACATGTACCTTCATTTATCACTTGTGATGCAAAACGAAAAAAAAAGAGTTGAAGAAAACTAATTACTGTCCTAATTACTAATTACTGTCGAAAATGCGTCATTTTGAGGAATTCTGAATACATCGTCATCGAAAAATACATAGATAATGGAAGCACCGATGTCTCAACCAAAATTACATTATTTGATAAATTGGAATTGAACAGGACAGAATATGCGAACGGCGATGTTAACTGAGTAACAACAAGAACTACAGCAACAACTAGAACAAGAATACTAATAATAGCAGCAAAATAGACCCTTTCCCTATTTAACTTATATTTCATTTCATGATACACATACGGTAATTTGCCGTAAGTATTTGCGTCATTTTAATCTGACGTCACTGCTGACATTAACGTCATAATAAAAATTCCGGCAAAAATAGCATGTGTGACGAAAGGCCCCTTACATCATGTTGAATAGAAAAACATCTATTAATGTAAGCATTTCGGTAAATTATGCTCTTTCAATAATAGTCGAGTCTGTAAAAGAAGTATTGAGAGAACAATCCATTACTATACTGATGGAATAGATTTTTTCAGAGTTGAATGATACAGTTAGGAAGCTTCAGGAAGAACGAAAACCATTAAGATCATTCTATTAGAAAGAAAAATACGTTCTATATGAATATGGAGTTTTTCTCATTGACGACCGTTTTCTGTTGATGACAAATTTGAATGAAAATCTGTATCATATCCGCACTGGATTCCAATATTGATATACAACCGTTCTGACTCAGCCATGTGCTGAATATTTTATGAAAACAAGCATTTAAGTTTATATCCTGTTGATTGAACATTGCTTTCTTTGGATGTCAAATCAGAAGTCTTTTGAGACAGGACAACATTTTCTTATTAAAGATAACGTCCCGGACTGTATATGTCTGTTGAAATATTTCACTACAACCGATGTATGCCGTTTCATTGGAAAGACAGGCATTTGGCATTAAACCGTATACATGTACATTTGCACTTTTCATAAAGACATTAAAGTTATGAACTAATTTTAATTAGGAGGAACTTGTACAGTACGCTAAGGAATATGACGAAGGTGATGACAGTGATGAAGAAGAAGGTTTCTACACAATACGTAATTTGGGCTTACCTATTCTTGGAACACGGGTTCGGCGTGGCCGTGATTGGTCACATGGGGATGAGGATGATGAAGGAGTCGGGACCATTATCTCACACAGAAAAGATGGTGCGTATGGCATATAATATCGTCATATAACTTTTAATATATAGTGTGTTTATATGACTTACTAAATTGGATTTCGATTTCGTATACAAAATAGTTTGTAGCGTTCCTGATAATCACTGGATGTCTATTTCGTATACACAATAGTGTGCAGCATTCCTGATAATCACTGGATGTCGATTTCGTATACAAAATAGTGTGCAACGTTCCTGATAATCACTGGATGTCTATTTCGTATACAAAATAGTGTGCAGCGTTCTTGATAATTACTGGATGTCTATTTCGTATACAAAATAGTGTGCAGCGTTCCTGATAATCACTGGATGTCGCCATGGACAGAATTATACTGTAATAAAAATGTCTTTTGATACTTTGATATTTTGGTTATGAGTTTGCTCTTCATATATATTTAGCTTTCACATTTTCAGTTTGACCATCAGTCGAAATGCACATCTGGTGCACAAAATGAATATAAGTTTTAACAGGTTGTTATAGTTATAATTAAATGTAGCAAGTAAACGCAAGAGATAAATGGACTTTTAAGCATATGAAATATACAATAATGCTGTGTGTACTTGTACATGTTTGAAAATCAGTAAAAACGGTTTCAATTTCTATATGCACACGATTAAAAGAAACAATTCCCGAAGTATAGTTCGTAAAACTGTACATAGCTTCGTTAAAGAAATATCAATGATAAAAGACTTTTGGTTTATTTTGCTCTTCTTGACGCAAATATAAATGAAATTTATGCGAAGAAATAATGCATTGATTATAGATTCAGTGTATGATAAGAATTTTTATCATTGTATAATATATTTCTTGTATTGAAGGATTGACATGGGTATACTGGGATTGTGGAATCCGTAACAAGTATCATTGTGGTAAAAATTTCCTGTATGAAATAGAAGTCACTGACGAAACAAGAAAATTGAAAGCTGGCGAGATGTTGTCCATAGGTTGCTTAGTACAAAGAGGTAACTATTATTGAACAATAATAAAATATTTTGCTCGATTTAGATTTGTTTTCAGAAAATATCTCAATATTTGTCTGTTGCATTTTATTGATTAATTAATTTGATCAGAGTTTCAAGTGTCTGTCTTTTTTATTGTTCTGTGTTGCATTAATTGTGAACGTGGTCCCGTAAACTGCCGAAACCTGAGTTACTACTATTGCAACTGTTGTATAATCCTATATTTTTTGACATTTGTGTTTTCCCTGTTAATGGTGTATGCTCTATGAATTTGTAATGTTATAAACCTAAATGAGATATTTTTTTAAAAGGTCTGAATTGGAATATCAAAGACGATGATCTCGCTGATCCTGGAAGTTACGGTGTTGTTATATCAACATCAGACGACGGAACCGTGATCGTGAGTAAACCTTATGAAAACGAATAAAAGTAAAAGATTAGCGACAATATGTAGTAAACAGGGAAATGCTCCACTGGTATATTTACTGTTCATTTTGTGTATCAGATCTTTTTATTTCTTTAATGCACATATTCATTTAGATATTCAAAGTCAGCTTTCAATTAATAATCCTTCATTCGCGGATTACCTTAGCATCATCTATCCAAGTGAACTGGAGGTCAAAGAAACCACAGAAAATAGTAATTCTACTTCGTATTTAGATATTATGTTGTCTTCCGACATTAATGGTCAATTGAACACCTCACTCTATGACAAACGTGACGATTTCAATTTCGCTATCACAAACTTTCCTTTCATAAGTAGCAACATTCCATCATCGCCCGCATACGGCGTATTCATATCTCAGTTAATACGTTATTCTAGAGGATGTTCAAATTACAATGACTTTGTTCTGAGGGCTAAGCTGCTCAACCAGGGTTATATATGTGCTAGACTAGCAACGTCACTGAGGAAGTTCTACGGTCGTTACGAGACTCTTATTACTCCATATGATATCTCGTTATCCAGACTTTTAAATGATATTCTGGACTGAGACCGATTCCGATCATTTTACACAGATTTGACACCTTCTATACTAGAAGGTTACCTACTTCGACTTCTCCATATATGAATACATATGGAATTTACACGATTTGACTCCCTCTACTGGGTATATGTGACGGGTGTTGCTAGCAAGCAGGAGATGCTCACTCTCCCCGGGCACCTGATCTCACCCCATCACAGGGGTTTACATATGCTCTGCAAGTAGACATATTTTGTTTTTTTCCATTTGTTTTTCATTTTCACTGATTTTGTATGTCCTATGGTTTCATGATTTTTGGACTTGTGGTTTGGATTTATCCATCATCTTTACATAATACAGCCTTTAAATCCATCATAGAAAAAAAAATTAAAATGAAGGAATACTCTAATGAAATCGCCATGTTGGTCATATAAAGCGACGCATATAGAACCATCATCGTTATTTACATAAATATACAATATACAGGTACACAAAAGAAAAGGTGCACTCAGTAATATATTCTATTTTTAGTTCTTGGGATATATGAAATCAAAGTGATCCTTAAAGTTAGTATTGTTGATGGACAAAACGTTTTCGATATATTTGTATGTAAAATTAAATCTAAATGGTTGGCTTGTCTGTATATATGTTATAAATCCTTTAATTAATTTGCTACTAATTTACAGGTGTGATTGAAATTATTAGATAAAGCAAACCCATGTTTTTGTTTTGTTGAACCGACATATTACCAAACTACCTCTCATAATTAAATTGTTTCATAATGAAGTGAATAAAGATATGATTAATTTAAGCAGACAGAACATCTGTCCTGGTGACTGTCCGGCTTTGACAGTTTTCACTATATTTGCCATTGGAAACAGAGTTTTCCTTAACAAAATATATGTCCTTGTGACTTAAAACAAGATATATACATATATATAAAACAAGATATATATATATATTTGAAAATACAGTTTTTGTAAAACAGAGTGCGTTTTGAATAATAAAGACAATTGTGCTCTTCAGTTTCCCATGGTGTATGGTCGTATATAGAGTTGAAAAATTCAAAAGGCTTAATACTAGTATTGTTTCTATCAAAGAAAACACTGACTAGGGGAAAATTAAATGAAAAGATGCTTTTACATGGGAGGAATGTAATAGTTACAGTTAATCAAACCTAACCGAGACTGAACCAGAGGGTTAGTCAGGTCTAATAAGCAACATAAATGAATTTATATACAACAGACCACATCTTCACAGATCATGTATTTGTAGAAATGGAGTTGTAGTATGATCTAAGCTGTTTATTTTTTTTTCTACAGATTGCATGGCAGAGTAATAAGTTACATCGTCACAAACATGGTGCTGATGGACTTTTTGAGATTGAAGTTAGGTAATACCAATTATTGTATTAAAATTACGCACATCATGCTTGAATCCTTTTCTAGAATTCACTATATATGAAAATTTATTAAGAGTGTGATGTAAAATACGAAAGTAACTGGTGTCACATGACAATGGCACTGATAACAATGTACCACAGTGGACATTCACGGATCCGGGAGGAGTGAGCGTCTCCTGTTTGGCTAGCCACACTCGCCATGAATGCCGTTAAATACAGACGAAACAAATATAATTCAGCACTGTATATATAAGTGAATGTGAACAAACACTGTAGAAAGTGCCACAACCACAGAAGTACACAGATTGAGATACTTTTTAATATTTGCAGTTCTTTGAAAAGACTATGAAATATGAAATGGTAAGTTGCAATGAATTCAAAACTGATTTATTATATGACTAGATTTGAGTGTGTCTTAAGAGGTACTTTTCATTTGTTATATGTAATATGATTTTAAATTTGCAGTGTAAGAGATACAATGCCAGAACCATTTTTACAAACATTCCAAACCAACGGGTCACGTCAACAGAAATCCGAGCACATTATGCAGCATACAGAAAAGAGAGAGGATAAAAAGGGTCAAAGAGAGTTAACAGTAGAAGAAATGAATGAAAGGAACAAATCAGTAGGAAGTATTAAACACAGCACAGAGCACCAAAGAGGACGATTATCTAATTCTTTATCCAATGACGAGACAAATGATATATTTTCTGTAGCTAATGCAGACTCTTCCGTAGAGGGTGTCCAAAATAGAAAACATGAAACAATGCATGTTTCAAACACAGGAAAAAAATTAACTAGTAGTGTTCATAATGAACACAAGGAGATGGAGAAAGCAAACAACTGTGTGGAAAGCAAAAACACAGAGATATCAAAAGGTACCCAGGATGTTGATAAATGCAGTAAAAGAATTTTGGATATATGTTTTGAGAGAACTTCAGCATCAGTACTTGATTATTCAAATATATATTACTTTTTAAGTTTATAATTTACTTTTTTATGTGATTAATGATACTGATATAATTCATAGCAGAATAAATTGTTTAGCAAATTAGATTGTGTATTGATACCCGTAAAGTTAGGAGGAAAGTTATATCAGTATTTTTGTAGTAGATAATTGCTTTGCATGCAGATGCCCCCCTAATATCAAATGTATGAATCCTCGTCTGTACGGCGTGCATTACAAAAACGTATTGTATATTCTTACATTTAGATATGTGAAATAAACTACATTCTGTATTTATCAATCCGATAAAAAAAACTTGCACACTGATTTGGTAGCATTGACATTTCTGTAGTTTCAGAATCAGCATTTACTGTCTTTTGGATAATACATTTAAAAATAATGTCAAAAGACACGGTACACATCGATACTTTGTTTCTGTTCAGTCTGCTGCATAGATCTTGACTAAAGCAGTGTAGCATACGTGTAGACAATTTTACTACAAACGATGTAAGACAACAAACAGAATTTAAAAAATGATAAAATCATCGATAAAATTTATGCGATCGTCAATGCTTACAATATTCTGTCATAGATTCTCAAGACGTAAAGCAAATATATACCTGGCAGTATCAGTCTTCCGACGAGAGATGGGTTAACTATGACGAAGAAATGAAAGAAAAAATTAACGAAGCATTCTCGTGCGGACAACGAACAGTCATTATCACCAGACAAGAGATGAGGTAATACACAATGTATTAGAGAAAACGTTAACTTTTGTTAATACTTCATATATATTGATGTGATTGTGGAGCACACGTAACAATAATACTTGTGTAACAAACTAAGAAATATATATATTAAACTTCTAAAGTATCACCAGTCCAAAAGGATACATATGTAGATGATTGATAATGAAATATATGTTTGCGTTAGAATTATGATGCTGATTCACGCATTTGTAAACGAGCATTGCTGAGCAGCTAACCCCCTCTCTAAAAGAACTGTAAAATTAAAAAATCTTTTTCCTGATGTTATGTGGCTTTGACATTTTATATACAGTGTTTGTTCACATTCATGTATATATACAGTGTTGAATTATTTTTGTTTCGTCTGTGTGTAAGGACATTCGCGGCGGTTGTGACTAGCCAAAAAGGAAATGCTTACTCCTCCCGGGCACCTGGTCTCACCTCTGAATTTCAGGGGTCCGTGAATGTCCACTGTGGTACATTGTTGTTAGTGCCATATTCATTTCACACCAGTTACTTTCGTATTTTGCTTAAATAAACCAGATCTATTGTTCTAAAGTATCTGCTAAAGGGAAAAACAGAGACATATATGGATAAGGTTAACACTGCAATGTTATCAGTGGAAAGATATATCTGGATCAGACATCTGTTGTAGAAATAATGACAAATTTCTGACGTAAACAGTTGAGTTTCTCTATAATCTACAGTATAAAGACATAATTTTTCATTTTTTTTTTCTTTCAACAGATTTCGTATTTCATTTCCACAAATGATGGAATACCATCTAATGGACAAAACAAGCACTGCGATAAGACACGTCTAGTACACATGTGGTATGAATATATTCCAAAGCAAAGATATTCGAATTGCTTATCTTGACTGTTATTCTGTGTGAAGTTTTTCGAACCTTAGAATAAATAACATATCAGATTGCATCTGTATTAAAATCATTCACAGATGATACGAAAATAGCATCAAATATTTCGGTTTGTTTGTGAATAGATTATATCATATTTATAACTTCAAATTACATGAAAAAGATTCGAAGAATTCCTCCAAAGGAAGTCCGGTACATAAAAAGTAAAGGAATGCAAACACTCTGTATTGCAAATTTTCGGCCTCACGACCTTTATCAATTTAAGAGATGACAAATACAAAGCTATGTAAAATCCATGTTTACGTTTCAAAGATACATGTATCAAAGAAGCTTATGTATTTTTGAAACATAAACATAGATTTTACATAGCTTTGTATTTGTCATCTCTTAAATTGCTTGATAAAGATCGTGAGGCCGAAAATTTGCAATGCAGAGTGTTTGTGTTCCTTAACATTGTAAATTTTTTTGGTTTTCTTTTCTGTGTTCATTCACAGATGATACGAAAATAGCATCAAATATTTCGGTTTGTTTGTGGATAGATTATATCATATTTATAACTTCAAATTACATAAAAAAGATTCGAAGAATTCCTCCAAAGGAAGTCCGGTACATAAAAAAATAAAGGAATGCAAACACTCTGTATTGCAAATTTTCGGCCTCACGACCTTTATCAATTTAAGAGATGACAAATACAAAGCTATGTAAAATCCATGTTTACGTTTCAAAGATACATGTATCAAAGAAGCTTATGTATTTTTGAAACATAAACATAGATTTTACATTGCTTTGTATTTGTCATCTCTTAAATTGCTTGATAAAGATCGTGAGGTCGAAAATTTGCAATGCAGAGTGTTTGTGTTCCTTAACATTGTAAATTTTTTTGGTTTTCTTTTCTATGTGTAATTTTGTTATAATTTCAAATATTTATGCAGTCATTTATGTGCTCAAAATATCTACATAAAGACATCAAAACCCTAATATGATGCAATTGAAAATGGAATATAAATTGTTTTAAGACGTATTTTTACGAGAGTTTTTCCTTTATTTTAATAATCAAGACAATCAAGACAAGTCAGGCGATAAATACACCATCAATATATCTTTAAACAGTCCATTACATAATTTCAAAATTTATTACATAATTTCAAAATTACATACATGTTAATACTGTAAAAAATAAGCATGCGAAAATATTACTGTCTTATTCAGTGGATCAAAACTTTATTTTATAGTCACGTGATATGTTTTATCGTTTAGTCCTGGAATCACACGGAAATCGAGTCGACGCTTTGATGGCAAGAATGCTTGTCATAGAATACTATCAAAATTTGGGCCTCCGCGGAAACATACAACTTTCCCTCACATTTCGAAATGTATATGCATGTTTAAGTTTCTTTTGAAAAATAAATGTCTTATATCTTTGAAAAAAAACTTACTCGTATACTGTGTATCTCTTTCATAAGTTATATTGTCGTTCAAACTATTCAAACTACCTGTTCTGAAGAATTACAGAGCCAAATATATTACTTATCTTGTACCTAGTACTTAAGAATAGAGATACGAAAATTATATACCCAGGACGTGTTTTGTTCTAAAAGGGTAATAAATGATACCTAAAGCAACCTCGTGTTTCCTTAGTAGTAAAATATAGAGAGTAACTCATTACCGGAACGACCTATTGTGACGAACTAAACTATTTATGGACGGAGCTATACGTATTAGAAATGCGCCTAACACAACAGTTTGGGGGCATTTTGCAAATGAAAGAAATATAAAATGGCTACATACTACATACTATTTTCCATCTATATGTAAAATATAGAAAATACTGGATATTAGGAGTCTACGTCTTCATAATAGGATGCTAGTGAATGTATTATCATAATCTGTTCATTTTCCGAAATATACAACTTTTCTTTTTGATGATTAAGATTACCAAGAATTCTAAGTGAAATGAGAATGTAATCTTTGTGTATAAAGGTAGATCACGATACTGTGACACATGTGAGTTTTGTTATAAACCAGATTGAAACAATCTGCTTGTGTTGAATGTCATAGATCATAGGAATATACCGATATTAAACTTGGTCTACCTCGGATTTTCATGCTGATTGTTAGTGTTAAAAATTTACCTGTCACCCCTGTTATGATAGATTTTGGACTCTTGTTTATGAATTTCGTTGTATTTATTAATGCGAGTCCTTTTATTGTGGTCGAACAATAACTCTTTCCCAGTGCAAGTCCTACATTCACAGTAAATACAATACATAAGCACTTGGTCTTACCATGTCTCTTTACATTCTGTGACAAGGACGTTTTACCGAAGAAGACAGGACAGGCATAGTTCATATTCAAGGTATTTTATTGTCCATTTCAATTCCCTACAGAAACAAGATGCTTGATTTTTAAGTTTATACATGTAAAGATTTCGCATGAACTACATTGGAAAATTTGAATACTGTTGCTCAATGCATATGATCGATATGCGCAATATATATATAAGTTTACATTTGTTTGTTATGTTTTTAAAGAGTTTTATTTTCATTGTTATTTTTCTGATTATGTGATCCTCATCCTCATATTTGTAAGTTTACTGTACAAGTTTTTTTTTTGTCTGATCATGAAATTACAAATTTACATAAAAGTGATAAAACATGTTATCTGAATAAAGAAATGTCTAAAAGTGCTTTATTTTTTCTGTTTTATTTGGGGCAGGTTGGTCCAGTAGTATCGCTCATTCTATCGACCCAGCTTCTATTCCAGCTGTCTGTCTTGTCTAAGGGGATTGACCATCCTATGTCCTATTTTGTCCACGTTTTATGAGATGGGGTCGTATGAACGTTGACCTGATAGCAATCTACGCCCAAATATAGCACAGAGAATGTTTCATATTTTTCGCTCAATACCAAGTAAAAAACGAAGAAGTACCAAAGGGTAAACCATATCTCATAGTCCATGGAATAAAGGGGACAATATCGTGTTTAGTGTCATTTTCAAACAATTGCGAACCCCAATAAAATCGAAGTGAGACCAGGTGCCCGGGAGGAGTAAGCGTCCCCTGGTTGCATGCAACACCTGTCGCAAATGTCCTGCAACAACCTTTCAAATCGAGGAGGTAAATACATAAATATACACGCATGTACATACGAAAGAGACAGGAACACGAAGTCAAATTTCCCATTCAACAATGCAACACCCGTCGCAAATGTCCTGCTACAACCTTTTAAATCGAGGAGGTAAATACATAAATATACACGCATGAACATACGAAAGAGACAGGAACACAAAGTCAAAATTTTCATTCAAGGCAAGAAGTGCTGCCTGCCTGAAACTCCGGTGTCGGAAACGCAGTTGAACAAATATCTGTATATACATGTATACACGTATTATGTCAAATCAAGTATAGTCAAAAAGTTAAGATGGTTATTTGGTATGATCAGGTCCCAAAATATCGGTTAACATTCTTGAAAGAGGAATCTGAAATTGCAATAGATCCCTATAACGACCATAGAACTTTCTCAGTGACAATTTCAAACGTTCCTCAATATATCCTTGTTAGAGTAGTTTCGTGGCAAGAAGCCTCGCTTTCAGGACGACATTTTCGTATTTAGAGCATGCCCTGGCATAGCGTATAAGTTGTGAAATGAAGACGCCATATGCGGGAGAGGAAGGTATGTTGCTACTCAGAAAAGGGAAGCTGGTAATAATAAAATTTAAATAGTCACGTTTGTCATAGAGAGAGGTTACTAATTAACCATCGTCACTAATTGATAGCAGTATATCTCTCTCTGTAGTATCTTTTATCTCGAGTTCCTTTGGATATATGATGTTGAGGTGATCCTCAAACACAGGGTTGTTAATCGACAAAACACCATCGACGTATCTGTATGTAAAGTTGAACCGAGATGCTAATTGTTTATTGCCTTTAGAGAGCAGACTATATGAAATCTGCCTCGTAAGCGTACAAAAATATGTCGGCCAGAAGAGGCGCGCAATTAGTACCCATAGGAATGCCAACAATCTGTTAGAACACTTTCCCACCAAATATCACAAAAATATTATCTATAAGAAATTCTAATATTTAGATAATGTAAAGATGATGGATAAATCCAAACCACAAGTCCAAAAATCATGAAACCATAGGACATACAATATCAGTGAACATGAAAAACAAATGGAAAATAACAAAATATGTCTACTTGAAGAGCATATGTGAACCCCTGTGATGGAGTGAGATCAGGTGCCCGGGGAGAGTGAGCATCCCCTGCTTGCTAGCAACACCCGTCACATATACTCAGTAGAAAGAGTCAAATCGTGTAAATTCCATATGTATTCATATATGGAGAAGTCGAAGTAGGTAACCTTCTAGTATAGAAGGTGTCAAATCTGTGTAAAATGATCGGAATCGGTCTCAGTCCAGAATACCATTTAAAAGTCTGGATAACGAGATATCATATGGAGTAATAAGAGTCTTGTAACGACCGTAGAACTTCCTCAGTGACGTTGCTAGTCTAGCACATATATAACCCTGGTTGAGCAGCTTAACTGAAAGTCGCCTAGCCCTCAGAACAAAGTCATTGTAATTTGAACATGCTCTGGAATAACGTATTAACTGAGATATGAATACGCCATATGCGGGCGATGATGGAATGTTGCTACTTATGAAAGGAAAGTTTGTGATAGCGAAATTGAAATCGTCACGTTTGTCATAGAGTGAGGTGTTCAATTGACCATTAATGTCGGAAGACAACATAATATCTAAATACGAAGTAGAATGACTATTTTCTGTGGTTTCTTTGACCTCCAGTTCACTTGGATAGATGATGCTAAGGTAATCCGCGAATGAAGGATTATTAATTGAAAGCAAGTCATCTATATATCTGTAAGTAAAATTGAAGCCAAGAGCCAATTGTTTTTTTCCTTGCGAAAGCAAAGACTGAATGAACTCAGCTTCGTATGAATAAAGGAATGTGTCAGCCAGAAGCGGAGCACAGTTAGTGCCCATTGGAATGCCGACAATTTGTTGAAAAACCTTACCTCCAAATACCACAAAAATGTTATCGATAAGAAAGTTCAACATCTGGATGACAGCTGTTTCAGTGTATTTATTTTTGGAATCAGAATTTTCCCTAACAAAGTAAGTTTTATCGTGGCCTATTACTATATATTTGAATTTGCGGCTTCCGTTTTTACTAGTAAATGCATTTTGAATAATTTCCGCTAATCTGTCTTTTAATTTCTGATGAGGGATCGTTGTGTACAGAGTCGAAAAGTCAAAAGAATTGATGGAGTGAATTTTAGTAAAACTTTTTGATTTTAGATGTTCTAACAACTCTTTTGAATCTTTAAGGATCCACATGTGATTAATTCCACTTCTGGAATATACTGTTTCGCAATATTTATGAAGGCCAGATCTCTTTTTCTGTATACTTGCTGCTGAAATCAGACTGTTCCTTTACAAAATATGTGTCATTGTGACCTAAAACGAGATATTTATATCTGCGAATTCCTTTTTTGTTAAAGAAGGCGTTTTGAATAATTGATGTTATTCTGTTCTTTAGTTTTTGATGAGGAATGGTTGTATGAAGGTTCGAAAAGTCAAAAGATTTGATGCTAGTGACATTTTTGAAAACATGAAATTTAAGTGCTCTAGAAGTTCCATGGAATTCTTTAGGATCCACATCTGATTGATTCCTCTTCTCGAGTAAGCAGTAGAGCAGTATTTCTGAAGACCATATTTGATTTCTGTTAGAATTTTGGTGAGTAACATGGAAAGAGGCTTGGTTGAACACTTGGAAGATCAAGCTATAAATCGATGCTTATATGGAGTTTTATGCATCTTTGGAAGTAGAAATTGCGATTACGAAAATTGAAATAGTAACTCTTTATTTACTAACGCATGTACAATGATTTAATACACATGGAGACTACACAAGATTACAATTCTGTGTTAGAATACACATTTATCTTCCGTTAAGGAAATGGCTGAGTAGCTACGAGTGAGCAATCTTATCCAGATGGCGCTGCGCATCTTTATACCGTCTGTGATGTGAATGCTATTTTTAGATTGGTTCAGTTGTTGAATAACGCGAAATTTAGCTAGATATTGCATGTTATTTTATTTCTTTTTATATTTTTAATTATTTTTTGTTCATTTTTCTTACCAGAGGTGTTTTTAACCGAAACAAGTTTTGAGTACGAGTTTATATCGTATAATAAATTGTATACTCTTATCTTGTACATAATAGTAAATATATCGCATTTATTTAGATCATTTAATTCTTTTTAGCATGCTTGATATTAATCTTTCTGGTTTATATAGTGATCATTTCATCACAGTGTTAAAGATTGGCTATAATTTTGATATAGAGAAAGGTTGGTATCCTCATATATTAATTTATCTAGAGAATTCATTCTTTACTGAGACATGCTTGGTCATATTGCCTTTTATCTTTCTGACGTGAGTGCAAAAAGCGATAAAACTATCTACTTTGCCTCTTGTCATCTTTGTTAAATTTGTGAATATAAATTTGCCTCCCTTGACAGATTTCTTTCTCTGTATAAAATAATTTGGTCTCTTTTTAAAGATAAGATGAATTGTCCTCTTTGATATATGTGAAAAGTTAACAGTAATCACCCACGAGGCTATTCGATTTCAGTGATTTTGGTCCGAGTATAGCAGTGGAATCACCTGTTCCAACCAGTTGTCATAGCTGTCGGATACACTGATTTAAGGATGTAGATTTACGACAAAGATTATCGTTAAGTTATCGTTCGTAGGGTAGTGCCAATTTCACATTATCGTTGATAAAGTGTCAAATCCCAAAGCTGTGTAACGATAAAGACACCCCAAAAGAGAGATAAGTTAAAAAGTCCAATTGATGGTGAAACAGACTGTTTTTATAAAGTCAATATTAAGAAGCAGTAAATCGTGTGATCAGTTGATGTCAAAGGGCAGTAAATCGTCTGGTCATTTGTTGTCATAGAATTTGAATGACGTACGAGTCTATGGGTAGGAATGTTTTATGTTTCAAATGACCTTGCCACCACTAAAGGAATTGTAAAACAAATATCAAATAAGAAAGTGAAAGAGGGAGAGGGAGAAAGTGGGGGGAGTGATCAAGTAATTTTGCTATGACGTATGTTACAATTATTGTCAATTCAGTTATAAATATTTGATTGTGTATCCACGGCTGAATGGTAAAATTTTCTCTTGGAAAAAACCCCAAACACAAAAGAAAACAAAACATCCCCCTCCCCCCCCCAAAAAAACCCCCCCAAAAACTAACAAAAAATCACCCAAACAACCATACAAGCAAACAAACCCCTCCCCCATACGAAACCGCCACCCCTAAAAAACCCAAAACCAAAACCAAAAAGAAAAAAATACAAACAAACGAAATACCCCACCAACAACCCCCCTATTAAAAATAAATCTACAAAAATTACGCATCTTTAGCACCCTCTCAATATCTATCATTCCATAATTAGAATAAAATCGAAATTAATAACAAAGTAAAACATGTATTAGCGGTTTTATAACAACTTTTAAAAATCGGTAAGTCTCCTAAATGGATAATTCTGTAAAAGAACTTATAACTACGTAAGAGCATTACCTAAACAAAATTAGACAAAACTCATTTATTATATTACTTAGTGGATATATCAAGAGTTATCTAATTATATTATACCACTATAAAGGGGTTACGAGAGCGTTTATGCTGCGAAGGATACATCTGTTAGCGTAAATCGTCCGCCTATTGTAACTCTCTATCAAGACGGAAACGCTGCTGTCGTTGTTTGTCTACATTCTATTTTGTCTAACAATAACCATATTGTGGTGTACATTTAGGCATGATTGTTGTCAAATACGCCAATCACACAAGTCGAATCTCCGAGAAACATTCACCGTAAGTCGGGGATTTTAACTGCATTCAGCTGTCAATGCGAGTCTAATAAATGAAAGTTCACATTGTAAACATCTATCACTGTACATAATGGATCTGAGATTATCGCTTCACCCGAGGAATTCTCTGATGTCCTGAAATATTAAGAAAATATCAATGCATAAGTGAGTCGTTAAAACTCGATTCATAACAGTTGGGTTCGTCCACTTTAATTAACCTCCTTATCGCTAGACTGGGAATGTAAGCCAAACTTTAATAAATGAAATCAAAACCTCACGTATAGTACATCTTTGCTAGCCAAGGTCTCGATTCGCTTATAGTACCACTTTGGTAACTTGAAAAGAAAATATATGGATGATTTTTGTTTTATAAGAACGTTGTAAAAATATTTTTAAAAGAAGTTCTCAAACGATATGAGATTTGAAATATCAGGATTAAGTGTCCAATTGATATTGTTTATCTGTCTCCCATTTTGTGTGCAAGGTAGGTTTAATTTTTTTTCAAATTAAACTGTTCATGGGAAGTAAGAGATTTGACTTCTAAAATCAGAATGTATTTAAGTATATAATATATACATAGTCGTGCATGTAGAACAATTGTTTAACACTTACATTCTACAATGGACATATTTGCATTTTCTATAAAATTACTAATATCTTATAGATTATGTTAGAGATGACTAGTTATATTGATTTATGTTCCACATTTTCAATTTCTCTAATTCAACGAATTGGAAATTAATTTGTGCATATTTCGTAAAACCGTACGTATGGTGTTTGATAAATAAGTAATCATTATTGCTAATTTTTCTTTTTCAGAAAATAAAATCAAACAAAGTATATGCAGTATTATTTATACTATAAACTATACTATTTATGATCTATCATATCAATATTTTCCTTCAGATGAAACGTAAAGTACAACGGGTGGAACACGCAAGAAATCGTCCGATTGGACGAATGTTTATGTACAATGAATTATATACTCTTAAAATGTGTATTTTTCTGCTGATCGTGGAATCTCTTGTCCAATACACATATTGGATTATATTTCGACTTGTATACAATAATCATTTTCTAAAAGTATCTTTTGGAAATCCTATACAACAATTGAATTCAAAGAAATAATATTATATTAGTTAGATTGCCCTGTCTCATATTTTCGTTTTAAGAATTTATGATTTATTGGATAATGAATACTTTTCTGGTTATTGTGGTATGTAGAAATCATTTACGACAAACGAAATAATAAGATACATATATGTATAAAAGATTAAAAGATGCATCATCTGTATATCTTCAATTTTCTTTTAAATACATTGCATTATTTTGAAATTCCACCCAGACACCAATATCTATATAGAAGAGAAAAAAATATATAGAACTGGCTGATACTTCCGTTTTTCTGTATAGCTGTAAGATGAAGTTTAACTTATGTATCTCAATATTAGAAAACTTCATATTCCATTTATATATTCATACCCAATGAAATGTATTGCAATATGAATGCATAACCATATTTTATAGACATTTTTAATGTATGTATCAAATATAATTTTATTCTATATCATTTATTATAACTACGTACATAATTTCTGTCAGGTATTCAAAACTGCATTGGTAGTCCGTCACAAATAAGTGTGTCACAGGGTTCAACGCCATCCTCAGTAAAAGTAACATGGTCCACTACCGGTGTGACTTGCACATTGATCGGATTTGACATCAAATATGATTCATTGTCTCCGTTACGCATCTCACGGAGTAAGAACGTCACATCAAACGAAAGATCGACAGAATTAACGCTGCATCCATCTTTCAAATATCAAATAAACGTATATGGTATTCTCAAAACAGGAGAGGAAGAAGGTCCACCAAATTACATTCCATACACAGTGCCAAACGCTGGTAAGACGAAATGATAAATGGTATGTAACGTATGAGAAAACTATTTGGAAGTTTGACATTTATCACTAGTATTTACTGATGACTTTATCACATGATGGAACAAAATGTAATTCTATACTCAATTCCTCTGGGTCTTCAGAGCTAAGTGTTTCTATAGAACTCAGTGTTTACCATATATTTTTTCGTATCCCGGCAAAAATAGAGTTTTGAAATGCCTGGAGTCATAATTGCCAATGGTGGATGCATTTGTCCCCTAAACTAAGCACACGCCACTTTCAAACAGATTAAAAAATGGTGTTGTGATGGAAAACAAGGAACACACCAATATTGGTTATTCATACTTTAAAAGCAATGGTATCATATATTCCCACTACTCGATAATGAGTTGATTCATACATGTATGTAAAATCCAACGATTTACTCTTAACGTTTAAATACTTGCCCTCGTTGTGCGACATTTTGAGCACTAAACTACAGTTAACATGGGAATCAAAGCAATTTATCTTTGCATTTTACCTTAGAATATGTTTCGCTTTTTACATTTATCTCGAATGGCTAGTTATATGCTAAGCGTAATCTAATTTTACATATGCCTGTTTTCACAATGAAAGAATATATCGTATATAAGTCTTGTACTTAACCGAACTACAGCCTTATATAAACTTTTCCTTAAGCAATCAGGACAGAGAAACGACGGACCTTGTCTAAACATTTTCAGAGGTAAAAAACAAAATGCGTGTCCCAGTATGACTGTTATTCCAATGTCCCTCAATCGGTGTGCTTAACCGGTTTATTGGGGCCCATCTTCCCACTCATTGCAAACGCAGCACAATTAAAGGACACATTTTAAAAACATTATAAATAAATCTCCATATAGAGTACAAGGATCAACAGATTTCTCAAGACGAGAGGTCATAAAATTTTCACACGAAATGTTTTATAGGATATTATGCTAGTATTAAACTGTGTTAAGCGAAATCGACATGAGTCAACCGCGTTCTGCCCGTCTTTAAGCGAGCTTAAATCCTTGAACTCTAGGAATCCTGACTAATTGTCAGAGGGGAAGAGGTTCAGGATCTTGTCTTCTCTGAAAGGGTTCGGACAAGACCTATCATAGAGTCTCTACTGCGCTGTTATTAAGCGCACAACGCTCAAGTAAAATGTAAAGATGATGGATAAATCCAAACCAAAGTCTAAAAATCATGACACCAGATGACATACAAAATCAGTAAAAATGAAAACCAAGTGGAAAATAACAAAATACGTCTACTTGAAGAGCATATGTGAACCCCTATGATGGAGTGAGATCAGGTGCCCGCGGAGAGTGAGCATCTCCTGCTTGCTAAAGTCTGTATGGACTGAACGGGATTTCCAATACAAGACATATGGTCTTTGCGATGATCACAGGATAATACTGTCGATGTTGAAGGCGATTACTTATTACGTGTCGATTTAAAATTGTCGGAACCTTTGTCTCTCCTTATTTTGTACACTAGATCACAGTAGAAATTGGTATCAGAAATCCCGCTGGATACGTAATGTTGAAACGTCACATTTCCGATTTTAGATAAAATGTCTTAATAAGATCTGTAAAATTTACCAATAGTTTTTCGAAGTTTATGATATCTATAACCCTGAGTCAGAAGTTTGAAAATGATTTGTAAATGTTTTGCGTGAAAATCCAAAACATTAGTGATCAAAGTCAAAATAAATCAAATTTTGAAATGTACGCCAAAGGTCACTGTCAAGGTCACGAGCTCACTGTACTTAATGTAATTTAAAAGGGCTTTATTGATGGCGAGTGTATACCAAATATGAATTCTCTATTTTACACGGTTCAAATGTTATACCAAAGGTTAAAGTTGACAACAAACAAACAAACAGGTAAATACAATATGCCTCCGATCCGGGGCATAATAAATATCCTTTATGTTTCTTATGTTTGTTTGAGAAAAATCTAGATGTAACAAAAATACAGGGGTATGATTTAGACTCTCTGTTGAAATACCAGCGTTTAAGTGACTAGTTGGTTTGATTAAGTCATAATGCAGATGAGGTATATAGTGTCGAAAAATTAAAAGTTGTAACTTGATTAACTTCAAATTTTCTCAATCGGAATTTTTCAATGACTTCGCCAGAATGTTTGACTGACCAAAAGTAATTTAACCTTCTATTGTTAAAAATGGCATTACAATACTTAAGGACATGGTCTTAGACTGCAGAAATAGCGGAAGTAACAAGTTTAGAAAGCACAGCTGTAGTACGATGACTAGAATTACATATTAAATGTGATTTATATGGGATTTTGTGTAATTACAAATACATGGTTGGAAGATCATGTTTATCAACGCTTAACTAGCTGCATGTATACAATGGTCACAATGGATCTTGTCCCTCACAAATAGGGTTTCAACATACGTACTAGTAGAGTTTAATTCAGTTTTAAGAACTTCAATATAATATAGTTTTCAAACAATGATAATTTTATTAGCTGCTTTGTCAGAAGGTACAAAGACATAGGTATTTTGTAAATTAGCCATTTTCTTTTTTTTTTACACTGGACCGGTATTTTATGTGGTTGTTTGAGTAAATGGGGGTTTATTGTAAAATAATCGATACCAATATCGATTATTTTTAGGACTTCGCTTTTCCAGTAATTCAGAAAATTTCAGATAAGTGGCTTTGACATTTATTAACTTCAGTCGTTTGGAGTTTAAAATCAATTTCTGGTGAGGGATTTTAACCGACAAAAGCGTAAGCAATGAATGAGAAGCAATCTGTATTGTCTAGACATGCACCTACCATATTTTCATTTCTTTCTGAATAATTTCTCAGATAAAGACGCATTGAATAAGTGGAGAACTCGGTCCCAAACCCCTTTACACGTTATCTTTCGAAAGCATGTGTGATATTAATATATCAGATATCGATATCTTATATTGATTTTTTTTAATGTTTTGTAGCTCCAGGAACACCGAGTGGCATACACACTGTGAGTAAAAATCATACTAGCATTAAGATTTGCTGGGATCAACTACAAATCTTTTTGAAAAATGGCATTATGCAAGGCTACAAGTAAGTACAAGATTTATCTAATGAGAAATGTTAAGTTACATTGCAATATATTTGATGTATAAAAGTTGATCGGGCGAGTTAGATACCCGCGCCAAAAAGTAATTGTAAGAACATACAGATGGACACATTAAAAGACATCTACAGACATAAAGGAGACTGTATACCCCTCTGTGAAACTCGGTATAAAGAAACATTTTAATTGAATTTTAATTATATGGAACTTTAAAATTTGACTATTTCCATCATACCTACTTATTTCGGGTTAACAAGAATACTAAACACCGATAAATAACATTTACTCTAACAGTTTTCTTTCAACATTTGAAAATGTTGCAACTTTAACTTGTTTCAATGCACAAGACTATAGAACGGCGAGAGTGGTAAAAAGAGGAATGCGTACGTACTAACGTGTATGTTTGGTTTACAAGGAAGAGTAGTTGCTAGAATTATTTTAACCTATAATATCTTCATTTGCAAATACGGACGGACGCGGATCACTACGTATTCACGATATTAGAAATCAGGCTATAACAAGCATGACATATTTCTTTTCAGTGCCGGATACAAGCGTCAATCAAGTCCTGGCAAATTCGAGGTACTCAGTGGAGAATCGAATACATGTTACACAATCAACGGTCTGAATCCCGGAGAATCTGTGACATTTGTAGTTCAAGCAGTTAATGATTTTGGTAAAGGAAATTTCAGTAGCCCCATCGTGTTTCTCTCAGAACCTATCGGTATGTCACATTCATTTTATTAGTTCAGTTTTGAAACGCTCTATTGTGTAGCCTGTATGTTTTATAATGTGACGACTTTGGATTTCCTATTGTAAATTTCCTTTATCTAGATTGTAATGTCCCCAGATTCACATAATATGGTATATATTAGTCAAGTAATTCGGATCGCTAGAGCCTGCACAAACGTTTTGGATTTTCACGCAAAAAATTCTCAGATTACTTTTAAACTTCTTACTAGGGTTATAGATATCATAAACTTCGAAAAACTTTGTTAAATTTTATAGATCTTATTCTCACATTTTGTCTAAGTTCGGATAAATGACTTTTCAACAATACGTATCCAGCGGAATTTCACATCCAATTTACTACGGTGATCTAGTGTAGAAACTAAGGAGTGTTAAAGGTTCCGATAATTTTATATTACGTTAATAGCACCATATTATGCTATAAACGTTTCGTGTTTGAGAAGACTGTTGATCCTTGTTCTCTATATGAAGGATTATCTATAAATTTTCAAATATGTGCCCTTTGATCATGCTGCTTTTGCAGTGAGCGGGAAGGTGGGCACTTGTATCGAAACCGCAGCACAATCGAATATTTTTGTAATGAATTTCTGTGTATATTCTACTATTATCATGTTCTGTGTGGATGTCTTTGGTGATTTGTGTCATACAACTTTGTCATATGTCTTCTGTTTTCTCTTTCGTAGAGGGATTGATTTAAGTATATGATATCCTCTTCTTCTGTATTATGGCTTTGACATTTCCTATTGCAGTGAAAATCCATAACGTGTGCTGAGTGTTAACATGTTTCCCCCTTTATACTGTGAATATTCTTGACATCCATTACAGGACACGCATCTCTGTGCATCTAGTGTCATCTCTGTGCATCTAGTGTCATCTCTGTGCATCTAGTGTTATTTCTGTGCATCTAGTGTCATCTCTGTGCATCTAGTGTCATCTCTGTGCATCTAGTGTCATCTCTGTGCATCTAGTGTCATCTCTGTGCATCTAGTGTCATCTCTGTGCATCTAGTGTTATCTCTGTGCATCTAGTGTCATCTCTGTGCATCTAGTGTCATCTCTGTGCATCTAGTGTCATCTCTGAATTTCAGGAGCCTGTGAATATCTAGTAGTGTACTCTTTACGGGTATTATCGTATATAAAATATGCTTTCCATTATTTTATTTTTAAGATATGTTAGTCGTGTCTCAAGGGTTTTTTTTTAATTTTCGTTTTCTTACTATTAAAAGAAATGCACTAAAAGACAGTGCAAAGATTTTTTTATTGTACTGTATTTGCAGAACCGATTTAGGAATAAATAATCTTTAGAAAATAGAATTCGTCAAGTATGGAGAACGATCAGTGCATCAGGTCTCAAAGAAAGATTAATATAGTTGACTCTGTTACTAGTACATACTTATATACCACATATCAATGTTCAATTAAGTGAATTTTTACATAGCTAGTGTTTTGGTGCACCATATGCGTATTTCGACAGCGTATGTCTCTTCAGTGATGGTGAGAAATGTTTGATAATGCCACACAAACTTCTGCAATATACATTTTCCTCCACAGCAACCACAGTACCTCCTGTTACAGCAGCAAAACCAACGACGACAACAACAACAAAAGCACCGACAACAACATCTACTACAAAACCAACAACACCAACAACAACCTCTAGTACAACGTCAACCACAGCGCGCCCATCTTCTACCACAACAGCCACAACTCATAAAATCACATCCCCTACAACACATGGAGCCACCACACAACAGACAATAACGTTTTCCAAAGGAAACAGTAAAGTGACTACCACATCCCTGATCTCCACCGACAAAGATGAAGCAGGTATGTTTATTCCTGCAATTATCATAATGTCCTGTGAGTGAAACATAGCAAAGGCAGAGGTTTTATTTAATAGAACTGGAACTATAGGAGCTACGTTTGCATTTCTAATCGAATATTTACAACTGAAACTTAATCAGTTTAAAAATAACCCCCTCTTATGTCGTTTCACTTATAAAACATATAATATGACATACCTTTTCATTAGAAATAACATTTAATTTCGTTATCGACTAGAGATTTATGATTTGCTCATTCTGATATGGATAAATTAAATAAATGGATTCAAATAAGAAAGAAGAGACTTTGGTAAATCCCATTTCATAACCTTATGTAATCATTTCCCACAGCTGTATCATGATATGGTCAGCCTTAGAATATCACAAGAGAATGTTTTATCTACTTAGATTTGGCAGTAATTTTTCTCTGAGACCAAATCTTTTGGTATGAAGTGTAAGTTGAATAATAGAAAATCCATCTTTGACACTTGCACTTGCAACAGCAAACAGAACTTTGTCCTCCACTTTGTTTTTCATTGTAACAGTTTAAGGTTACTCTTAACAGTAATCTTCCATATCATTAAATAGAGTCTGTTTTCCTATCTTTATTACTTTGACGTCTGTATTTGCATTTGCGGAGGCTGGTTATTTCAGTAATATCTAAATTAGCTACAAGAATTCTTCTTTTTGCCCTTACTAGTGTCTTATTTATTAATATATTTTCCATTATCAATATCATATCTCATCAGACCAGGTTTATTCTTCTGTCGCTGCACTATCTCAGACTGACGAAACACATTGTAATAAAAGAAACTAATAGGCAATGACATGACACAGTCCTTATTTGACTAAACTACAAAAAGCAATAAAACGTTCAATATGAACATCAGATATAATCCTTGTAGCAGGGGCAACCATCAGTCTGAACTAAGTGAATTTCTAAAAGCCTTTTTGATGGATGATGACCAGTGAACATAGCGACTCTGCATAGATCTCCGTGCTCTGACTTAGTATTATTACATAACGCTCACTAGGGGAATGTAACGAAAGTCTCCAATCTGTAAAGATAATTAGAGTCGACGGAGTCGTTACTGGATATCAACGACCAAGTGCTTTATAAAGATGAATAGTGTACATCCGTAATGGCTTCTGAATCTTGTTACAGATTAATCTGACGATGGATAATTTCTCAAACGTTTACTTCAGCAACAGAGGACTATTTCTTAATAGCTATTAATTATTCATATTTTCATGATATAAAGTCAGAGAAGTATATGGAGATCAGGGAGGATGTTGATTTTGGGGATATAATTATATGGATTAAGATTTAAAGGATGTCTGAGATTGAAGATGTGTGTGAGGAGTTCATAGAACTTAACATTCCTGTTCCTGCATCTCAGCGTAATTCTATCGCAGAGAAAGGTAAAATCAACATTTGACTATCACCGTATGTAAAATTGAAAGTGCACAAATCTTAAACACAGAAACGCTACAATCTATGTATACATGATAGAAATAGAATGAGGAAACATAATTAATGACAGGTAAATGGTAAATGACAGAGATTTATCTAAGAAGGGTCGATTGTTTTGTAATTGTTGTATGCTATATTAAGATTGTTTCACCAATAAGATGGCGGCACCTGCCTGGTGCTCATGGCTTCGTGATTTTTATCTATGCAACGGACCCAAACCGATGCAAGGGTATTTTATTTTTTCATGTGACATCATATATGAAGAAACATGTATCAATTAATATGGACAGATAGGGAAACAGAAAGTGATAAGTCACTTGAGAATAAGCTGTGTTTGTAAAACATTAATACACTGGAGGCAAATATTTATTTTAAGCGGGAAGTTAATTATGAAGGTCAAATGTCATCGACCTTGGTGTCATTTGAAAGAATTTTATTAATTGAATACGCATGTGAAATATGTAGACTCTATCCCTCATGGTTCAAAAGTTATGGCCAAGGTTAAAGTTGACAACAAACAAGCAAAGAGACAAACAAAAAAGCAATATGCCCCCGATCTATCGATCCAGGGCATAAAAATCCGAGCCGACACCAGGAATCGCGAATTCGTGTCGTTAAATTCCAAATTAAGCGCGATACTGCTGACTCAACATGCCTTTTTAAAATGGTAGGTCAATTTGCAAATCTGAATTTGCATCTGTAAGTACGCATAAGCATCTTTTTTCTGTTTTGTGAATTTCGGGTTTTCATCCCATCTACTTTTCAATTATTGATAAAAAAATTAAAAAGAATTCATTCCTGAAAACATGCATCACATAGTAAAATGTCTATGATTTCCACTATATCTATTCGAAAAAAGAAAAATAAAGCAATATAAATTCTCAATTAGAAATAACGTATGAGCAAAAATATCCGTATTATCTGCCTTAAGTTAAAAAAATAAAAAAATAAATAAATAAAAAGACAACAAGCTGCTGCATTTCTTGCACTGCATGGATGGTAATAGCATGAATGTGATTAATGAGGTAATGTAGTTCTAGTTGATCTGTACTGTGAAGTGTAAGAATAAAACACAGAATGAATAGCCTAAGGGACATATTGTGGGTGAGAATGAGTCCTACATGATAATCTTCTGCGATGGTAGTATTCCCGGTAACAATAAATTTAACATTAACTTAATTAGAATGACGTCCAATGGAAGTGTTCATGGTAACAGGTTTATCATTTGTCTCATTATATGTTTTGTGCTTTTCCTGCATGTGTTGCTGTTAAGAAAAAATATCAAAACGATTTTGATTTCTTCATATTAAATACAAAGTGTATCAAAACTGTTTTACGTAAGTTTTGATTTCAGTTTGTATGAAAGAATTCCAATAAATAGACATGAGTATTTCATTGTTAAAATAAAAATTTTTTCTTTCTTTAATCAAATGATTCTATGGTAATTTTAATTCTTCAAATCAAGTAAGCATACATATATTCAAGAAAGGTGATCAAACTTGGCTTTGGAATTGTCTACATAAGTATCCGGAAGACAATAGACAAAATTTCCCTCTTCTGAATGTTCACACAAGGGCGGTATGATAAAGGTTGGGGAACTCCTTCACTTTTCACAAAATATATGGTATTTATTTTAAAGTATGATTTTGTATCAAAACTTATAGAAACAAATGAATTTTTTCCGCTTTTTTTCGTCTCGGATATTCCATTGATTATAATATATGCATACTAAATATGTGACGACTTCAGCAGTTGAACTAAATGAAGAGAGAATTCCATGTCCTGGTTGATTATACCGTTCCAGAATTGTATTATTTGAGCAATGCCATTGTCATACGGTAACAGTGAAGGCAGACTTATTAATCACAATGTGTGTATGAGAAAAGGAAGCAATCTCGTCCTTATTGATTTAATTCATTATCCACTTCCTGCCCTATTCTGTTTTGTGACGATTCCTATTGGAATGATAATAAAATGATTTTAAAACTGCAGACATTGTTGTAAGATGAAATATACAGAACAGGCTGAATGTTGCTTCTCCATGACAGAATGGGAGTTCTTTCTCGCAGCGCCATTCTTGTATTTTATATCTGGTTGATTAAAATGTATCTACGATAAGTGGTAAGGTAATGGTAAGGTAGGGCACGGATGCCTTAACAAATTTATTAGATATTCATGTCGACAGACCGTCCTGAATCCGCACCGTCCTTGTATAATAGAACAAGCATTATGACGCCATGTACTTCTTTGTTCTAATTTAGTCCCCACTATTCTCTCTGCACTTGGGATGCATATTTTTGTAGGTGATAAATTATATAATAATGATAACAACAAGTGATGATGATAAAACAAGTGTACAAGAGTAGATGAGTTAGAGCTCGTACTAGTATATTCTATCATTAAAGTAATTTAAATTCCATAATATTACTAGTAAGCACAATCAACAAAACACCATATTCTATCGAGTCGGCATCACCAAAGTGGCAATACAAAAGTAAACTATAATTAACAAAACACCATATTCTATCGAGTCGGCGTCATCAAAGTGTCGATGCAAGACAATTTCCAAAGTACTTATAAGCACTGTGAGTTACGAAACTAGATTTATAAGCAACTTATCAAAGTTTAGAGACGAAATGTTCTCCCTCAAAGTACACATTAAATCTTTGATAATAAATAATCAAATCATAACTCAAAGCCAAACATAATAAGACCAATACTCCATGGGTCTGGAGCCTTTATATAGATACACTTGATTATGTAACACACAGAATATTAACTCGACATATAAAACCTACAAATGGCGTTTCTATATAGACTGTATATCTCAGATTTTCATGTAATTCCGCCTCTTCATTTTGACTGCTGTCATTTGAATGGAATAATAATGAGCGTGGTATGAAGAAATATTATACATTATTTCACTGCAGACGCCAAATTAAACGTCTTGCTGACTACGGATTTACTTTTAATCTTACGACATTCTTTGTGCTCTGTGCAAAGATTTTGTAACATACATTACAAAGCCTGGCCCACCATTATCTCTTTAGCATAGTTTACTTACCATGTTTCAATATTTAATCAATGGTGATATGCATTAGTATAAATATCGTCATGGTTTGTAGTTTAGCGTCCTTTACGTATTTGTTTCACTGTAAATTACAGGCAACTCCTAGAAACCGCTCTAGCCAGTTGGTCTCGTATTTCTGTATTGGATTAAACGTCTTCGTCTGGACCACAGGGCCTCTTCGTTGTTTGCATGTTGTGCATTATTTCTGTGATAAAGGATTTCCAATTAGCTGGGCATCTATTACTTTCCAGTCTTCCTTAATCAGTATTGCTGATTAGGGCTTTACATCTGAAATACATATATAGTGCATCTTGTAATTTCAGCTTACCTTTTTCATCGTGCATCAGTAAGTTTCTTATATATTCATGTAAAATTAATACCTCTATATGTTTTTTTTCAGATCGGACGAGTAACCTTCCCATGATTTTAGGCATTGTCGGTGTCAGCCTCCTCCTTCTGGCCATACTGATTCCCCTCATGTTCTTTTTGTGTCGTTATTGCTGTAAAACCGTAGTTGGTCCTTCCGACAAACGACCAATTAAAGTAAGATGTAGTCAAAGTACTTTCTTTACATTTAGACAATTTATTTTACTTAAGAATACATTCACTTAAGAATTATTTGTCTTTATTAAAGAAACTGAATGTCACTACTTTGTCGTGTTGATACAATATATTCTATATGATTTGTTTTAGGATGAATTCCGTAACTTTGATTCTGATAGTCATACATCTGACGAAGAATTTAACAATGAAACATCTGGGAACAAGACAAATATCGTACATCAGTCCAAATCATCGTCAGGAGTCACCGATCATTTACAGATTTCACCTCTTATGGCGGTCATTAATATAAGACCAGGGCCATTAGAGCAAATAACTACTGTGATACACGGCTCTACGGCAAGCGTCAGCAGAACCCCTCCGATAAAACGCATGCCACGTGATCACGACGCCTTTGTGAACAAAACTCAAGAAAATGTGCCAGTAGAACAACCGACACCCAAGTCTCAATGGGAGCCTCGCTATAAATCAAATAATATGCAAAACTTTAATAGTGTGAAAAACAATCACTATTCTCACACCAATAATGTATTTATTGATTTCCTGAAACTTGGGAGTATATTTCCCAAGCAAAAGACAGTTAAAAAGTCGACGATCGCCAGTCATCGGAAAGGATCATACACCAACGATTTCATGGAGATGATGGATCCACACCCGGTATTCTCTTCCAGGAATGATGGACTGACGTCATATCATAGTACACCGCGCTTGACATCAAAAACAGTCACGCCAAGAGTGGAAATTGAAGAGGATAGACACTAAGGTATCATTAGAGTGACGTCATATGATGGAATACCGAGCTCGAAATCGAAAACAGTCACTTCACCAGAGGAAATTAAAGAGATCTAGGAAATAGAATATATGTAGGCACTAATATATCATCAAATGGACTTTATGTCATAAAACACCGAGCTCGATATAAAACAAAGTAACGCCGTGGAAATTGGACAGGATAGACTTAAAATATCAAATGAGTGAACCACTTCTGACATATAGATTTTGAATGAGAATGTCGGAAATTTATGAAAGCAAAACTTTAGCTACCGGCACATTGATCTTATTCTATTCGAATATTTTGTTGATTTATTTCTTTGTTTTATGTTTTACGTCAACCTAATATTACTTCCCTTACACGGTGAATCTACCTGCTTCATTGTTCCATAACGTTGTTCCATTCAACGGGGCTACAGGATGTTTCCAATACATAACGATACACAAGGGCGTAGAACAAGAGAGGGGAGCATTTTATTATTATCAATATTATTATTAATATTATTGTTATTATTATTATTATTATTATTATTATTATTATTATTATTATTATTATTATTATTCATTAAAATCCTTAAGAAAGAACAAGTAGTATGAAGTTTCCCTAAAAGAATATGCCAAAAAAAGCCAATGGCTATTGATTTTAATCTTAATTATTTTTAATTTTCAGTTTGAAATTTTTTTTCATTTTTTTTCGCTTTGTAATTGATGTTAATTGAGATTTGCAAATGTGTCCTTCACCTTCTTGGACTCAGTTGTGCCATTGATACAGTAACATGAACATCGATTTACAAAATCTGGCAAATTTATATAATCCTATCTATGTTCACATATGGATATTATGTTTAGTCCATCGTTATGTCTGAGCATAAAATTTAGTAGTAAAATAAGAATATATCACTTTATCTCTGTTTTTGTATGTACATTGTTTTCAAAGCGTGGAAAACTTTCATGACATTTTTCACTATTTATTATTGATATCAGCGGATTAACTTCGTGCTTATTGATTATGATAAACAAACACAAAATAAGACTATTCAACTATGTCATTACTTATTGTTTATTTATATTCATTCTGAACATAATACAAATTGTAATAGTATTGTGTGTGTGTGTGTGTGTGTGTGTGTGTGTGTGTGTGTAATTCAGTGATACAGACTTTTTATCGATCGTGTCAGATACCTATATGCTACTTGCGAAATTTAGATAGTGAGAAATTGTTGATATAATACCACTGAAAATGTCACATGAACTTCCCCTTATTATTCATTTTAATAAAGTCTTATGAAAACATTGATGTTCAAAACTTTACCTTCCAGATTTTAAAAAAGTATTTCTTACTGTCTTGAATGAGGCGTGAATCCAAATATTCTATCAAGAGGGGTTAAACCTCAGACAATTTATTCTAGAGGGGTTCAACCATGACTTCAGATGAAAATAAACATGTAATCTACAACGAAACTTATCAAACGGATCCGGATTGGTCCGGATCGGTGTTGAACCCCATTCTCCCCAACCCCTTGCATAGTGTCTCTCAAAAAAGGCGTTTTAAAGATTCCCAGACATTGGATATTTAAATTCGTAATCAAAAGAGAAACTTCAAGTTATTAAAAAGTAAATCTGATCTGTAATTCAACAAATATTAGTAAGACCCCCAACTTTTTCATCGCCAAATATACATGTTTACTGTTAAAAATATCAACATTGATTTATATACGTGTTGTGTATTATAAAAATAAAAGCGAAAACGATAACTGTCGTAGGGCAGTGGCGAATTTAGAGGGGGAAGGGGGGGGGCGGGGCCCGGGCTCCACCTTTTGGTCACATATTTACCAGTAAAAATCCAGATTTTGCACCCAAAATGACTGAGAAGTTTGGCTAATACCCATTTGGCCCCTCCCCCCTTTTCGGAAATTCTGGATCCGCCACTGTAGGGTATGATAAACTAGAATGACATTTCTGGAAGAATGGGATATCTTTTTACCCCGTAGGAAATACTATCCTGGGGTTTTTTTTCAGGAAATCTAAGGTAGGCCCATTTTCTGGTGAAGAAATAAACTATCAATAAGAATTAAGGTCCATGTTACACCACTGGTCCCTACCTCTGGATCTGTGCATGGTGAATAGACGAACATTGGTGTCCTTAAGATGTCGTCAGATAGTTCTCCGAAATAGTGTATCACCTAATTTTCTGAGTCCTAGGTGAAGTCACATTTATCTTACTGGTAAGCTGCATCAGTTAAATATATACATCTTACTGGTAAGCTGCATTAGCCATATCTATCTTACTGGTAAGCAGCATCTGTCATATATATCTTATCTGTAAGCTGCATCAGTCATTTCAATCTTACCGGTAAGCTGCATCAATCATATCTATTTTATTGGTAAGCAGCATCATTCATATCTATCTTACGGGTAAACTGCATCAGCCATATCTATCTCACTGGTAAGCTGTATCGGTCATATATTGGTAAGCAGCATCATTCATATCTTTCTTACGGGTAAATTGCATCAGTCATATCTATCTTACGGGTAAGCAGCATCAGTCATATATATTTTACGGGTAAGCAGCATTAGTTATATATATTTTACTGGTAAGCAGCATTAGTCACATCTATCTTACTGGTAAGCAGTATCAGTAATATCTATCTTACTGGTAAGCAGCATCAGTCATATCTATCTTACTGGTAAGCAGCATTAGTCATATCTATCTTACTGGTAAGCAGCATTAGTCACGTCTATCTTACTGGTAAGCAGTATCAGTAATATCTATCTTACTGGTAAGCAGCATCAGTCATATCTATCTTACTGGTAAGCAGCATTAGTCACATCTATCTTACTGGTAAGCAGTATCAGTTATATCTATCTTACTGGTAAGTAGCATCAGTCATTTTATCTTACTGGTAAGCAGCGTTAGTCATATTTATCTACTGGTAAGCAGTATCAGTCATATCTGTCTTACTAGTAAGCAGCTTTAGTCATATATACAAGTATTTTGCTGGTAAGCAGCATCAGTTTATCTATCTTATTGGTAAGCAGCATTAGTCATATATACCTGACTGGTAAGCAGCATCAGTCATATCTATCTTACTGGTAAGCAGTATCAGTTATATCTATCTTGCTGGTAAGCAGCATCAGTCATATCTAACTTACTGGTAAGCAGCATCAGTTATATCTAACTTACTGGTAAGCAGCATCACTCATATCAGTTTTGTTGGTAAGCAGCATCAGTCATATCTATCTTACTAGTACGCAGCATCAGTCATTTACATCTTACTGGTAAGCGGCATTAGTCACATCTATCTTACTGGTAAGCAGTATCAGTCATATCTATCTTAACGAAGATAGAGAAAATACACACACACACACACACACACACACACACACACACACACACACACACACACACAACCCGGTCTGATCAATAAAAGTCATTCAATTAAATTTCATCTTCATTTGCCCTTTTTATCCCATTGCAACATAAGTTTTATCAGCACATTTACTATCAGTACAATCCGGATTTCCAAAATAAAACGATAATATGAGTTACACAGATGTCAGAAAAGAGAAATAATGACAGCAGAGACAACGACTAGTTTATTTCTCTGATGACAGCATTCGACTCCCAAAAATCTCCATATTATGAAATAACGAATAAACTAATTATAGAATGAGGATTCACGAGAAAATTGAAAAGTTAATTATTTATTAATATATTAATAACTGTAGAGCTGTAGGATGTTGGAAGTTTAGAGTCCGGGGCCTCAGTCGCTGAGTGCAGCATGGCAGATCTCACTGTACATAGCCTCTCGCCCACGATCGACACTTAGGACATTTTCTAGCGTGTACATACAAAAAGTCTCAGTTTTTTCTCCTGAAGATGTCGCAGTCTTCATCATTAAACAGTGGCCCCTAAAGCATGAAGCCTTTAGCATCAAAGAGCATGATTTATTAATAATTAATGGATGATAGAGTGTCCATCACCGGAGAAGTTGTGGGAGGTAATACTTACTGAATACATAGATTTATAGTGGTAATCTCTTATTCTAACTATAGTTGATGGGGGAATGACTGCAGCTGAAAAAAGTTGATTGGTGACAGAAGAAGAAACTCGCAGTAATTGATATAATCCAGCAGATTCAGGTTTTATAGTTAGGGGCGAATTCAGGCGAGGGGTATAGGGACCGATTAGATCCCCAGCTGGTCCATGGCAAAATAAATGACGATTTCTTGCCTTTTGAAGTTCTACATTTTCATTCTTGATCGGAACACATTTAAAGGGCTCTGGTATAGATGTACAAGCCGATGATGGTAAGTAGCAGACATTGAGTTCTGTAGTCTCACTACAAGCTGATAAACGTCGTATAACTTACAGAAATTTATGTGATCAGTGGCGGATCCAAGATTTCCGAAAAGGGGGGGGGGCACATGTGTATTAGCCAAACTTCTCAGCCATTTTTGGTGCAAAATCTGGATTTTTACTAGTAAATATGTGGCAGGGGGGGGGGCCTTTAAATCCGCCACTGGTGATGTAAAACAACCAGCATTGTACAGAGCAAATGCACTAATACATATATTGAATAGGTACATAAATTCATTGATTATAGTGCACGAAGAGAAATGAATATTTATTATACAATACTACAACACCGATGGTTAAATAATTAAATTTAAAGGTAGCGAAATAATTGGTCCCATGTAAGTAAATGAATTACTGAATGTACTCGGGAGCCCTAACATGTTTAGCAAATAGGTCATTAGTGCGTCAATTACATGTACAATGTATCATAAACAGCATTTATAGAGCTAAGTTTTTTTTCAAGATACACTGTAGAGCACAATATTTCATGGCAGCATGGTAAGATATGTTTCGAATGTATTTCATTAATTTTCTATTTATTTTTTCACTGGGGTCATGCATTTTGTAAAATGATTCGTTGTCTAGTAACTACAGACTGTCAGATTTTGTCAAGAAAAGATTTTTTTAATAAATTTGTTCGTAATTTTATTATGAATTACTTCAGTGTAATGTATCATTTATTACATGCATTAATATAGAAAAAGCGATGCATGCAATGCTTATCATCTGCCAATCAGGATTTTTGTACAAACTTTATTCAGTCATTCAACCAGTCTAGATATAGAATAATAGTCAATATTTATTTCATGTCTCACTGATAAAATATCTTGTGTCGTTCACGTATTTGGAATCACGGCGGATGCAGTAAGCCAAACAGGAGAAACTGAATCCTCTCTGGCACTAAGCCTCTCCTTTTATTTCCAGTGGTCAATGAAAGTCCACCACGATAGGTTTTTGTAAACGCTATAGTTATATAGGACCAATTGCTTTTCCATCAAAGCAAAATGTCAAAATGGCCAGCTAGAAAATAGCATATACGGAATGCTATTGGTTTGTGATGACTAGTTTCACAAACTGAATGAAAAGTTATTAGCGACAACTGCCTATATTCAGATAATACGAATGGGCACACATTTTAATAAAAAGTCGATGTCTTAGGTCCGAAATATCTGCAAAAAAAAATATTATTTAGCGGCATGGTTTCTAAGGTGAAATTTGTGTTCATAATATCGGCTACTTTATGTTATTGTTACGTATTTGCTGTTCATTAATTAACACTAGGATTCGTTCACTTGAAATTATCATGGCAGTCGCCGTAAAAAAAAAATAGATACTGATGCACTCAGTAAGAATTAACAACTTTCGTCAGGTACATCGGCTAACCTCCCCGATGGCTCTGAATGGGAACGAATCCATACCGCACAGGTCGATGTGGGAAACCAGTCAGAGAGAGTTCTAGTGCAGTACTTTAGCCTACTGCAAATACGTGTGGAAATATTGATTTTAACCAAAATAATATTAACAAGAACAATTAAAACGTATTTGAAACTTTTTAAAATTTGAAAAACATTTAACAATGAAAAAATATATTTACATTGCGAGATAAATAAATACTGTTTTATAAATGAATTGACTGTATATGTGTTTACGTCAATTTTACTTTATGTATCGCCAAATGTTTTATATTAATTTAAAATATATATAAATATATATAGTCTATGTCTCTAAAGCAGCCACAATAACTTTATCATAACAGGAAGCCCACAACTTATCAGTCTTTAGGTCTGTGGAAATTGACAGCACTTCGGATATACCTTGTTCCTTTTCCATGGCATTCAAAAGATACTGTCCATTTTTATCTAGTAGGTGAATTTTATCTCCGGATTTATCACCTACCAGAATGCTACCCATCGGTCCACGAGCTATGCAATTGGGTTCAAACCTCTTTTCTTGCGAACTTCTATAGATAAATTTTATATCACCGGAAACATCTATAGCGAACACGCATTTCATCTCTGTATCAACTACGTATATTACATTCATTCCTACAGCAATTTTTTCCGGATTTTTGAAGATAAGTTCTTGTTTCTCATTGTAAACGTATTGCTGAAGGACCGTCCCTTGTTTGGAATAGCGTACTACTTTCCCGTATTTTTCCTCCTTGGAGTACAGACAGGCTAACAGTTGATCGTCTCCGTCAACACATAAACCCTGTACTATGAACGGACTAGTATGAATGAACGTCGAAAACGACCCATCCGATAAATGTCGGATCGACATAGTTCGAGAACTCAAGTACACATCCTCACCGTATTGAGTACAGGTTATACTGAAAGGAACGGCGTCTATTTTAATACTGGCTATTATCTTTCCAAACGTGTTCACCACTTGTATTGACGGTTCTCCCGTGCCCAAGATAGCGTTTCCGTTAGAGGTTGCTGTTAAACAGTAGACACCACACCTCGGCTTCTGTTTGAGGAGCCCGATAACTTTAGCATGAATTGATTTTGGGAAAGCAAATGTTAATTTTCTACAGAGTCTGACATTTTTCGTGAGAAAATTCAGTTCTCCGAACATTTTCTGTATTTCTTCTTTATCTACTTTTCCTGGAATAAACTCCGGTGGAGTTGTACATGCATCAGTTTCTTCTGGAGACATTTCTAATTTTCCAAGGATTTGATCGGATTCCTTGCACTGCTTTATTAGTGACACTCCTTTCTTGTGTTTTACGTTTTCTCTGCATAACTCTGCTGTTCTCCGGTAAGTGCGAAGAATTTCCTGGATGCGGTTTTCTTTCCTGGCAAGAAACTGCAGATCGACCTGCTCTTTTATGTCGATTTCTTGAAGTAATGCGTCTGTTACATCATTCACTAATACTATCAGTTTCTCGTTTTGTTCCCTCACTTCATGCCTCTGATCACTGAGTTTATTAAGATACCGGACTTTATCGTTCTCGATGTCGTTGATCTTTTTGATGAGTCTATCACATTGATAATGTTCCAGGGCTTGTAGCTTTTTATTCAGATCCAAAAGTTTTGATTCCGCAGCTTCGGAGATGTTCAGCGTATGATGCGTTCTATGGGAATCTCTAATGCAAGACCCACAGACAAACAGTTCACACAAATTACAATATTCCGTACAAATCTCACTTTTATGCAGCAAACAAATCTCTATCTCTTTCGTTTCGCCGATAAAATCGCTTGCGACCGAATATCGTCTAGTCCAGGAAACTGGCCGTGGACTTGATTGCACAGGTATGACATTGTGAAACCTACTTGCTGTACTCTTTGAATGAACAGCTTCACATGTGACGCATAATTTCTGCCGACAGTCAGGGCAATACCACGACACTTCTCTTTCCTTGTCGCATAAATCGCAGTTATCGTCCTTGGAACAATGGACATAATCGGGAGAAGCTTCTGCCATGTGTATTGTGATAACTCACCTGTTGAGTTGGAGAACGTCCATGCCCTTGAAACACGTCGATGAAACTGAACCAGCCAATCCTTACTTAACACAAATACCTGTCATCCATAATAAATCCGATAGATCAATCTCTGATGGGAAGCGATATGTTGATGTTAATATGCGTGTAACAGCACGAGGAGGCGGATGGTAAAGGACACCGACACGTATGGCTGTAAGCGAAGCTGTATCAGATTACTGAGTGGTCACTACCAAATATACCAGGAGAATCTCACCATTTTAGTGTGGTAATAGACATCTGGACTAGAAAATACAGTCAATATACAATTTAAATAATAATACTGTTATATCTATGCATTTCCGGCGTTTATGATGTTTTTTTTTTTCAGTTTTGATGAAATAATTGCAAATTATCTACACAGACTCTCTGTGTACTGCAATCTGATTAAAACCATGTCTTTATTCCGCTTCCCTATTTGTCCCTTTATCCGCAATGGGACAAATAGAAAAACAGAATAAAGATATGATTTTAATCAGATTGTGTGTACTGGTAACGATTACTTACGGCGAATCTTAGGATGAACATAGACCTTCGGTCCCATCCCTGGATGCATTTTTTATCTAACAATGCCCCAGTGCACTTAACTCCCTCTTTAAATTTCTAGATCCGCCAATGAATAATACGATGTTTTATTAGTGTAAGAATGAATATCAATATTCTCTTGTCATATGCATATAGGTGATCTTGAATCAATACAATGAACTGTGTATACATAGTTCATTGTAATGTATACATATCTATATAAGTAGACGTGCGGCCTGAAACATATGGCAGCTATCTTTAATACATGTGACTTTTATAATTTTGTATGTGATGGTGTTACTTGAAAAATGAACAGCTTTGTGGGCAGTTTATATCATACAAGACTAAATTATACACCGAAAATACGACACATATTATTGTTAATGACGTAATATAGACCAGTGATGCTCAGCCTCCCCCCATTATATGCTAAATTGTATTAGGGTCGCCGCAGAACCCAGCTACACTAGTAAATATGCTTCCACATTAGAGATAATCCCATAGCATTATTCATTATCATCTTTATTATGCCCCCGCCATATATGGCCTGGGGCATCTTGTTGCACCCTGTCATTCCGTCATTTCGAAACCTTGTCATCGCAACTCTTCCCAAACCGTTCATCAGAATTTCACCATACTTTACGTGTAGGTAAGGCAGCATATATAGATGTGCATGAAGGGAGGCAACTCTGCTCAGAAATTTTTTCAGGAGTTATTGGACTTTGAAATTAGAAAATGTGCGTTGCATATGGCTGAACCTTGTCAATGCAACTCCTCCTAAATTGTTCATCAGAATTTCACCACACTTCACATGTAGGTAGGGCAGCAAATGTAGATGTGCACGAAGGGAGGCAATTCTGCTGAGAAATTTTTTTCAGGAGTTATGGGACTTTGAAATTAGAAAATGTGTATCGCATATTGCTGAACCTTGTTTGAATTTCCAAATAATAGTTCTATGGCAATTATATTTCACTACCTTAGCTGCCAGCGGGGGCAACTGTCTCGCAAACCGTTCATCAGAATTTCACCATACTTAAAATGTAGGGAGGCAACTCTGTTCAGAAATTTTTTCAGGAGTTATTGGACTTTGAAATTAGAAAATGTGCGTTGCATATGGCTGAACCTTGTCAATGCTACTCCTCCTAAACTGTTCATCAGAATTTCACCACACTTCACATGTAGGTAGGGCAGCATATGTTGATGTGCATGAAGGGAGGCAACTCTGCTCAGAAATTTTTTCAGGTGTTATGGGACTTTGAAATTAGAAAATGTGCATTGCATATGGCTGAACCTTGTTTGAATTTTCAAATATTAGTTCTGTGGCAATTATATTTTACTACCTTAGCTGCCAGCGGGGGCATCTTTCTCGCACCGACACATTAAAATTCTAGTTATTATTTTCACTCAACCACTGCCAGAATATTTTGTTCTTCTTTGCTACCTTAATGAAATTCAATCGGGAATCTTCACTATGAACAATAAAGATTAAAGAAGTAAAGTGTATATTCTATGTATTATCTACACGTTTAGCTACAATTTCAGTTTCAAAGATCTCATATAAGGAACATCCTAAACACGCAAAGTAATTAAAATGAATTATGAATATTTAGAAAAGTTATCGTCCAAAAATGCAGTTCCATGATCTTTTGGTTCACACACCAGTGTATAAACTAGGCGTGTAATAAATGTAAGCGGTTTCCCGCCAACAAGAGAATAAACGGCCAGCTTATCCGTCTCGCTTGTGCACTCCTACTAACCAGGTAATAAAACATTGAAGATGTTGAGATAAAGGTCGTCATCTTAATGGCGTCCATTTATTTTATGGCCGCATTAGTACTTCCGGTAAAGCAATCAGTAAATGTCTTACCTATATACGTCATCATTTGCAATCAGTATAATATATACAATATCGCTCCAAATTAAATCATACTTTTGGAGCGTCTTATATCTGTATTAAATGATTAGTAGACGTATTCCACAACATGGATACGAATCGTCTGCATTTCCTTGTAGCACCCTCCGACACCAGCGCTCGGATCAAAACCTTCTCACCTCGTGTACGGATTTAGGAAGGTGTACATGCACTTCTGAAGATAAAGAGACTAGGAAAGACCAGTCTGATTAAAACCATATCTTTATTCCGATTTTCTATTTGTCCCATTATCCGCAATAGGACAAATAAAGAAGTGGAATAAAAATATGGTTTTAATCACATTGTATGAAAGACCTAGTCATAATTTGTTTATGGAAGGTGAATATGAGATTGAAAACACAAGGATCCATTGCCTCGATCTAATCGTGCTTTTCAAAGAAGATGGTCCGACGGTCAGTACATCAAAAAATCTTTACTCGCCTCAAGGTCGAACATTATATCCTTATTTAAAACAACGAAGTAAATTAAGATAAATACATAAATAAATCTGAAAATTTCATGAAAAGCCGGTATAAATACATTTTTCCTATGTACATGTACCAATAATGTCAATTATATCAATATGAGGTATTGCGCAACTAATACAGGCGGCATATGTATCCGTGAAGTGTCAGGTCCTCTTTTTTCAGATATATTCGATTAATCACTTTAACCGCAAAAGTACTTGTTAGGCTGTTTTTATGTAAAATCAGTATCAAATCATGCAAATAGTAATTTTGAAATGAAGTACTGCGGCATTTGTCTTGGTCTATACAGGCCAACTTAAAATTGAATACACTCGGAACCTATCTTCACATGCGGGAAAATTTCATGCAAAGGAGGTTGTCCATCGTTTAATTGTAATTTGAGTTTTGTCCATCGTTTGTATTTTCATTTTTTATCTTTCAATTACACATTACAAAACTGGGTCAATTTTTACGAGAGTAACATTATGTAGCTAAAATTCAAAACTTTCTTCAAATGTTTGCCTTCGGAATCAGTCAGGAACAGATCACAGTGGGGTCCGAATATGTACATAATCTTAAAATATATGCATAATAACTAGTAGTCTATTTTTTTCAAATATGTCATTAGACACTATATCTATATACATGAAAATAAAACTAATCAATTCCTCGTAATGCTGTGATTTGTATTGCATTCTCATGTTTTTAGATTATTATTATTTGGGACTTTTTTTAGGTTTTTGATCCCCCTCCTCTCAATTCTGACCCTGGGAAAATGTATTGTATTGTAATGTCCGTCTTCCCATCTGCCGTAAACTTCAAGCTTGTAGTATCTCCTCTACCTCTAATCGCATTGAAATGAAACTTGTTAGAAATAATTGGTACCCAATTGTACACGCGTCTGTGTCTATTCGTGGCAAAAGAAATATTCCGTATATTACAAGTATTTTAAGAGGGTGAGACTTCTATATTTCTATGGCTGAGGAGTGGTGGAAAGATCAATGTTTTCTTGATATTATTATTTCATGCAATGCTATGACATTGTTGTAAGCATATATCTCTGGCTTAAAATGTATTCCCTGCCATGTGTCTGATCTAACTGCCGTTAGTAATACCCCTTATTTGTTAAAATATCGTACACGTCAGTGGCGGATCAAGAATTTCCGAAAAGGGGGCCCACATCTGAAAGTCAAGTATTAGCCAAAATCCTCCGCCATTTTGGATGGCAGATCTGGAGTTTTACTCACTTTATCTGAGTATTTTCAACCTTATTATTTATATATGGCTTTTGAATTTGTGGCAGAAGGGGGACATCCCCCTCTCAATCCGCCACTGAACTTGACTGTTTCAGACCGAAATTGCAATAAGTCAAAACAATTTTCATGAATTCACACCGCTTACTATCATTGTGTTAGTGTTAGATGAGAAAACCATCCCACTGACATCCTTTTAAAGTTCAAAATGATTATACATAGCTAAATGTCAGGTTCTAGATTACATAGTGAATCAAATACCCTTCAAAACAACAGCGAAGACCAAGATGCGCGGAAAAGAAATTTCACAGACCTTCAATAAACACACAACACTATGGCGAATGTGTTCTTTTGTATTAGCGATTGTGTGCCTGGCTTTGGTCATTTATATTGCCGTGATGCACTACATGAGGATTAGTAACAAGGTGGATATAGAACCAAACGTCTGTTATGGACTTCCGGACTCTGGGAAAAGTATTTTCGTGGAACCGGATGTGCCATCTGTATTTCATGACCTTACTTCACGAGAGATCAATTCACTGCTAGCTTTTATGGCCAATAATAACGTATTGAACATAACGTCTGCTACAAGTTCCCGCCAAAATATGTCATCGCCTGTAGTCTTTGATATAACTCTTTACCTACCCAACAAATCAGAGGTTCTAAATTACTTGGATAAAAAAGCATCGAAACCGGACAGGTCAGCACAAGTCACTGTATACAGGTACGACAAATCTACACCAGTTATACAGGAATTTGTAATAAAGCACATAAATGACCCCCATCCTCTGAAGCAAATAGAGAAGCCCGTCTCGGTGTATTTCGGGCCACTTCTAGACGCGGAAATCAAATCCATTACCGCTTATCTCAACCGGAAGTGCGACAAAGAGATCAGAACCCTTCTTCTTGAAAGCTTCGGAGGTACGATCTTGGACTGTGATAATAAATGTCTAGTATTCAAACCTATGACGGTTATGGGACCTTCAAGCTGGCAAGGAAAATCCAGAATGTTTTGGTTCTGGTTGACACAGTCTGTAGAGGTGTCGGTCCTACATCCAGTGGATTTTGCTATTCTTGTTGATGCGAAAAACAGTGTTCCAACAATAGAGAAAGTGAGGTATCACTCTTTAGATTACGACTCCATCAATATCCTAAAGAAGAAGTATGCTACAGATACATTCGTTAAACTCAGGGTTGAATTTCCTTCAGATGATGACATAACTTTCTCCGAGATCAATTTCCGAGGAGACCCCGTACCAACACTACCACAAAGAGCACCCTTACAAATTGAACCAGATGGTAAAAGATACACTATCTTATATCAGATGGTGACATACATGAACTGGAATTTCCATTTCAGAATGTCTAGTGTACATGGACCACAATTACACAATATACTCTTCCGTGGTAACAGGATAGTATACGAGCTAGGCCTTCAGGAAGTTTTATTACAATATTCAGGGAAATCGCCTACCCACATGTTTGGTACTCATTTTGGTTCCTTACAGATGATTGGCTGGCAAGCCAAACATTTAGTTCCTGGGATAGATTGTCCAGCTTCGGCCACTTTCCTCAATGTGACCATGTTTGTGAATTTAAAAGTAATGAGAAAATCTCACGTGTTTTGTGTTTTTGAGCACAACACTAATTTCCCTCTCCGCCGATCTGCATTTTCTTCTTCCAAATCTTTTTATGAGGGAGCTCAAACTAACATCTTGATTTTAAGAGGAATTACTTCAATATTTCCAACGGATTATATCATCGATTTCATATTTTATCCACATGGTGCTTTGGAAACTCGAGTTTTGGTTGCAGGGGTTATTCTACCGACTCATTTCACTGGCAGTAACAGCGACGGTGATTATGGTTTTAAAATACATAACAAAATCAGAGGGAACATTCGTAGACATTTCTGCAATTTTAAAGTAGACGTTGATATCGGTGGCACCAAAAATAGCTTCCAAATTTTAGAAATTAAGAACGAGAAAGTAGACAATTCGTATTCCATAATCCCAAGCCAGAAGAAATGGTCTCAAGACAAACTGTATAAATCGAGGGTACACAAAGAGGGAGAAGTTCTCTATCTTCATCATTCAACCAGTCAACAGTTTCAGCTGTTTTACACCGAGTACGATAAAACCAAAGAAGGTAATACAAAATCCTACCGATTGGTCAACAAAGGGGTTCTGAGAAGAAACCTCACAAATACCATAGCCGACCTCGTTACCTGGACCCGTCATCCACTGATTGTGACGAGGCAGAAAGAGTCCGAGAGACACAGTTCCAGTAAATTCTCAGCCTTTACTTCCTATGGTACTACAAAATCTTTCGACGGGTTTTACGAGGACAATGAGAGTATAAAACATCAGGTAGGTTATTTATCGTTGTGAAGCATATTACATATAGGATATATACATGTATTTCGTGAAGTGATCAAGACCTTGGGCAGTGGTACCACCTAAATTAACCTTGTCTTAATCCCAGGAACGGGCCACTACGTTGAAGAAGCTGGCGAACCCAGTAAGATATAATCTACAATGTGTACAAGAGTTGTGTCTGATATAAGACAGACAAGATTTGTCAGAAGACAACAAAGCTCGCTGGTGGCAACCAAATTTTTTGTTTTTGTTTTGTTTTGGGTTTTTTTTGGGGGGGGGGGGGGCATTAGGCGCCCTAATGCCCATACATGACAATCGACCTTAGACACACTGTCAAACCTTTCCAATTAGACAAATTCACTGTTACTGCGGGACTATCATTTTGGTTGGAAAATGATAACGTTTTCCGTAAAATTTTTGACGTCATAATAAAAACTGATTATCTCTGACTTCATTTTGCGGGAACACTTATCATTTTGCCAACCACAATGTTAGTCCCGCAGTAGCAGTGAGAGGGTCTATAGATGGCTAAAAGCTAATTCTATGTGTTATCTAGAAATACGACTCGTGTTTATTTTTGGAAGTTTCTCCTTTTTTGCGAAAACTGTGCATGCATTTATTTTAAAATATTTCTGGAAATTTTTCATCAATTCTGGAATCCAGAATCTCCGACTTGTGTATTTTTTTTCAGTAAAACGGAAGGTAAAAAGTAAAAAGCGGTAGATTGAACACAGTTCGAATTATCGCATCACATCGTAAGTGTTGATAGATGGAAAGACCAACAACGTGATTCCCGAGTCATCCACATCATTGATGTGCGGCCCTAATGAAAGAGTTTGATCGATTGATTGAATATTGTTTTACGTCACTCCACGATTATTTCACATATATGGAGACGGCATCTCTCTGATGCATTACATAGAAATGTCTACCTTTGCAACGGACCCACCCAAAGCAGTGAAGGATTTTTACTTGCTACGCCTACCGTGACACGGAACATCGGTTTTTACTGTCTCATCCGATCTGAAAGACAGAACACCGGTGTGTCTAGGGCGGGAGTCGAACCCGGGATCTCTCAATCACCTTATCCATTCGGCCACACCGGCTTCCTAATGAAAGGGATATCTATATCTTGTATAACTATATCAAATACGACAAAGGAGCGAGAATGTCAGATCGATTTTCAATTAGATTGAAATGAAATAGGACCAGCTAGCATAGGTTACCATATGAACTAACCAAATGCCGACTTCAGAAAATCTCCCTATCAAACCGGCCCCTGTAGAACGAATACCTTTCGATTTATTGCATTACACCTTAACTTAAGTGTCGACAGATACATGGGCAGACCAACAACGTGATCTCTGTATGTCGCCCACATTAATATGTGGGCCTAATAAATTGATATTTATATATTGTACAAATATATCAATAACCTATTTTAGGACCTGGTAGCATGGGTTACCATTGGAACAAACCAGGTGCCGACTTCAGAAGATCTCCCTACAGTGAATACCCCGGACAGTGAATTCAGCTTTCTTCTTACTCCTTTTAATTATTTCTTTGAAAATCCAACAATGTCATGCCGTGATGCTGTGAGGTACCAACAAGAAGAACAAATGGTCCAGGTTACGAAAAAGAATAAACCAAGCCATGTTAATTGTGTTCCAGAGACTTCAAATTATGAAGAGATGTTAAAGAAGGATCCATCCATTCTCTTTGGTGACTGAATATAAATCACCAGTGTAGGATATTTGTGTGGGTTCTTTTGTTTTTTGCTTTCTGTTGATTTTCAGGTAGACTCAAGAGTATTGTTTAATATATGTATAGATACATATACTAAATAGGAGAAATGAAGCAATTATCCAAACATACACTCCTTCATATCTTTATTGATTTGTAGAAAATCTCTTTTCTGCTAAAATATATTATTGTCAATAACCTAGTAGAGGAATTAATTGACAAAGCTACGTGTGAATGACAGTTTTGTCTACAAGTGACATGGTGTGGGAAGTGTCTCCAGTAAAATCTGCCTGATGGTTGATGATTTCCCTAGGGGACTCCACATATTGTCACCATAAAGCACTGGATGACACAATAAAGGTGAAATAATCATGGTCTTCTATTTAAAAAAAAAATCGGATCACTGACATTGCTTGTACTTTTCATATAAATAATAGATTACTTTGATATTTTATGGACTAGAGTAAAATAGAATATTACCACGAAATAAATATTAAATACTTGTTTAGTGCTGGTAAATGACACAACATTTGCAGGTAAGATATATTACAAGAATGCTATTGTATACTAAGTATACAAAGGACATCAAATGATATTGAAAATGGTAGCCTCTAATATTCAAAATTTTTGCCAAGTCGAGTGAAATTTTCAAATAGAACCATTTAATTGCAATAGATTTGCAGAATGGTACCCCCCCCCCCCAATAAAAGAAAAACAAAAAACATTTCAATTTTCTTAATGAAATAAAAATACTCTGTTTGCATCATTTTATTACAGAAATATAATGAAGATAGTATGAAAAAGAAGATCATTTGTAGCTTTAATACTGCAAAGATAATTAGCAAATATCACGAAAAAAAACCATGGAAAAAAACACCATCCAACACCTCTTTGAGGTAGTTGTAAAACCAAAGTGGCACATTGTGTCTACAGTGCAGTTGAATAATCCCTCAAAACTTTTAATACATATAGCTAAAAATATATCCTAAACACCTTATAAACGTCAATAATGAGCTTCAAGTCTTATAACATATCTTACTTAGACATTAACTTCACAGCAAACTTTTCTTCATATACATGTACTGATAAACAAAACATGTCAAATATAAAGTGATGAATAATATATATTGCCATTGGTTGTCAATATCACACATGCATTACAAAATGTCTTGACTATGATGGATACATTTCCTACATGCATGTCACTGATTGTACATCACTAAATCTCTGAATAACTGAATGCCTTCTCTGTGTTCATTTCATTCAAATTTGATTCCTTGAGCCAGTGGAAGCTCTTTACTGTAGTTGATAGTGCTGAAAATAGAATAAATTTATAAGCAGAAAGTTATTTCCTTCTTTTAGTTGTATTTTACACGGACAGATGTGATGACTCATCACAGGTTACATCCTTCAGAGAATATTTATTTTCTCAAGCTTATGCAATATTATTATTGTACTTTATAAGTCCTACTTTGCTGTTGATAATTGTTTGTGGTAAACAGGTCAAGGTCAAAAGTATCAACCTTAATGGCACTTGAAATTTTCCTCATTAGTGGAGTACGCATGCTAAATGTGTACATGTATCACTAATATTATGAAGGTTATACCAAAGATTGAAACTAGTGACAGATAGACAAAGCAAACACATGTTGTCAAGGTCAAGCAATAAGAAAATACCATATCAATCAAAAGCTCTACACACAAAAATGAACAACCTATCTCTTACTAAAAGAAAGATTTTACTTATGCAAGGGTACAATGTTCTGTATCAAATGAAAGATTTCCTTATAATGAATGTGTAAATGAAATGTGAACATATTTCCTGTAAAAGAGGAGCTGTGCTAATCTGAAAAAAAACAAGAGGCCCAAGTGGGCCTATATCGCTCACCTGAGTACCTAGATTATCAGTCATGCATGAAGGAAGAATTCATTTATTTTTGCATTAATGTGACTAAGTCAAAACAGATGTTGAAAATATGTCAAATTTTATTTCAGGCTAGAATAAAAAACAACACTTTTTTGCACATCCATTCAGGTGATTTTGATATTAAGCATTTCCTTTGTCTCTGCAAGAAGTCATTCAGGGCAACAAGTTAGTCATTTTCTTTAGGTGGGGCCTTTTGTTGACTGATTTCAAGTCTGGGTCATGAACAACAATTGTTTCAAATATTGTCCAGATCTAACTTAAAATTGCCTAATTTCATATGTTGAGTGTTGAGAAACATCTAAAAACTTATTTAGATGTGTAAAGAAATGAAAAAAAAATTTTGACCACAGCTGGATTTGAACCGCTACTCTCCATATTTCAATTACCAAGTGGTATATGTACTATTGTGAGAACTGCTTTTTAGACATGGTGGCATTATCTGTTAACCAATTTGGATGAAATTTACCAAATTGATAGAGGACTTTTAGTACTTCATGTATTCCATGTTTCATTAAAATCTTTCATGTGGTATAACAGCAGAAGTGAAAAATGTGATTGAATTGTTCCTATACACCCTCATTTGGAAGTCTTAAAAAATTCATAGAAAATCCAAAAATTGAGATATTGACAAAATTCTTTCAAAGTAACAATCCTTACCATAATTATGATCACAATAGTCCATAAGAAATCATCATTATCAATTAACTAGGAAATATGACACTTTTTTCTGCATTAAATCACCAAGTCCAAAGAAATGTCGAAAAAAATTCTAAAATTTGATTTTGGAAGGGAACCAAAATGACAATACATCTTCACTCATCCCTCTAGATCATTTCTATGCATTCTGTTTGTCTCTGTATACAGCCCGTATGAAAAAGAATATTGTTAAACGAGGGAACTCTTTTGTGACCTACTCTTGACTATGGTGGCGCCACCTGTAAAGAGGTCTGGACAAAAACAACAGAATTTGAAGAGGATCATAAGTGACTTATTTCTACCAAGATTTATTAAAATCCTTCAAACAGTTTTGTAGAAAAAGTTGAAAATGTGAAAAATGGCCAAACCCCCCCCCCCCCCTTTTTTTTTTTGGAAGTCTTAAACGTAAAATTCCTAATTTCATATGTTGAGTGTTGAGAAACATCTAAAAACTTATCTAGATGTGTAAAAAAAAAAAAAATTTTTTGACCACAGCAGGATTTGAACCGCTACTCTCCATATTTCAATTACCAAGTGGTATATGTACCATTGTGAGACCTACTTTTAGACATGGTGGCATTATCTGTTAACCAATTTGGATGATCCGCACAAAAAACAAAACCTTTGAAAAGGACTATGAGTACTTGCATCCTACCCAGTTTTATCACAATCCTTCAAGTTGTTCTGTAGATCAAGTTGAAGATATGAAAAATTGTCCCCCCCCCCCCTTTTCTTGGAAGTCTTAAAAACTTCATAAAAAATTCAAAAATCGAGATATTGAAAAAATTGCTTCGCACCAGCATTCCTTACCATAGAAATGATTAAATGAAACCAAATGAATGCATCAATGTTTACTAAAAGAAAATAATAACTCTTTAATGCATTAAAATAACAAAGTCCAAAATAAAAATGAAAAAACGTCAAAAATTTGATTTCGGAATGGAACCAAAAATATCAACACTTCTTCCCATATGCCTCTAAATCATTCCTATGCAGTCGGTTTGTCGCTGTATGCACCCGATCTGAATAAGAAGTTTGTCAAAGGAGGGTACCCTCTGTGACCTACTTTTGTCTGTGGTGGTGCCACCTGTTCATGGATCCTGACAAAGATGACCACATTTGTCGGGGACCTTGAGTATTTGATGCATGCCAAGTTTCATTGAATTCCAGCAAGTGGTTCCGAAGAAAAAGTTCAAACTGTGAAATGTTTACACCAATTATCCCACCCCCCTTTTTCTTGAAAATCTTAAAAAATTCATAAAAAATCCAAAACATAAAATATTGAAAAATTTTCTTCGCAGTAGTTTTTCTTACCATCAAAATGATCAAATTAAACCAAATTAATGTATCAATGTTTACTAAAAGAAAAAAATACCTCTTTTCTGCATTAAAACTACCAAGTACAAAAAAACGTCAAAAAAACGTCAAAAATTTGATTTCGGAACGGAACCAAAAATAACAACACTTCTTCACACATCCCTCTAGATCATTCCTATGCATTCGGTTTGTCTCTGTATGCCCCCGGTCTGAAGAAGAAGTTTGTCAAAGGAGGGTACCCTCTTTGACCTACTTTTGCCTGTGGTGGCGCCACCTGTTGATGAATCCGGACAAAAAACAACAACACTTGTAGGGGACCATGAGTACTACATGCTTATCAAGTTTCATCAAATTCTGTTCAGTGGTTCTGGAGAAGAAGTCGAAAATGTGAAAAGTTAACGACGGACGACGGACGACGGACGACGGACGACAGACGACAGACGACGGACGGACGACGGACGACGGACGACGGACGGTGATTGATCACAATAGCTCACTTGAGCCTTTGGCTCAGGTGAGCTAAAAACCCTTTGCCTTGCTATCTACCTATCTAACCAGGGTTCATAGGCATTTGTCTCCATGAGATTACATATATGCCACTGCAATAGTCAGTTCTGGGAAACAAAATACAAACTCCCTGTAAATCTCAACAAGAGCAATGCCAAGAATGGAATCCCCTCGCACGGCAGCAAAATCAAAGACAGTTTGCCAATGTTGACCTTAATCTTTGACCCAGTGACCCAAAATCAATACGGTTCTCCCTCTCATCATCAACAAGTAACTTGTGATATTTGAAAGTGATAAAGCAAAAACTGTAGTGTGTACTATGCCCATAGGATGAAGTGTCGTGGACTCGCACACATTCGTACTAACTTACCCACCCACTCACTTATCCAACTACACACAAACGGCTGCACTTCTATATCCTCTCCAACACTATTGTAAGGAGATAATTAAGGTGATATTTTTTTTTACACAAGAAAAAAATGGTCACAAGTATGCCTACCATGTTGACCTCCTCATGTACTGTTTCCATGCATCGCTGCCAGATTCTCTACCACCACCAGTGTGCTTCTCTCCTCCTAATTACAGAACAGGAAAATCTCCATCAAAATATCATAGAATTATCATAGACACAATAATTAAATTAAAATGTTCTGTATACATATTAACTTAATACATTTGAAACGATTCATCATAAATATCAAACATAACCAATTGTCTGATAATCTTACCAAAAGCACCACCTATCTCAGCTCCACTGGTTGGGATGTTGACATTTACAAGTCCACAATCAGATCCCTTTGGACTGAAACAAATTAGTATTACTTATTTAAAAAAGTCTTAATCACTGAATTCAAAAGTTTCAACAGCATAACCGCTAAGAATATGTAATTAGACAATAATTTATCATCACAAAACATGATCAGGGCCTTAGTGGATAGAGTGATGGGCTTCAACTCAGAATTGATTCTCATTTTTGTCACATCTGCGTTTGAATAAAGGTCACAGCAAGTCACAAAGTTTGATGGTTTCTTCTGGTATTCTGTTTTTCTTCTATCATCACAAAGCACTGGGTGCCACCATGTAAGTGAAATGATTTAAATGCCACATTAAACACTAATTAAATTGATTTCATTGTTCATTTATTCAGCTTTCAACAATTTTTCACCATTATAATGAATATTTTTCATATATGGTTTTTATTTTAGGAGAAATCTTTTGAATTTGAAGTAAACTTCTGATCTGCAGCAAACTGATACAGATTTTGGATTATATAAAATATATTTTACAGTTTTACTAACATGTTAACTTTGCATAATGCCTCAAGACTATAAATGTACATGTAATCATATCACAAATCAAGCACTATATCATAATGTAAAGCCCATGATATCATGCATTGACAATGGGTGAGAATCACCAAACATAATAACATTACCTCCCTGTCCTATTTCATTAGACAAAATGGAACATGTAAAAAATCACTTCCAATTTTTTAACCCACTATTCTATTATGAATGCATTAAACAATCTTTCTTCAACTTTTATTTCCTGTTATCATTAAATTCTAATGAAATGTAACAATGCACTTGCTTGTTAAGCAGTTTCATTAACGCCTCTATAGACAAAATTTCTCCTATGATGTCTCGTCGTAATGCTTTTCACAGCTTTATTTCTAAGTTCAAAAGAAACGGTTCCAAAACAAAATAATGCTTGGAGCTTATGTTTGAAAATATTGAAGAAAGCATAAAGACCTCTGACTCAGTCATATGACAAAAGTCACCACAGACAAAAAAGCACAAAAGAAAGATAAGAGAAAGTCATCAAAAAAATTAATTTGCAATGCAGTTGAAGCACAGACTTATGGCAGTCAATTGAAATAATGCTAGTTACTCAAAGGTGTGGTTTAAAAAAAAATGACAAAGGGAAAAAAAATGATAAGGAATAAGCATGAAAATTTTTTCGGTGAATGGTTGTATAACCTGCAAAAAAAGGACAGAAAACTGCATCAATATATAGATTTCTGTCCTGTTTTCTGTCCTATTTACTTCAAAGCTAAAAATCTAAAATGTTTCAATGAAAACAAATAAATTTCAGGTTTGGTATACAGGTTGTTGTGGTATGTATCACATTGCGACACTTACTTTGTGACATCTATCATGTCACTCATGAAAATACCCACCCTTACCTAGAACAGAGCACATCTTTTCAAACTATAATATTAATTAAAAAAAAAGTCAAAATTGTAAGGGTCCTTTGAAATCACTTTGAATTATGATAGGATGAAATTCTTCAGGTTTTGATGTTTTTAACGAAATGAATAGAAAGATTGTTGTAACCCCACTATTTAGAGTTTCCAGAGGTTTTTGAGTTTTTAATGTATGAGTTGTGGAAGTATGACTGTAACTGGATTTTCTATGACTAGAGTATTTAATTAACTGTCTTTTCCATCAAAGAATGTTTGAAGAGTGACTGCAGATAATGTATAATTCAAGCAATGGAACGTGACCTTTTTGCATTACGTATGACACTTATCATTGATTGTTGCATCATACTGTTTTGCAGTAGTCGATCAGAATCAAACTAGCTGTTAAAGAGTCCATTTTCTCTAGTCCGTTTTCTCTATAAAGGCATGTTCAACGACTGCTGACACACAAGTCAAAACAGTGTATTGAATATTGAAGGTCTTGTATGACATACTGTCTGCCATTCATTTTTAACGGGAAGAAAAGGAAATATACTGACCCAATCCATTTAAATATCTGGCTGAAATCTTTAGTAAAGAGACTGCTTGACAGGCCTTGTTTAACTTCATTGTTCCATTTGAATGCTTCATCCAAATCCTATATAGGAAGAATGTATTACAGTCTAAAGAAAATACAACCAACATCATATATATAGTGATCCAGCAGCAAACACCCTCCAGATGTAGTACAGGTTTTTCTGCTGTTTCAGAGTACCCGGTACTTTTAATGAGTTTTACACTTGTAGTACCAGTGTATAGTTTTGACCCAGCACCATTATGGAGTTTCTATATGCAGGCCATGTCCATGATAAATTGGGATGTACACCTAATACTATGGGTTCCAGTATAGATTTCAACATTGTAAGGAATGCATAATTTATCAATTTTATTCTGATATTGAATAGTGCAAAATGTCTGACCAAAGCATAAAATTTGGTTCTGAAATTTCAAATGTTTCTAAAGATTGTTTAGCATGACATTCCATATATGCTTTATCAAAGCATTTTACTTGGAAGCAATATCATTGTCTCTGTCTGTCTGAGATACTCTGGTTTTCCAGACTTTTTTTCCTTCGAAGTTATTGACTAAAAATACCAATTTTATGACAAACTGAAATAATGGATTTGAAACTGCATATAATTTAATCTCATAATAATAACTATATCAACAATACTGAGATAACTGATCAATTAGAGTGTCTGTGACTAAAGAGTAGGTTTTGCTTTGTCTTTTCAATCACAAATTTTCCAAAGTGTAGTCATGTTCATTTCTGTAAAAATTTAAAACTCCTGTCCTAACTAGCAGTCTTGAAGTCCCAACAGAACTAAATATCATTTATCATATGTACTACATGTATAAAATAACACATATCAATAAGATATTTAGATTCACTATCTCACCTCGTCTCATGTTAAATATTTAAACTTCCTGAGTATTTGCAATTTTGTCTTGTGTCATGACGTTTTCATTTAGATATGATGACCTCATACATCTGATGCACTGCTTACATATTGTGCCTCGTACAACAAACCCAACCATGGTAGCGATGAATGTTTAACATGCCAACTTCCACAAGGAAACAGAACTTCAAATACCTGGTATTACTATTGTATCCGTTATACAAGACACCAACTAGTCAGTAGTGGAGCCAGCATCACTGATTCGGTCATAACACATTATAGTTACCTTGAATTTTATGGCATACACAATAGGAGCAAATGTTTCTTTGTGTACAATAGGAGCATCATGAGCCAATCCCGTTACTATGGTTGGTTCCACAAAGTTACCAGGACGATCTATTACCTACAAGATATGAAATTTTATACCTCATGAATTATGTTGTGAGAAAAAGGTGCTATCCTTATGGCTTTTTTTTCAACTGGATTCCCACTACGAAAAATTTGGTAGAAATAATCAACTCACAATTAATTGAACTCAAAGGTCTATACATCAAACAGTTTGAGATAAGCCGAGATAGGCAGCTAGAGATGTCTATTTCTGTACAGAAATTAGAATCAGGATTTGATATTAGTTTGAGTTTCGGAAAAATCAAGTGATACAAGTTCAAGAAAATGAGAATCAAATGTGCTTTTGTATACTGCTGAATTTTAAAAGTTTGAGTTTCGGAAAAATCAAGTGATACAAGTTCAAGAAAATGAGAATCAAATGTGCTTTTGTATACTGCTGAATTTTAAAAGTGAATTTATTTTCTTTTAAATTTAAAAAAGGGTTTCAACAAATGTGAACATATTTTTGCCCTCTATGAAGTTGAAAAGCTAAATCTGCAAATGCTTCACCTTATGATTATATATGCAAAATTTTTAAGTGTTCAAAGTAACACAAAAAGATGAACAAACTGACACCTGACAAACAGATATAGACAAAGTGATTGCTAAGTATCATCACATTGGGGGGAGGGGGGGGGACATAAACTCTACAAATTCAAAATTTGTCTTTAGAGATACAATTAACAAATTGTATGTACTGTAAATATTCAAAAATTTTAAAAGCTTTTTGCTACAATATCAGTCATATCTTACCTTGCCACCACACTCGATCTTGCCACCCTGGGACTTAGCCTCCTCCACTGCCTTCAAGTACAGATCTACACCCTGCTGACTATGCATAGGTCCATACAAAGTTCCCTCTGTAAAAGGAGAAGGATATAAATACAAAAGGCAGGAGAAAGCTGTCTCTCTGGCCCAAAATATTTTGCTTAGTGTCTACATGCTCTAATAAATGGGCTAAATGTACCTACATAAATAATAAAAACCACCACAATCTTACCCTAGCAACTGGGTCTTTTCATGATGTAGAGTTATCTACATTTTGGGTTGGTCTCTGACTTGGAATAACTGTGCCATACACCAGATGTTTTTTACATGTAAAATTACGGGAAATAAAGGCACAAAAATGACGCTTCCCACACAATTATATGACCCCATGATTTCTACATTAGATACTTACCTATATGTGTTATATCTTAATATCATAAAAATCACGAAATGGAGAGTTAAAATGCTATAAACACATATCTTGACATGTTTCTAGTTATGGAGTGGAACTCAAACAAGATACATTTTCATGCTGTATGGCATTAGTTCTTTTATCTCAGTGAGCTCAAATTATCTTCCATGCTTGCCTTGTAAATGAGCTAAATGCAAAATTGGATGGATAGATAGAAGGACAGGAGAATGGAAGGACAAGAGACAAATTGAAATATGACAATCAATTTATTTTTGTCTATATTCATGGTTAGGCATATAAAATTAGATCTTCTTCAATTGGTTTATCTATATACCTTCTAATGGGTCCCCTATCCTTAGCTGCTTGTATGCCTTCACCAATCTCTCTACAATCTCATCATGAACTTTTTCATGTAAAATCTGAAAAGGTGAAATGCAATGAAGAAAACAAATAAGATTTAGGTTTATAGTATTATACTTATGTACAATAGTGTAGTGGTCATAGGAAACAATGTGTTGCCAGCAAATATAGTTTCAATAGATGAAAAAAAAAACAGGACAGACTAGGGTATCCCAAAGTGTCCCCATATTTTGCCGGGGATAAAAAAAATAATTTTGGAGAAAAAATAGGGAAATTAATTCTTAATATCAGTGCAAATGAACAAAAGTTTATCTAATTTGGTATACAAGAGGTCCAAATGAGTACATCCCTCACCTGAGCACAATCATCATAAAACAAACATACTAAATATTGCCGAAGTAATACCTGTCCCCCACCAGTTTCAATAAATTTAACAAGCCCAAGGGATGTACTATTCCAAAAATAAGCCAATCATAACCAAACTCGCACTTGACCAACAACTAATTAATACAATTTTGCTAAAAACAAAATCTCAAGTCAATAACTTTAATGGTAGCAAAAATGTCCAAAAAAGCAAAGTGTCTCAGACAGAAGGACAAACAAAGGGATTGGAAACCTACAGTTCCCTCTGGTTTTACTAATGGGGGACTAATTCGAGAGTATTAGAGATTTCACAAGTAGAAAGCTGACTTTAGAATCCACACAAACAACAATCCCACATCCCTCTAAATGACTGTGACACATTTAATTTTTCATTCTTTGCAGCTTATTTGAAGTTTCTCCTCAAAAATTAGGGTAAATGTACCCTACTTTGCTTCCATCCTGGATCTACCCTAGAGCAAATCTATCCAAAATACAACACTTATGGGGCCTTGATCTAATAGTGGGTCTCAAGATGAAGACACCAAATCAGATTTGTAGTATTTTGTTTCCTGCAATCTGATTGATTGTCTTACTTGAATGCATAACCTTCGATTTGGTCAACAATATGATACTTGTAGCAGGGAAAAAGGAGGAAAATAACATTTTTTGGTGTTAATATGTGAACTAGAAAGGATAGATATACAGAATATTTCTCAAATTTTCCATATAAAACATTACTTGGAATGATGTACATGACAAAATTCCCATTTATAAGCATGGAATCAGACTCCTATGAAATTTGATAAGGATCAACTAGACCAGAACAGACCTAACCAACAACAAATATCTAAAAACATGACCACTTATACTACTTAGGGTGTCATCCTATATAAGTTTCATTCAAATATACTCAATAACTTTGAAGATGATGCAATTACATTTAAGGATATCACCCCCTGAATTGCTCCTATGCGTCAGATTTCAATTAATACACTGTGTAAGGTTCTCATACCTTGGGAAAGGATATACTTACGAAGAATTAACATCTAGACAAAGGACAGGATATGATATTAAAATGATTAAATACATACCATTGTTATGGCAATGTATAGGTAGATTGCATACATACATACATGTACATACATACATACAGACATACATGTACATACATACATACATACATACATACAGATATACAGACATACATGCATGCATTTCATTTTGATTGTATTCTTTTAGAGGATCCGCCTGCATTTAAATTGGCTACATCCCTTCACTTTTTGCAGCTGTGTTTTCATGCAGAAGATTAGCTAATGATTGGCTATTAAAGCTCTACTTTGTGGAGCTTGGGTAGCTTAGGTCTAGATGGTCAGATGCATGACAGCTAGGTGATTTCGGTACCAGAGGCCGTGGGTTTGAGTTACTGTCGGGGAATGAATATAAGTGAAACATAGGCCGCTTGTTAGCTGTAGTGTCTTTGTGCTTTATATGTTTGTCTAATTTGTCTTTATTTCTACAGGCATTTTTTCGGAGATCCAAGGTCTATAGTACTTACTGATTCTATTTGCACTTACTGATTCTATTTGAACTTTATATGTATGTATGTATGTACATATATATATATACATTTGTATATAAATATATACATGTATAATATAAAATTTATTCATAAAGAAACTTGAGTACGTAGCGCCAAATCATTGAAAATTCAACAATCTGTTAATACTCAATAGTGAGGACTACTTGGGTAGTAGACATAATTTTGTCTGACCTAAAACATTCAAATAATTTTTGAAAAATAAAACAATGACAATATTACACAACACAGAGATACTGACCAGTCTCCTTGTGGTCGTACACCTTTGCCCAGCTGTCCCTGCACAGGCAAATACAGCTGACCGCACCACCATATCAATATCAGCATCATCATTCACTTTTAAATGAAAGAGCTTTAGTTATTTAGCAGTTTCCATTAGTACACTGAAATGCAGCAACACTGCTCAACTTTTGATACACTGTTTTGAATAAAATTATATAACTACCAAACTTAGAGATGCATATGGATGGTAAATGTTATGGTAAGAAAAACAGCTCCCAGGCATTCCAACACACTGACTAATCTCAAATACTGCTCTACATGTACACTGTTGCTACTGCAGTAAACTTGATTTATTTACCTTTCCAACTTCCTATACATATTTAATGTACTGATATACGGGTCAAACAATGATAGTGGATAATACAGTGATTTACATGTATTTTATATCATAATTCTTTTGTTAAACAGTGTAATTGGAATGAACATGACAAACAAGTGCAAGGATACTGAAATGATTCTCCTGTACATTATCTATAATTACAAGACTGAATCTATTATTATATGTATTCAATACATTCCAGTGAGCTACGTCCTTTCAGCTTTCACCTTTTGCTAAGGTGTAAACTGACATTCATTTCTGCCATTGACTTAAAACAAGTAAAAATTACACAGAACTTTAGACAAAAAAGACAACGATTGACTATGTAACATCAGGAAATTGGTTATAACCATATTTGCTACAATCATATGATATTTCATGTAAAGTTAAGGTGATTTTGCCTTTGCTACAAATAAAATTTTGTTACAAGCATGTCTGGAATTGATTTGTATACTGTATAATAAATATCTGAATACCTTTTAGATGTTACAAGGTTACATATGCTATATATTTATTACAATTGAAAAATTCTTGTAAAACAAAAGGCATACCTATAATGGCATTGTTGCCCCCAAGCTCCAGTAAGAATTTACCTACAAAGAACAATATTCATATGGTGTTTAATCTTAAACAGCAGTTTTACAGATAGTAATATATTACAAAACTAATTAAACTAAAAATCTGACGAAGTCAGCAGGGCCTTGCAGGATGCCTGTCATCATGACCTTGACCTTAATTTGGTACCAACAGAAAGGTCTTGTCATAAGGAAAGCAGATGCAAAATATGAAAGCCCTATTTCTAACGGTTCAAAGGTTATGGTTTTTCAAATGCAGGTCAAAGGTCACCATCAAGGCCACATAATCAAAAACTTTGGTACCAAAGGAAAGGTTTTGTCATAAAGAACACACATGCCAATTATGAAAGACTTACTTCTTCAATAGTTATGTTCTATGTTAAAGCTTTTCATATGCAGGTCAAAGGTCACTGTCAAAGTCACATGATCGAAAATTTTGGTACATGTACCAACAGAAAGGTTTTGTCATAAAAAACACACATGCCAATTATGAAAGCTCTACCTGTGACACTGTATTAGATATGACCAATGTTAAAAGATTTTTGCTGATGGACAGATGGACAGACAGAAAGACGGGCAGACAGAGTGATTACTACATGGTATCTGCTTATAAAGTGGGGCCCTACTTTAGGGCCTCAACAACATTTTACAAAATTTCTTCCATAAGATTTGGATAAGAACAGATGGAATATGCAGACTTTTTGGCTACCTATAGTTATTAGGTCAAAGTGGAACATACGCAGTAATTCTTGACCCTTAACAGATGCTTTGGCACACATTCCCACTTCTGTAAACATATCTGGTTATACCGACTACTGAAGTGATAGACCAACTGCTTTTCTGAGGATCACATCCATACTATATTTATACCGCAAGAGTGAAAACATTAATAACATAAACTTCAAGACTTACCAAATCTTTCCTGCACTATCAAAGAAACTTTGTGACCAACCTACAAAGCAAAACAAAATACAAAATTTTTTATCAATAAATTATCAATCAAAATAAAGATAGTAAAGAAAATAACACCATAGTTCTTGAAAAATTGGATGAAAATTTCAACATCACATTCATGTTACACCACACTGAAAAAAGTTTTTACAATAGGGAGCTTGTCCAGAGGTTACAAATACCCCCATATCAGTGAAGTGTTACATTGTTGCTTTGCGAGGGAATAGAAATTAATTTGGACATTCATGTAGAGGATGTAAACTCAGCATTTAAAGTGTAAGATGCATTTCTCATTCACAGATATACTATTAATGTAAGTTTGCTCTATACAGCAATTTAGATATATCATTTCAAGTACTGTAGCCTTTTTTTTTACATTTCAAAAGCAGAAAATAGATATGGACAGGCTACAGATGGAAAGAATTATTTCTATATGCCCCTTTACAACTTTATTTATGGGTAATGCTATTAAAAATGCATGAGTTATTCACTAAAAATGCCATAATACAATTTCTATTTAATTTACATTGAGATTTTATATCAAGATACAACACAAAGTTATTTACTAATTACAGATTTCATTCAGATTCTGCTGCAATTTATGAACTGATTTTAATCAAGGCCAAGGGATTGGTTCTACTCAAATTCTACTTACAGCAGTACTACCTGTGAAGGATAGCAAATTCACTCTCTCATCTTTGGCCATCAGTGTACTAAAAATAAACATGATATGAATATTCAACAATAAGAATAATATCAACATCTGAATGGGAATATAACAAGAAAAATCTCTTTACATCCACAACAGTTTTGCATAGAATCAAAGAGGTGTTTAGTTTGCAATGAGTCAAGGACTTCCTTATATTTGGATATAGTGAGTTTTGCTTATCATTTTATACAAGTCTAATGGGAGAAGTACATGGTAGAGATATGGGAATAGATTTTCCACTGCGACATATCAAAAATTAAACATTTACACTGAAACAGAAATTACAAATTATTGCAAAAAAAAGCCCAAATACATATATATGTATCAATGTTTGAATCATTTCAACAATACCTACCCAATATCAGCTCCTCCCTGAACCAAAGAACATACTGCTCCTGGCATATTATTTGCCTTTAGTACAGATTCCAATATTCTGTGAAAAGATTATTGATACATAATACAGTATAAATACTAAAACTAATACATATATCAGCAATCAAGAGATACCAAATACACCAATGCTTTACAAAACATTTATTCATACACAAACTGCCTTTTAATATTCAAGTTTAAAATGCAGATCTAACAATAAAATTGTACTCAACAAATTATAAATATATTTGAAAACACAGCAAATGTAAATATTTGCAGAAATGATAGATTTCCTGCATGATGTTTATTTTTTGCTAATTTTTTTTTGCAAAAACCTGATTTCTTACAGAGTATTCACTTGTGATTTTTATTGATTCAGGGGTCAAATCTTTATGAGTTTTTGTCAGTTCTTCAGTAAAATAGATCTCTCACCCTTCTATTAAAGCTGTTATAGTTTAATACATATTGTCAAGAAAAACGAAACATACATTTACATGCAAATGAATCTTTTTGCATGTGATGATAATTGCAAGGCCACTACAATACTCACATCATTACCAAGTAAAAGAGCTTCATTAATACATCAAGTTTTGGTCTGGGAGTTCATAGAAAAGAAACTGGCTGAAACCTTGATACTTACTTTGTTATGGCTACACTGACAAGTGGGGTGGTGGGAGCACCTTTCCTGAAGATAGAATAAAGATTCTGATGATCAGTTCATTCTAGCATTAGAAATAGCCATTAATTCAAACTGAAGTTTCCCCATCCAAAATTAATTCCAGAAACCATTGTAGGTCTATCTAGAGACAGGTGCACTATATCTCAAGACAGAAATGACAACAATTCCAGATTATAGACATGAGAAGTTATAAGCTATATTAAAATCTGTTTGACAAACTGGGTCCAGTCGTTCAAAACTACTGATCAAGCAAAAAGTTAAAGTTTGATAGACAGTAAGGTACATTTTCATGGTCACTGTCTTTTAATAAATTTTAAAATTATATTTACTGCAAATCAGTCTTAAAACATGACTAAAATTTATATCAGTTTTTATGAAATGGTAAAATGAAATTCAAGAAATGGGTTTTTTTAAACAACTGACCCCGGAATGACAGATGTATGCAAAGAACAGGTTATTAAAAAACTTATTTTAGAAAATTAAGTAAATTATTGAAATAGATATTACAATACATAAATACCACTATATCCATACTGAAGAAAAACGTGCTTATGTCAGTGGACAAAAAGAAGATTTTGCATTCCTATAAGTTTATAATGTTGGCACCCACCATAAGACTGTGTTTCCACACACCAAAGCAATGGATGTATTCCAACCAAATACCGCTACAGGGAAGTTGAAAGCTGTAATTACACCAACAACACCAAGAGGATTCCAGTTCTCTAACAACATGTGTCCTGGCCCTGGTAAAGAAATATATTATTTAAATGCACTTGTGGCTTCCTTTTTCATAAGGTCAAATTTACTTCTCCCGGGCACCTGATCTCACCTCTGAATTTCAGGGATCCGTGATTGTCCACTGTGATACATTGTTGTTAGTACCATAGTCATGTGATGTGACACTAGTTACTTTCATATTCTACATTAATGTTACACTTACTCCCTTTGCAGCCTGGGCTCGCAAAAAAGTTTCTAGCAGAGGCTTTGACTTAAGTGTTATTGTACCCTTCTTCCTGATGTTATGCAGCAGTGGCACTTTCTGCACAGTGTTTCTTCATATTCATGTTTATATACTGAGTTAATTTAATTTGTTTCATATGCATCTAAGGGCATTCATGGTGGGTGCAGCTAACCAAACAGGAGATGCTCACCCCTTCAGGGCACCTGGTCTCACCTATGATTTTCAGGGGTCCATGAATGTCCACTGTGGTACATTGTTGTTGTGCCAGTTACTTTCATATTTTATTGATAGTCCTTCACTATTCATGATGAGACATATCTCAATTTAACAAGAAAAGAGACCTGGGACATCAGTTAACTATCAAACAAAATACTAACCAATCCAATTTATATCAAGTTATTATTAAAAGTGCACAAAATGTGGTAATATATATTTTTCTCTAACCATTGTGTATAAATCTGATACTATAATAAGGCGAACGTTTTTTTATTAGTTGGATTACGGATCCGCCGACCGTATATTTTTGACTTTTAGAAAAAAAATAAAATACAAATTTCAAATTTTTTTTTCTCTCGCCGACAGTAATAAAAATGAGCAATAAAAAAATAATAAAACTACGGTAACCAACGTGAAAGATATGACTAAAATGTTGATAAAATTACTTAACTCTCGGATTGCACAAGTACTTTCGTTTTTAAATATAGATCGGGTTAGGATTGGGCCGATGCTATATACACGACCGTCGTGTATATAGCCACTGCATAAAGAATTTCTATATACACGAGGATCGTGCGAATAGCTGAAACCGCGGAAATATTCTATATACATGACGGTCTTGCGAATAACAAAACTAGAGCAAATATTAATCACACTTTAATACATTATAAAAAATGAAATGAAAATATAACCATAAGAAGTATATTATGAAGTTTCAAGTTGTTAATTCTTAAGTCCTTGGTATGATAAGAGGGATTTATAGAAGACGACAACGAAGAAGAAGAATTTGGTATTGTAAACGTCCGAGACTTACCGAAGCTCACAAGGTGAAAAGAAGAAAAGAGAAACTTGAATGACCGAGCTAGAAGAAAGACCATACCATCCGCGTGCAACTAGCCAATATTGTCTCTATATACACGAAGATCGTGTAAATAGCCAACCAAAACGTATATTATCAGGGGCGTATATTACGATATGATTTTGTGTAGGCTAAAATGAAGCCGCACGCTTCATACTAGGCGCGTAGCGCCGAAAGGGGGGGTGTAGGTGGGGCCTCGCCCGGGAAAAAAAAACCAAAATGCTGCATTTTTGAGTATACTTGAGTATTTGACATAATAATATTTCAATACAATTTGACAAATATCATGATAGTGAGAAATGGCTTAAAACAAGATATCATAGATTATAAGACTCTTTTATAGGCTGCTATAAAAGATACATCAGTTACAACCGAGGGGTCTCAAAATCAAGTAAAACCCGAAGCTTTCCGAGGGTTTTGCATGATTTTGAGACCCCGAGGGTGTAACTGATGTATCTTTCATAGCAGCCTATAAAAGAGTATTTTTCTCTCAAATTTTTGGCCCAAAATTGAATTTCCAAAAAATCGGAAAATATTTAACTTTATTGAATCAGGAAAATTTTCGTTTTCAGCGTCCTCGAAAATGGTTTATTCTAATGAATAAACCTAGATCAATATTCTCTTTGCCTTAAAATGTAAAACAACGTAGAAAAAGGAGTTTTTATTTGATAAACAAATGAACAAAAATGCAAAAAAAAATCTGCAAAATTTTGTGTAGGCTCGAGCCTTTTAGCCTATATGTAATATACGCCACTGATTAGTCTATATACACGACGATCGTGCAAATAACCAACAGCATCATGTATATCATGCGCGGATACAGAGGAGGGTACCGGGGTCTAGAACCGGAGTCAGGTTAAGTCGTCCCAAAGTGAAGTCGCCCCAAAGTCAAATTGCCCTATATCTGTTAAGTCACCCCATATTGTCAAGTAAGGTCGCCCCACATAGAGATTCATCATTATATTCAAATATATGTTTGAGTTATTAATTATCTTTTTATTGATGAAAATAAAGTTTTATGAATAAATATTTTGGTGTATGTTTACTATAGGATAATTATTGATATCAAATGAAGTCGCCTCGTGCGATTGGTGTCTATCTATACTGCCATTACTGATGTAGAACTTTTCTCTAGTAATTTAAAATCTTTTAATTTTATGAAGGATAAGACATAAGTAGTACAATCATCAATTTAATTAACATGTATTGCAAGTGAACAAATAGATAACTCAAACAATTACCATAAACAGATCGATTTCTACATGACATTGGGGTACTTGACATTATGGGGCGACTTAACCGATATAGGGCGACTTTACTTTGGGGCGACTTCACTTTGGGGCGACTTAACCGTAGACCCTAGAAACCCCCTCCCCCTTTGGCATCCGAAAATTTTTACCAAAAAAAAGGTAATATTTGAGCATTTTTGGGGTTGAACTTCCCCCCCCCCCCCCCTCGTCTAAGAGAAAAATTTCCCTTTTTTGGTTGGACCCACTCTGACAAAAATTTCTGGATCCGCCCATGTATATGGTCTATATACACGACGATCTTGCAAATAGCCAACAACATCATTTATGGTCTATATACACGACGATCTTGCAAATCCTCAGTATTGCCAATAGTCTACAACAATTATGGTCTATGTATGCACAACTAACCTCAAGGGGCAACACATTGGGACCAAGAAAGTCTCTGTGATTTTAGAATTTAAGTCTTTGATTTAGGTCTTCAATATCCATCCAGGCTATTCACACGATCGTCATGTATATATACTGTGACAGACTATATACACTACGGTCGTGTACATAGCCACTACCGGCTATATACACGACCGCCGTGTATATAGCCACTGCTTTGGGAATGCAATTATTTCCAATCCAAACGTGGTACGAGAATGATGGAATCATGGACGTTTCGGTACCTGGATGTTTCGGCACCGATTAAGATGTTTCCGCACCGTAATCGAGACGATTCGGCACTCGTTTAGGACGTTTCGGCACCCATAATAAATTCATTATAGTGACTAGTGATTGTATGAAGGAGGTGGTCCCAAGTAAATCAAGTATTTTCTCGTTTGTTGAGTTAGATAAATTATTAAATATAAGCAGTCAAAAACATGTCTATGTCCCTAAAATTTAGAATTTACTACACTTATGTTGAAAAGATTAGGCCCAAGTTATACTGTTGGGCAATATAATTGTGGCTGACATTATTGAAGATGAGGGCCAGAAAAACCGCGAGTGTTTTAAAGTGTTGGAAAAACTGAGTTTTCAAGTGTTCTGTATTTTTTTTTTTTATTTTTTTCCGACCGACCCAATTTTTGAATTTTAAAATCCGTAATCCAATTTAAAAAAAAAGTTTCGCCTAAACGTTTTTAAAATTTGTTTTCTCCCATTTCATTCCTTAGTTTCACTTCAAGATTGTTCCACTTATATGGCAATGGCATCTCCAAGATGCTTGGCACAGAAATTTAGTTTGATGCAATGGACCCATCTGAAGCAGTAAGAGATCTTTTACTAACTCACTCAAAAGACAGGCCACTGACAAGCTGTCTGTGGGACTTTAACCTTTGACCTCTCAGTCATGAGCCAAGCAACTGAACTACTCCTCCTCTTTCTCCCACTCTTTGTCAAACATACCAGTACTTACATAACAATAGACCTTTTTCATATTAATTTCATCTTCCACTAAATGCCCAACGTACGATGTTTTGTCACTCAAATTTACATCATTGTATTATGACGCAACAATCCTCATCTTGACGTCATAATGGAAATCCCGGGAAAAAGTAGTTTGTCAGACATTTGGTCCCTTATATCATATAAAATATGAAATTTGTGTATTACCTATATATAAAATTTGACAAAACATTCTATGCATTGACATCAGTCATTTTTTATTCTGATGTCTTGATAACGCAATGTCTAACCATATGGTATAAATTATATCCAAAAAATGATTGTTTCTTGAGGAATGGGCTCAAATTACACTGTACAACATTACATTAGGGTAAAAAAAACCCATATTTCTTTTCTGGGAGAAAAGTTGTCCCAGAACACATGGGTAATTCTGTATGAATGAAAGATATGTTAAGTCCCACTTACTTTCAGAGGGGTATACATGACCAGCGAACATTCTGGAGAGGCCAACTGCATAGTCAGCAATATCAATATACTCCTGGACCTCTCCTTCCCCTTCTGGTAAAATCTTACCCATCTCAAGAGATTCCTGTGAAAATCAAAGTCCATCAATAATCATCAATGGGTAAAGCAAAATTCAAGTAACATTCAACATGTAGGGGTACACCATGCTGAATGTTTCTCAAGACAAACATTGCTAAATGATTTTTAAACTCTTTCATGGACTCTTCTCAAAGTCAGAACCCTCTCTAAAGTCAAATTTAACTTTGGCTAATGAATATTCACACATCATACATCTTAAAAGCTTAAACAGGCAAACTCAGAAACTATGAATTCCACTGATTTAATTGAAACTACTGACTTTTTACTTACAAGTTTACCAAGTAAGGTTTTCTTTGCCCGAAGAGCCTCTCCCATTTGTCGAACAATCTCTCCCCTTTGTGGTCCAGGTACCTTAAAAAGTCCATCATATACCGTTTGGTAATCAAACAAGGAATCTAGTGAAAAGACAATGACTGAGCTGGAACAACTGGTTCTGTGAAATTTCAATAATGTATTTACATAATGTTATGTATATTTTTGAAGATCTAAAGAGACAAATAGTATATGTTATGTAAGAAAGCCCTTTACCTCTGCCCAAGCTTCCCAAGCTTCTCTACTGGCTTTGATGGCTTTTTCATAATCAGCAGGACTTGCCTGAAATTCACAAACATAACTGGTCTTGTTGTAGACAAGTACTGAGTCAAATGTGCATTGGCTCTAATGCATACATCTAAACAATCTAATTTCTATAGACAGAATTGGAACTTCATGGTCTTATAACAATTGCAACTTTAATCTACAAAGATTCAAATGGATAAAATTTGTCCTTTTTTAAATTTATTTGTTGTTGTTGGTGCATGTCCTTTTTAAGTTACAATTTAATAAATGATCATTTGTGAGATCAAATCATTTATCATGAAAAAAATATACATAACTGTTGTGTAGGAATATGTTAATGCCATACCTGTGTTACTTTAGCTATTGGTTGATTATTTGTTGGACAATATGATGTTGTCTCCTGGGAAAATATTGAATGAATTTATATCAAATGTTTTCTAATGCAAGGCTAAACATATTAAGAACAAATAGTCACATACCATGCAGTTCAAATATTTCAAAGAAAGTTTACAATACACAGTGCGAGTTCATATATAAAGTCACTTCTGCTAGTTCAGGTCTCTGTGTATAATCACACTGTTTGTGTTACACCTAAATTTACACAGGTTGGAATAGGCCAACTATATTTTGTGTAAAGATTACAAAACATCTGCACTGTATGTAAAAAAGTAGTTAAAGACTGTAAAATGTAAATTATGTCCACCACAGACCTTCCTACAGATGCCTACCATTCACAATCAACCAGCTAGCTTACAAAGCACAACCTTGGTGGCTTAGAATTCACTATATTCATTATCATAACAAACCAGTATAAATATCATACAAGCTACAAATGTTCTTCTTTAAAACTGATTCCACATTCTGACTCACAGAAATTTTTAAGGATTAGAATTATGATGTATAACAAAACATTTAAAAATTATTTTTTTTTGGACAGAAAATTATATTTTTCTAGTAAAAGTTCTCAGTTTTGTGTTCAATCCTATTTTTTTTTCTCCACATTCTACCCTACTTTAAATATTCAAAGTTTCAAATTATTGGTTAATGCATGATTTGATAATAAATTTCACTGACAGCATAGGGGTCCTGCATGATGCCAGAGTTTTGGGATCATTTGTCCTCTCTGTTGAAGAGAGAATGATTCAGTCTACTGAGCGAGTTATTTATATTGATGTATGATGTATTTATCACATTAAGACAAATAATAAGGAACTATGAGGTGTATATAGCTGAAATTACATGTACCTCATGAATGAATTCAATTTACTCCACATTACCCTAAATATATTTTCTGTTAATTATAACTTTGTTTAAAAAAAAAAAAAAATATATATATATATATATATATATATATATATATATATATATATATATATATATATATATATATTTATATATATATATGGGTTGTCTTAAAGCAAATTTTCATGGATCCACCACTGTACTCATCTAACGGGGCACGTCTAAATTGACCAATCACTGCGCAGCATTGTGTCACACCTCCAATTTTTTATCAATAGTCCTTGAACATTGTATCAAGCTACACCAGATAACGGATTGTGCTGAATACACAGTGAACTCTCGAATGTTAAAAATTCACAGGAATGTAGTACATATCGTAACTAAATCGTCAACAAATATAAATTATAATTCAGTCGCTTACGTCTCCGGTTCCACCCCATACACCATAATACACTCCATTATTCGATGGCCCCAGGCCTAGCTCCTTCAACCAAGAATACTTAGGATCCTCTATAAGTAGTCCAGACATTGCTCTGTGGTGGCGAAGAACGAGTAAGTGTGACTTCCGCAGGAGATATGTGGCACGTTTGATTGTTGTCAGAGTCGCCATTTGTTGTTCGCTCTTGTATTTTTCACCTCAGCACATGCGCACCATATTGCAAACATTCAAAGGTCAAAGAACTCCGGGTAATTAACCTTTTAAATTATTGTATACGATGCTTTCATGATAAAGGTTTGTATTTAAATATGTATGGATGTTATGTAGGAACCACAGTAAACCATAGAACTTCGACAGATATACTGGTAGAATGTGCTACACAGATAGTCGACTGACTCGTCGGAAAACAAACGTACACAGGCTGAAAGCTGAATCTGGACGGGTGGATATGTAATTTCTATTGAAACGGTCGGCTCATACCTTCACCACCTTCAGGCCTATCTTCATTTGTCGCCCCTCCCACCCCTTCACTCCCCGATCCCGGAATGAATCCTGGCCGGTAGATGTAGGACGGACCCCATGCATGTTACCCATGTCCCATTTTCTGTTTGTCTTACATGTACATGTTATATATATATCATATCATAATTTTATATATATATATAGACAAGAACCATTACATGTTAATGTGTTACGCCAATAAAGAATTTGAAATTTGAATTTGCACATTGTATCTTGCATTTGTCTCCCTCCCGTCGTTTCTCTCTCCGATCCTTCTCTCGGGCCTCTCTTTCTAACTGCTCTCATATATATTTAATTCGTTTAACCACGACGTGCATTGAATATTCCTGAGCTGGTTAGTGTCTTGGTTAAATGCCAAAACAAAAATTATGTATACATGTCAGTACATTTTCATAGATCTAATACGCTTTAGCAATAACAGAGATATGCATTCCCAGGTAACAACTCGTCAAAAAATATCTCATCATAGGTATTCATTTCCTTCAACGTAGTGTTATATATATATAGATCGTTTTGAAAATTTTGAATAGACTTTGTGTAACTCTATTCCTATTTTTTAAATGCATGACTCGTGTTGACCCAAGCTTGAACTGGCATTGTATATAAACTTATATGTTGAACATTGGCATTGTATATAAATGTTGAACACTGGCATTGTATGTAAATGTTGAACACTGGCATTGTATATAAATGTTGAACACTGCCATTACAACATTTTCTTTCTTTCCATTTTCCATTCATCCTATATTCAGCCAACGATATATGGATTGACTTCAGAGGATCCATATCAACGATAGTAGAAGACGCCATTCCCACCAAGATCAGTAGGAGCCGATATTCAAATCCATGGATGACAACTAGGATCAAACGTCTACTACGTCAACGCCAGAAATCCTTCAGGAAAGCACGGCACACAAAGAAACCCAAGGACCAGGCCCGATATCGACAACTAAAGGCAGCAGCACAGAGGGAAATGAGGTCAGCTCATGATGAGTTCATAGACCAAATAATATGTGGAGAGATGCAGAACAACAGCAAGAGATTCTGGTCATACCTGAAGAGCAAACGTCAGGACTCACAAGGAGTAGCCCCACTGAGGAAGACAGATGGACTCCTGTACTGTGATACTGAATCCAAAGCGGAAATACTCAACCAGCAATTTCATTCCGTATGCACGCGGGAGGATATCACATGGATGCCAAACAAAGGTGCAAGTCCTTATCCAGCGATGCCTTCAATCCAAGTCAGCCAAGCAGGAGTCCACAAGTTACTCAGGAACATCGACTCCTACAAAGCAACAGGACCAGATGGAATCCAAGCCAGGCTTCTACATGAGTATGCAGACCAAATAGCTCCAGCATTGACCAAAGTCTTCCAGATCTCATTGGATTCAGGCACCATCCCAGACGACTGGAGATCAGCTTCTATTGTTCCAGTGTACAAGAAAGGTGATAAGCATCAGGCCTCCAACTACAGACCAGTCTCCCTGACCTCCATCTCCTGTAAATTACTGGAACACATCATCCACAGCCAGGTAATGGACCACTTCGACCAGCACTCTATCCTCAGCAACAGTCAACACGGCTTCAGATCCAAGCGTTCCTGTGAAACTCAGCTAGCCATCACCATAGACAGTATTGCCCGCACTTTAGATCAGGGGGCCAAGTCGACATTGTTCTGCTAGACTTCTCGAAAGCATTTGACAAGGTGCCACATAAGAGATTGCTACATAAGCTGCAGTTCTATGGTGTACGAGACAACACTCTGCTATGGATTAAGGACTTCCTGAACAACAGACAACAAGTTCTTCTAGACGGCCATGCCTCATCTAGTGCAGATGTCCTATCAGGAGTACCACAGGGAACAGTACTTGGCCCGCTGCTCTTCTTCACATTCATCAATGACCTCCCAGAAGCCACCAAGTCAGAAACCAGGTTGTTCGCAGATGATTGTTTACTGTACCGCCCGATCAACAACACAGAGGACAGCAACAGGCTACAGCAAGACCTTACAGCACTTGAGAAGTGGGAAGAAGAGTGGCATATGACCTTCCATCCGGAGAAGTGCGTGGTCATACAGGTCTCATCAAAGCGGAAAACAATCAGTGCAGACTACAGACTACACAGCCATAAGTTAGAAGTAGTGGACTCGAGCAAGTACCTGGGAGTTACTATCAGCAGCAATATGAAGTGGAACAAGCACATTGATGCCATCACAGCGAAAGCCAATAGGACTCTAGGCTTCCTGAAGCGAAATCCCCGAGGTTGCAGAACATCAGCACGGGTTAGAGCCTATGAAGCCATTGTACGTCCAACGCTGGAGTACGCTGCCTCCATATGGGACCCTCACACTAGCGGACAGATCAACCAGATAGAGAAAGTCCAACGTAGAGCGGCACGATTCGCTACAAGGAACTACTGGGATAGGAAAGCAGGCAGCGTCACCAACATGGTCAACTCCTTGGGATGGGAACCGCTACAGATCAGAAGAGTAAAGATCCGCCTTCTGTTGCTATTCAAGATCCAGCACAATCTAGTGGCCATTCCAGCAGAACAATACCTAATCCAGACAGACACCATGACAAGGGGACAACATACCTTTCGCATCCCAACAGCGAAAAAGGATGTATACCGTTTCTCCTTCTTCCCGCGCACCATCAGGGATTGGAACAGACTTCCATCAGCAATGACATCAGCATGTTCCTCGGAGGACTACAGGACTGCAATGGGCAACATACCACCTGCCCACTTCAGCTTATGGTGAGGACAAAAGATTTTAACTTTTTAACTGTATCATACTGCCCTGAGAGGCTTTTATCTTGACTGCCACATGAAGTATAACGCTCAACTTTTGAGTACACTTCGTATTGGAAGAAGAAGAAGAAGAAGAAGAAGATATAGTATCAAGGACTTATAAACAAGGTCTTGTTTGTAAGTTCTTGATAGTATATACATGTATATACATATAATACCGATGATGAAGTGATGATATAAAATATGATCGTGCACGAAATTAACATAGTTACTCACTTGATTGATTGCCTACTACAGTCTTAGAATGTAACATACATTTTCTTGTGAGGGTCGTTACTATATAGCCTTTGATTTTCTGTCTCGTATATAATTGATCGTTTAAGTATTTCTGTATACATAATAAATTTGACATACTCCCATTTGGTGTACAAAAGCACCAAATAGTGGATCGAGTTTCACGAATCCAGTTAAGTGGGTCGTAAGGTGATCAATGGCGTACTGATTTATTTATCTAATGCAATGAGAAAACAAGATAAGGTTAGTTCAGTGTAAGGTGATTGGCGTTTTACTTCGCTTGCAACAATTTTTCACTCATATAAAGACATGGGGAAGCAAATTGAGTTATATATATATATATATATATATATATATATATATATATATATATATATATATATATATATATATATATATATATATATATATGGACTTATTTTCTAAAGGGACTGGAAACTAACCGTCCCACCCTGTACACGGTCGATTTATTTATGTGACAGTGGCCGCGCATGCGCAGTGAAAAGATAGACGCCATTTTGTTTTGATTCTTTCGCCTGATGCAACCAGGGACTTAGATATATATATGTCCCTTATATATATATAATCCTGTGTTTAAAAATGTCTGTCCCAGAAGTGGTGCTAAATGTTGCCGCAGAGCTTATATCTGAAAAAAATCTTGATATTTTAAATATGCTGTACGTGTTACGTGTTGGAGCTATGAGCCTTGTACGACAACTGAAGAGTTGTGGCGACTTATGATTTTTTATATGTCACCACATCTCATGGTCATTTCCTGGCAGGTTCACAAGGGGCTTAACAACAACGACGACGATGGTAGACAAAGAAAAAAATGATAAAAAAAGCTAACAAGAAGGAAGGGTTCCATTCTATAATTATTCAGTTCAACTTCTTCTTAGAAAGGTTGTGGGGTTTTGCCACCAGCAATATGATTGTCCAAAAATTGTCTTTTTACTTTGTGGTAGCATTTTCCACCAAAGTGAGAATGTCTATATTCCTGAACCACTCTCTCCATTCAGGATGAACCTAAAGTGTGCAATATTTCACGTAAAATTTTAAATGATGATAAAGTATACCCCGGGAATAAGTTTTAATGGTAGTTAAATTTTTCTGTTCATAGCCTATCATAATACTTTGTTGTTTCATTTAGCTTTTTTTTTTGGAAACCAAATTGTTCCATGTGCCATTTGATAACTTTTGATACTCCTGATCAAAAGTGATCTGGAGTATCAAAATTATCAAATGAAACATGTCATAAATTATACACAAGTCTTAAATTTTCTTTAATTCTCTCCTCATAAGATGTATTTAGCATAATATCTCAAAAATTTCTGATTTTGCATTGAAGGAGATTTACGCCACTGCTTGATTTCAACAATTTACGTTTTGTATCATTAAACTCACAATGAATAATTTGTAACGTAAATTTATGCTTTCTGGCGCCAAAAATTCAATGTATTATACAAAGTGATCTGGTATGGAAATCGTTTAAAATGACTGAATAATACTTCTGAACAATGCATTTCAAAAAGAATCAACAAAACAATCAAAACTTTACTTGCCTGTCAATCATAAAGATTTTATCCAAACAAATTTAAAATGTAAATATTTCAATAAATCTTATTAAATCTTCACGTTAGTACATTCCTTTTTAAAGCTTATATTTATTCTTTCCCTCTGTTTTTCCCTCTCAAGGTGACATAGTGCCTTGGATTCAACCGAAGCACTGAGTGATCTTTTAAGTGCCACGTCTATCGTGAGATGGTGCCTTAGACCCAGTCTAAGCAACAAGTGATCTTTTACGTGCCTCGTCTATACTGACATGGTGCCTTGGATCCAACCGAAGCTCTAAGTGATCTTTTACGAGCCACGTTTTCGTGACATGGTGCTTGGATCCAGCCGGAGCAGTGAGTGATCTTTTACGTGCCACGTCTATAGTGACATGGTGCCTTTAGTGCCATGGCTTTTACTGTCTCATCCGAGAGACAGGACACAGATGAACCTCCGGTGGCACTCGAACAAAGAACCTCTCGGGAACGAGCCAAGTATCTAACCGATTAAACTACGCCGGAACGGATGTTATATATGTATGGATGGATGTTATATATGTATGGATGGATTTTATGCATATATGGGTGGATATTATGTATCTATGGATGGATATTATGTATGTATGGATGGATGTTATGTATATATGTATGGATGTTAGGTATGTATGGATGAATGTTATGTATGGATGGATGGATGTTATGTATATATGTATGTATGGATATTATGTGTATATGGATAGATGTTATGTATGGATGGATGGATATTATGTATGTATGGATTAATGTTATGTATGTATGGATGAATGTTATCTATGTATGGATGGATGTTATGTATGCATGGATGGATGGATGTTATGTATGTATGAATGAATGCTATGTATGTATGGATGAATGTTATGTATGTATGGATGGATGTTATGTATGTATGGGTGGATGTTATGTATGGATGGATGGATATTATGTATGTATGTATGGACGGATGTTATGTATGTATGGACGGATGTTATGTATGTATGGACAGATATTATGTATGTGTGTGTATGTATGTATGTATGTATGTATGTATGTATGTATGTATGTATGTATGTATGTATGTATGCATGCATGCATTTATGTATGTATGTATGTATGTATGTATGTATGTATGTATGTATGTATGTATGTATGCATGCATGCATGCATGCATGCATGCATGCATGCATGGATGTATGGATGGATGGATTACACCTTTTCTTTCAGTTTAAATCAGCAAATGGTGCACACATACTTGATTATATACGTTTTATTACGTATGACAGAGTAAGGCAGGCTTGCTCGTCTTATTTAACACTGAATGCACGGTAATCAGCGTGATTCAGCTAGTCTTTCTCTTCAAGTAAAACAAGTAAATACTTTATTTCTATTTCAAACTACCTGAATTCTTTTATTTTCAGAATTGTCTCTGATAGAAATGATATATTCAAATAGTCATCATACGATGCTATCTACGTATACAGTCGTTTGCACTACCAATCTGTTGCTAGTATAAATTAATTATTCATTGACGCCGTTCATTGATGAACCTCATTTATCCAAACATGTTTTTAGAGTAGCTATTCTTGTTGAAAAAGAAAAGACTTTATATAAAACATTATTCATTGCATTTGAAACGAGAATGATGGTATACATGTAATGAAATCTAAAATCAACAACCATTGAAACAAAACCCAATGCATACAAGCCAGGAATCTTATTTATATTTACAATGAATTATTAGACAGATAGTTAATCAAGTACACAATCAAGAGGACAATGGACCTTACTAATAGGTTACCTGATAGACCGCCATGGCAAAAAAAATTTCATTGTTTTAATCATGCTATCTAAGATAGTAAACAACCCTAATGGATTTTGGGATTCTTCCTTCCACTGCTATTTTCTTTGATATATCAAACAAATATACCCAAGACTTTAGTAATAATGTATAACTTGAAATACGAAAGTTATAATCGCAGAATGAATAAAGACACGCACAACTGGTAGCTTACCGTGACCGGTTACACGACCAATTTTCAAAAGGGGTAAGCCAGATCATTGATTGATTGATTATGATGCTAATTATTCGAATGTTTCTCCCGTCACGTTTTTATGATTTGAATAATGAAGTATTTAACAACTAAATCATAAATCTACGAAGAACAAAGTACATGCTGTCCTAAAACAGAGTTAGAATACAAGAAACTAATGGATATCTATCGTGGTACCATAATTAATGATTTAAAGCTACAATTAATTTCATATATAGATAATAGTCGAGGGGGATATGGAAAACGGCAGACGTAGTTCAAACAAGTTGATGACGGGATATCGTGGTGTAATACATGCCTGGCCATTTCCGTTTTAGTCGCATGTGAATTAACGAAACAAGAGGCCCAAGTGGACCTATATCGCTCACCTGAGTACCTAGATGATCAGTCATGCATGAAGGAAGAATTCATTTATTTTTGCATTAATGTGACTAAGTCAACACAGATGTTGAAAATATGTCAAATTTTATTTCAGGCTAGAATAAAAAACAACACTTTTTTGCACATCCATTCAGGTGATTTTGATATTAAGCATTTCCTTTGTCTCTGCAAGAAGTCATTCAGGGCAACAAGTTAGTCATTTTCTTTAGATGGGGCCTTTTGTTGACTGATTTCAAGTCTGGGTCATGAACAATAATTGTTTCAAATATTGTCCAGATCTAACTTAAAATTGCCTAATTTCATATGTTGAGAGTTGAGAAACATCTAAAAACTTATTTAGATGTGTAAATAAAAAAAAATTTTTTTGACCACAGCTGGATTTGAACCGCTACTCTCCATATTTCAATTACCAAGTGGTATATGTACCATTGTGAGACCTACTTTTTAGACATGGTGGCATTATCTGTTAACCAATTTGGATGAAATTTACCAAATTGATAGAGGACTTTTAGTACTTCATGTATTCCATGTTTCATTAAAATCTTTCATGTGGTTTTGTAGAAAAAGTTGAAAATGTGAAAAATGGCCAACCCCCCCCCCCCCCTTTTTTTTGGAAGTCTTAAAAAATTCATAAAAAATCCAAAAATTGAGATAATGACAAAATTCTTTCACAATAATATTCCTTACCACAATTATGATCAAAATAGTCATTAAGAAATCATCAATATCAATTAACTGAAAAACGTGACACTTTTCTTAATTGAAATGACTAAGTCCAGAAACACGTCAAAAAAGCGTAAATTTCTATTTGACGGATCTTAACCCCGAACACAATTTTAAATAACCCATCTTTATAGATTGTTGAAATGCAATTAGTTTCCCCATTTATGTACTGGTTCTGGAGAAGAAGATGTTTGAAGAGGGGTACCCTTTTGGGCACTTTTGGTCCCGCCCTGGATCCACCCCTGAGGGAATCTGGATCCCGAACACAATTTTAGTAGGGGACCTTGAGTACATCATTTACACAAAGTTTGATCCAAATCTGCAATGTAGTTCCAGAGAAGAAGTCGAAAATGTGAAAAAGTTAACGACGGACGACGATGACGACGAAGACGACGCCGCCGCCGCTGACGACGACGACGACGGACGGCGCACTATGACTATAGCTCACTTGAGCATTTGGCTCAGGTGAGCTAAAAAAGTAAATCAAAATGGGATTTAACGAACATTTTTATGGGTTCCGTTGTTACACGATTGGAAGGCGTTATTTTACTAGGAAAACTAAGATTCCCAAGTGTAAACCATGGAATACATATGTGAACCAATCAAATATTATATATGTTCCCCAAGCTGTATAAACTATAAAGATGAATATCGATAGTTAGCTTTTATTTTCCCTCTATAATCAGTAGAAGTTAACCTATACTTATTCATACCTTAAGTAAATACATTTAAGACCTCTTTGCATCAACTGTTTTTTATGAACGTGTTTTACATAATGAAGTCTCATTTATTGAAAGTTTAGTGACTGTCGGTTTGATAAAATGGCAAGAAAGGATTTTATAAATGGTTGTTGATTGTGCATGTTTGACTTTCTGTCGGCATCGCATTTGTCATGTACTCGTGAGCGAACGCTTTGATAGTGCTGTAGATGTCTTTGCTTTGCTTAGGATGGATTCCGATGAGTGATAGTGTTCTTTCACCTACCATTTTCGACTTCGCCCACCTTCTTTTTAAATAAACGGTGTAAAGACAATTTCACGATCACGGATGTACCATCTCCATGTGTGAAAATCTAACGAATGCGGAAAACTATATTTTCGTTTTTCTCTGTGATTAATAAGACAACAGCGGATGTCTAAAACAGAGGCTTATTGTAGGAGTTTATGTGTAAATCAGCTTTTACATAACGTGCAAAATCAATATCTGATCTTATGTAGATGTCTGATCTAAAATTCAATAAACTTATTTAAACTGTATAATGTACATGTACACATATGCAAGAATGACTTGTACTACATGTAGTAACGCACATACAAAATCTGACAACCATACCATTTGTCACCTGGTTCTTTGACCTCTAGAAGATAAACGACTACTTCCATAGACAGATGTGATTATTGATCCTTCAGAGCGGTTAACTGATGGGGATGTAATTACTCAAGGTTTCAGTGGTTTATATATAGTTTATCTGATAAAATAAGAATTAACGTAAGAATAAGGTTATTTAAATTCATCACAGGCATGCATGTAATTCGAAACAATTTAAATTATATCGTCTATACCACAGGCGAGGATCGTTGAAGTTATACAAACGGAAAAGAAGTTTCGTTGTGACCAACAGCCTCTAATATGAAGGTTCCGTCGTCCAATAGTCCTTAGGTCCGATAAATCTCGCTTTTTAGTAGTACGTATGTGCTATGATCCGATTCACTCAAAATTCAGTGTTATATGATGCTCAGTATTTCGAAAGTCCATTGGTATATAGATCTGAAGGAACAAAAATAAAACCATTGATCTATTGTATTTATTAAACACTGGGCAATCCTGCATAGGACTTGCTACTTTTAAAACACTACTCATAAAGATAGTGAATGGAATTTTTTATTTTTAACTTAAGACTTATCGTTACTTCGATTAAACAGGAATTTCGGATTATCGAAACTTTCGGTTTACAGGTTAGTTACCTTATCGTGATATATCCTACAGATACCCGTCATTTACTCGAATACAAATGTCGGATTTCTGCTTATATATTCAAAATAATTCCCTCTGGGTGGTATACATTTTGCGTTTTCGGGCCAGGTTTGTTTGTTGATGAATATTCCATTTTGAATATTTGTATCATCTTTCGGCTCAAATCTCACTGAGTCACGTGATCCCATCCCAGGGTCTTCAGGAAAATAATTGAATGGCATGAGGAAGAAGCTCAGGTCTAATCCAGGCGTATGTGTGACAGGCAAGTCTTCCGAGTGAGGAATATGATGAGTTCCCATGGTTACCCAAGCTACTAGATCCTGAAAAGACAAAATATAAACTATGACATCTGCCTTTCTTCATTTCATACGCATATTTCAATTTGTGTAATGAAATCAAATAATGCGCATATGTATACAGCATGTATTTGGAAAATTTCTATATTTTTTTTTTTAGAAAAGACTGCCACTGAATTCACAGTGTTTGTTAAGTATATTAGAGACAAATTTACTTTTCTTTAATGAGAACAAATGATAGAATAAATATTCGATCTGTAACTTTTTTGAGAATATAACAAGCAAATTCAGAGAATTGTGGTCCCCCCTTTAGGGGTTCTATCAGTAAGGGTGCAGTGATATGTGACAGATTGTTATGGTTGTGCATGTCTACAGACACACATGCCAAAAATTGCTAAAAAACCCTAAGCAAATTTAGAGAATTGTGGTCCCCCGCTTGGGAGCTCTATCAGTAAGGGTGCAGTGATCTAGTGTGACATATTGTCATGGTTGTGCATGTCTACAGACACACATGCCAAATATGAAGGCCCTACGTCTTACGATTAAAAAGTTATATTGAAGTAGGTCAGAGGTCACGGTCAAGGTCACATGATAAAGAATTCTGGTACCAACGGAAAGGTATTGCATTTAGGGACACACATGCCAAATATGAAGGCCCTACGTCTTACGGTTAAAAAGTTACATTGAAGTAGGTCAGAGGTCACGGTCAAGGTCACATGATAAAGAATTCTGGTTTCAACGGAAAGGTATTGCAATTAGGGACACACATGCCAAATATGAATGCCCTATGTCTTACGGTTAAAAGGTTATGACCAAAATTAAAGTTTTTGTGACAGACGGACAGACAGACAGGCGAATGAGTTTTGATGTTCCCACGCTTTCGCGAAAAGGGGTGCAACAAGAGCAACGATTTTTATTCAAATCCATGTTAGGGGTAAAGAGTTATGGCCCGAACAAAGACTTACACATTATATGCATAGTGACCTTGACTGCAGATAGATTTTTGAGTCAGGTCATGACACACCCTTGGGTCCTGGGCAACAATTCTGTGAAATATTATTCGGATCCATGCAATGAGCAACAAGGATTTTTTTTTTACCAAGTAGTACTACAACCTTGACCTTTGACCTCTGACCTTGAAAAACAATAGGCTTGTCTTAGCTGAGTAGTAAGTGTACCAAGTTTGACAGTCCTAGCTCCAACAGTGTGATCTGTATCCTGCCTACAAGGGTTTTCTACCAAGTAGTACTACGACATTGACCTTGGACCTCTGACAATGAAAAAAAAATGGGCGTCTTTGTCTTGGCATAAGGAGTAAAGGTACCAAGTCTGACAGTCTTAGCCCCAAGGGTTTGGTCTGACAGACGGACAACGCCAAACATGTACCATAATACGTACCGTCAAAGACGGGCGTATAAAAAGGAATAACAACTGTGTAGACACTGGCACCTATAACACACGTGCACACTGATATTGATTAAAATGTATTTATACGTACAAGTGACGTAAAGTTTATTCTCATATAATAAACTTATTCTTTAATTTATATCATTATTATCTTCATCGTAATTTATTTACCTGTTCGTATCCCACTCATACCTATACCGGAATATCTCTCTGGTTTAGTGTTTAAAATAAAATGAAAGAACTTCATTGTTACATGTTCATTAAGATATACCCTTAAAAACCAACTTTCTATGGAAACACGTCCTTAGAATGTGATTAGACGGTTAAAACATTGGAGGTGATATTTACTACACTTAAAAGGCAGGCAATGAAAATAAAATGTATAAAACAGGGGCAATGAACAGTTTATCTAGCTGTATACAAGTTATCTTGTTAGAAGTGATTTTGGTCTGATGCAGGTGATTTGCAGTTTTAAACGGAAATGGTCAAAGATCCTAAAAAATTATACATGTATGTAATCTACAAGATAGATAAACTTACTTGATCGACAATATTCTCATTATCGGAATAGAATTTCCTAATGTCAGCATTTGGTTTATTAGAGTCGAAAGCTGCATATTTAGAGGAACTAAACCGTTCGTTTTCCTTCCTTTTCGTCACAATCATTTGGTATCTCATCCAAGCAGCAGAGGGTTCGTTCCCAACTCCCTCTGGTCGTAATGCCGGGGCCATTCCTTTGTTTTCTATTCGATAGGCTCTATGGTTACCCTCCGGCGACTTGACGTTTTCATTGTAGAATATGTGATATTTGGGTTTACGGAAATCAAATTTCAGAAGTGCTTCGGACTCGGTTCTTTTGAGAGTTTTCCGTATTTTATTCTGGTACCACACTGCATCCGGTTCCGAAGAGAACGGATGCTGGATTTTGTTGCCAACTACATCCAGAGTTTGATATCTGTTACTGACGCCATTGATATCTATGTCAACTTTGAAGTTAAATGCATGGTAATGAAGATTTCCTACTATCTTTTCATTCAGTCTGAATCCATATTTGTCGTCATTCTCTTTGTTGAAGAGTGACGGCAAAATATAACCTGTAGGCGTTACCTTGACTTGCATCACTCCATTTTGGTGGAAAATGAAATCGAAAAAATAATCATAGTTTGTAATTGTGGCGATGGTCCTTAAAACTAGAACATTGCCTGGAGTACCTTCAAAGAATTGTCCATGTACGCGATACCGTGAAAAATGCCGTCTCAAAGGTTGTTCAGTATTTTGTTCAAACACACAGAAAGCATTGTTTACACGGACTGGTTCTGACGAAAATTCTGTTGCCAAGTACCTATGTATGAAAGTAGCACTGATTGGACAATCTATACCCGGAACTAAACCAGGGATATTTTGACCAATCATAACGAATGAATCAAAGAAATTTGCGTATATATGTGCAGGTTCGGCACCGGAATAAAAGACAATTAAATCTTGTAAACTTAATTCATACACAATCGTCTTTCCCAGGTATCGGATATCATACAGCTGGGGGCCATGTACAGGCGATAACCGGAAACGGAACTGCCAGTTCATATATTTCACCTCTTGTGCAACAACTGAATATCTTTTGCCCTCCGGTTCATATTGTCTTGGTGGTGTTACTGGTTTTGATGGGAATATATGACCTCTTCTTTGCATTTTAGAAAATAAATTTCGGTCCTCGAGAGGAAATGGGACAATAATTCTAGGAAAATCCTGTTGTCTTGAGTGCATTGCTAGAGCATGAAGAGAGTCGTATAACATATTATTGTACCAAACTTTTTCTATGACATATATAGGACCGTCTGTAAGTACAAGGATAGCAAAATCTACAGGATGCAATGCAAAATACTCTACAAACTGATGCATCCAAAGCCACATCCTGCGTTCACCTGGACGTTTTGAAACACCAGGACCCATTGGGGAAACGAAGTTGAAAATCAAACATCTATCGACACAGTTCACTGTTCGACCACCAAAGCTCTGTTCTAAAAGCGGACGAATAATTCTATCACATTCTTTGTTCAGCATATCGATTACTCCCACTATTTCAGCTTGAGTAATCGGACGATGTTCAAAAGGGACGATATCCTTTACAATATGCCTTCTTGGCTTTGGTAATGGTTCCACCACATATTCCACCCCGACTGGTGGATATTCATCACCACGAAATATGGTAACGATAGCAGAACGTATTGGCCGTGGACCGGCATGATACTCTTTGAAGTATCTCAGCACCTCAGTCTTACTTGGAAGGAATAAGTCCATGCTGAAGACATAGCTGGAGTTGACACGAGCCCGATTTGGACGCACAAGGCGGAGGTCCGGTTGACGGTAGATGTACTCTTGGATTCCTGCTATTTCTTTCCTAGTCAAATCATGGAAAATCGAAGGGTAGTCTGGTTCAGACAGATCTACTCTGCTTATGGTAGAATCCACTTTGCAGTCGAGTGATAAACATGACTTAAGAAGTAGAATAACGACAATGATCGTATACATTGTTTGTCTCCAAAGATTCCGGATGTACATTCTGATAAGTCAAAAGAAAATCGTTGTGAACGTTCTACCACCATATGCTAGAAATCGCCTTGTCAAAGCTGTGGCGTATTCAACAGTTGTTTGCTTTTCTTAGTAACGTATGAAGATTTAAATTAAAGTAAATCTGTTATATACAAAAGATGATACGATTCAATTTATCAAAATTACTAAATCCTTCGTTTTCATATTTCATTTAGTATTTATATGCAAGTTATATCGCACATCCATTAAAGTTCGCGAACCGTAACAATACGCCTAGAAGTGTCCCCCGTCCAATTGCTCTACTGATCGGAAGTTGATCTTAGTCTGACGATCAATTACGGTCGACACGTCATTTAAAGTTAAGAATGATATATATGGACATCTACGTCACAACGTCATCAAACATGCACTTTAGTGCTAAAGGTAAAGATATGTTTTAAATATATCCATTTCATTTCTAATGTATTCAGGTAAATCGCAAAATTCGATTAGTATGCACAATTTATATATTAATGTAAAATTGAGTACATGTAAAACTTAGGCTGTTTTCGTTTTCTGTTTTACATAATCATTCAAACTGTGTGCTATAAATCCCCGATGAATAAACAGGATATACGAATTTTCACTGGCTTATAGTTTTATTATCAAGCTAAATACAATCGCGAAAAAGACTCATAATAAAATGTCTATTTATATTATTTATTTTTATCATGTTGAAAGTTGAAGGAATTTGGCTTCTCTTTGCAGTCGGTTTCAATTTAGGATAAGCCTATTTTCTACAGTGTTCATCCGCTTTAAACAGATGTATACTATACTCGGCTAAAGGACTGCATAATATAAATCCTAAAGAATCGTATGCTGATCATAGAACATTCAGTTATATGAACTAAAGGCATGAGATATATCATTACCAATGTCATGTTATTATTGATAATAAATTTCTCTTAATCTGATAACTTCGCATAGATAACGTAGTATATCGGATATTTTTACTCTTCTTGCTACCTTTTGATATTACGCTGAAGGATATTTGCCTTAGGGACACTGCAGCAGTGTGTACATGTAGAAGAAAGGAAATAAGCGATTTTGTACTCAATATATAGTTCTCATATGGTAAAAAGTAATATTACAGTTAATACACTTCAAAAATCCTTATTATGTTACACTAAAGTTTTAAAAATTCATTATACTTAAATTTTGACATAACAATTTAGATTGTTATAATAATGTTTAAGCATAATAAATGTTTTAAACTTTAATGTTTATTCTAAAATCTCTAAATTTGCTAATGAAGTTGCACTTTCTATTAAAGTGTGTGAGTCATTATAAAGAAAGGAGTAATGTTTTTGATAGCAAGACCTTATGGGAAACACTCTTGTTGTAAAAACTCATTTCTGCTAAGTAGAAAGGCAATAAGAGGCCGAAGTGGGCTTATATCGCTCATCTGAGCACATTTTCCTCACTCACTAACAACTGCTTGAAGAAATTCGTAGATACATTAATTTGTATATTCTCTTGCTTATTATTTATTTTGAATAAATCAAGACAATGATACAAAAATATGTGAAAAAGATACTAAGTCAGAATTCTTTTTCCATCCCCCTCTGTTAAAAGTAAAAGTTAACTTTAAAATAGATATTTTTATGGCTACTCCGTGTATACTAGTATTGAATAAATGTACATGTAAAGTCTTCAAAAATGTGTGAAAAAGGCCATTTGTTTTTCTAATATGACTCACATGGAGTTGCAAATCACTTAAAAACTTGTAAAATGAACTGAAACATATTTTTGCCTCCAACGGTGTTTGAACCTCTAATCTTCAGCATGCAGAAATGGCCTTTATCAAAAAAAAAAACCGTCATGATACATCCAGATAACACATTTTTCACAAAATACTTTCAAATAACCGTTGAAATAGATATTTACAAATAAATGTTAGCAAATAAATGCTTTATTGCCTCTCTGTATTGAATAAATCATTATAAATAAATAAAATGACACCAATGTGTGAAAATGACTAATTCCAAAAAATACACCAAAAATGAAAAAAAGGATGAGGCGGGGGACCAAACACAACAACACTTGGTAACAGTCCACGAGTAATACAAGTGTACCAAGTTTGATTAAAATCTGTCCAGCAGTTTAGGAAAAGGTGAAAATGTGGACGTTTCGACGACAGACGGAGAACTGACAAAGCGCTTTATGACAATAGCTCATTCGAGCCATCTGTTCAGCTGAAAGCTGTGATCCTTAGGAATCTTTGTATGAAATAAGAAAGCCCCAACACTTACGGTTTAAAAAATGATAGCTAATGTTTAGCTTTTGAAAGTAGGTCAAAGTTCACAAGGTCAAAACTCTTTTACCAAACTCTGATCCTGGGAAATCTATACATGAAATATGTCGTATCTTTCACGGTTAAATAGATATAGCTTAGATGAAAGTTTTTTAAAAGGAGATCAAAGTTCAAGGTCATTATGTTATAAATCATGGTATCAAATTAAAGCTCTATAGCCCGTTTTGCTCAAGATCTTACAACAAATCTACATATGAAATATTCAACCTCCATTTCTCGTGAGTCAAAAGATGTAGCCCAGGTAAAAGTTTTTTGAAACCCAAGTCAAAGTCTAAGGTTAAGGCAACTAGGTCAAAGGCCATGATATCGAACGGAAGTTCAGCTGGTCCTGAAGAATCTATACGTGAATTATGAAAGCCCTCTTATCGTTCATAAGTTAAAGTTTTTGTCTACACGGACGCCAACAATGACAACAGCTCTCCGGCTCTTATGTCGGTAGCGTAGTATAACTTATAATGTTTATATATACATGTATATAACAGAAAAATATTATATTCTCAGACTGGTATGACCTTGACCCAAGTCTTGTTAAATCACATCAAGTTCCATGTAAGTTCTTCAGTTATAGGCAACAAAGACATTCTCCGTCTTCACTAAAGCGACGATTCTTTCACGTGTCAAAATTGGTATTTTAAAGAAGGGAGGTAGATTTATAGCTAGATATGCTTAAATTACAATAACCACTGGTCTGCCACCGTAACCGTATAACATCTGTAAACCATCGTTATATACAAGTCTGAAGGCATTCCCATAAAGAGTTAAAAAGATACAGCCAAGATACAATTTTAATTATTTCAACAAAAGAGGAGACAAAGGTCACTTTAATAAAGGTGGTACGTCTACCACTGAAAAGAATCCAACGTCAATTTTATAAGGCCATATTTTCAGTGCCTGAATGCCCAGAATATGTATTCAGATGATATTTTAAAGGAATATATTGTGGGCAGATTTAAGTTTATGAAGGTCCAATGGATTATCAAGCAGCTGACCTGGTCACCTATAATGATCTTAACTATACAAGGATTCTCTTAAGACAGGTGAATTCCTACATATAAACCAATTCCATGTCAAACTATCATGTTAAATAGCTATCATTAGTCTGAATGCCGGGGGCAGGCTTGGTGTAGTGGTTAAGCGCTTGGCTTGCGGCGCCGACGATCCGGGTTCGATTCCCGAGTTGCGCCACTATGTTTAAGAGGTTGGTAACCTCCTGCTTCCATGTCGCGATATAACTGAAATATTGTTGAAAGCGACGTAAAACACCAATCAACTAACTAACTAGTCTGAATGCCTTTGTGTATTACATGAGTTTATCGACTTATAATTCACAGTGGCACAGTTCTGTGGATCTCAAACAGAGAAACAATCTGGATACTGATCACAGATTGCTTACAACATAGACTCTGAATGCAAATACCAACTCTGCTTCCTGTCTTTATTAACCACTGAATACAACAACATGTATTTCAACTACAAAAAAATATAATAATTTATTGTTTGTCAAGGACTCATTTATTTCATATCTAATATGAACACATCACCTAGTGTTTTTAAAGATCTCTCAATGTTCATGTACACATAAAATTGCAAACACTTCATGTGACAAAAATACAATGAGGTTATAACTGTGGAATGTATTTTATAACAATATTGTCTTGGAGTGCATGTTATGCTACATCAATTACAGATTACCTACAGATTTATAACATATCAAATCATGTAAATGTATATAAAAATAAACCCTATCACATTCGATCACGTATGTTAAGACTCGCACCATATCAGGTTCTCTTCAATATAATAAATCTACGATTTTCTAGATCTAGAACTTGATCTAGATATAGATGTTCTACTAGATGTGTTTCTAGACTCGGCTCTAGACCTTGTATCAGATTTTCTGTCTTCCTTGTTGGTACATCCAGAATCACCATATGCATCTGACATACTTCCTGGACGTGTCACTTTAGGTAAAGGATGTGGCTTTTTCAATAGACCAGTTTCATCCAGTTTGCTCATGCTCCCTGATTTCCTTAACTGAAGAGTTCTATTTGGTACAAAAGTGTTAGGAGTATAACTTTTCGGCTTCTTTTTTATTTTCTTCAATACATCAGATTTACCTTGTGGAGGAAGTCCAGCCTCTTGGATACTTGATTTCAGGTTATTGTATTGATTAACTTCCTCAGTTTCTATGGAATTGTTACTTGATTTTTCAGTAGGGAAATCCCACTGTCTTTCAACTTCTGTGGAATCATTCCAAGGGTTTTTCAGTGTTTTGGAATCAATCGATGGATTTATCACTTCTGTAAAATTACTTGAAAATTGCTCTAGATCTAATGAATTACTCAAAGATTTTTCAACTTCGGTAGAATCATTCCATGGTTTACTCTGAAAAGGAGTATTACCATGTACATGTACTCTTAAACTTTGTTCAAATTGTTTCAACACAGACTCTTGTAAATTTGGTTGAACTATAACAACATTTTCCTCTTTATGTTTATCTCTCTCTTTTAGATAAATCATCACATCTTCTCTCTCTGGTAACAATTTCTCCTCCTCGACTTGTCCACAATCTAAAGCAGAATGATTTTGATATTTGTTTTCCTGTTGATCTAGAAATTCTTTTAATTCTTCTTCCTTTTCTTCTTGTTGTTTCTTTAAGTCATGTTTTTCCTTCACAGCTTTGTCTCTTTCTAACTGACATTTTTTCACCAGCTTATCTAGATGCCCAAAGAATTCCTCTCCAAATTGTGAAAATACTTCAGACCCTTAGGAAAATACATACATTTAAAAAAAATAATATGACTTAAATCAAAATTCCCTAAATTATTTTGGATGACTTTCAATTTAATCAGAAAACATTTTGGCATCATTAAATTATAAGAAGACAGATATTAAGCTATTTATTCATTTAAGAGGATAGTGAATTTTGTTTGTTTGTTCTTTTTTCATATATTGTGATTGGTTTAAAATCCAATTGACTGGGGATCTTTAATGTACCAGCTTACCCTTAATAAGGTTCTGGTATTAAATCACAGCCAAGGTAATTATTTATAAGGGCTCCTGTGTTACAACTCGGCTAAACATACCCTTAATAAGAACTCTAGCTTTACATTTTAGCAAAGCCTACCCATAATAAGTTCTCAACATTTACATTCAACTTAGTCTACTTATGATAAGGGATTTGGCTTTACAACCCAGACAAGCCTGGCTTGGTTTTTACATCTCAATAATCCTATTCTTATATACCATACAAGCCTACCCTTCACAAAGACTCTGATATTATATACCATACCAGCCTACTATTGACGAGGACTGTGGTGTTACATACCACACAAGTCTACCATTGACGAGGACTCTATGATAAAACCATACAAGCCTACACTTGACAAGGACTTTGATGTTACATACCATACCAGCCTACACTTGACAAGGACTCTGATGTTATATACTGTACAAGCCTACACTTGACAAGGACTCTGATGTTATATACCATACCAGCCTACACTTGACAAGGACTCTGATGTTACATACCATACAAGCCTACACTTGACAAGGACTCTGATGTTACATACCATACCAGCCTACACTTGACAAGGACTCTGATGTTACATACCATACCAGCCTACACTTGACAAGGACTCTGATGTTATATACCATACCAGCCTACACTTGACAAGGACTCTGATGTTATATACTGTACAAGCCTACCATTGACGAGGAGTCTGATGTTACATACCATACAAGCCTACCCTTGACAAGGACTTTGATGTTACATACCATACCAGCCTACACTTGACAAGGACTCTGATGTTATATACTGTACAAGCCTACCATTGACGAGGAGTCTGATGTTACATACCATACAAGCCTACCCTTGACAAGGACTTTGATGTTACATACCATACCAGCCTACACTTGACAAGGACTCTGATGTTATATACTGTACAAGTCTACCATTGACGAGGAGTCTGATGTTACATACCATACAAGCATACCCTTGACGAGGACTCTATGTTATATACCATACAAGCCTACAATGTACCCTTGACAAGGAATCTGATGTTACATACCATACAAGCATACCCTTGACAAAGACTTTGATGTTATATATCATACAAGCCTACCATTGACGATGACTCTGATGTTACATACCATACAAGCCTAACCTTGACAAGGATTTTATGTTATATACTATACAAGCCTAACCTTGACAAGGATTTTGATTTTGTATACCATACAAGCCTACCATTGATGAGGACTCTGATGTTACATACCATACAAACTTACCCTTGACAAGGACTCTGAATTTACATATCAGTCAAGCCTATTCTGGCTAAGGACTCTAGCTTTATTTTCTAGTCAAACCCACACTTAAAACCATGGGTTCTCATTTTATCAAATATCATATGTAATTCCAATATAACTAATTATAAGTAAGATTCAAACCCAGCTTCTTTTTATTATGAGCAAAACTCACTGATGGACTTTACAAGTCATTGAATTGTAAAGCAAGATTCCAATGCAAGATTTTCATAATACATGTAACACTTTATGAAACTTTTCATATGACATTCAAGATCTTAACATTCAGATTCTAAATTGTGATTAACTAAGAAAGAAAGTTTCCATAATATATGACATATAGCATAACAATCACCAGAAAGTAAGCACAAATCATAGCCATGAATGAATTTGATTTACCATTTGCTTCTTGGAGACTGAGCTTGTCAATGGCATGCTGCATCTGTAACATAAATCACACTTTGTCAGTCTGGATAAGGAAATCACTGTTTCAGAAAATTTTCCTATGAAAATAAACTGAATCAAGTATGTTCTAAACATGTAGTGAAAAAGCAAACTGTTGACTTCCATCCTAATTTCACCTATTTTGCCTTTCAGTGTTTAAGAGTAGTCAATCATGTTTTATACTCCTTGCAATCAGATATGAAATTGGTTTGTTTTTGTCACCCACTTTTGCGGAAGCGTGGGGACATTAAATCTCATTCGTCTTTCTGTCTGTTCGTCTGACTATCTGTCTGTCAGTCAGAAAAACATTAACCTTGGTCACACTTTTGAACCGTAAGATGTAGGGCCTTCACATTTGGCATGTGTGTCCCTAATTGCAATACCTTTCCTTGGTACCAAAATTTTTATCATGTGACTTTGAACATGTCCTTTGACCTACTTCAATGTAACTTTTTAACCATAAGACATAGTGCCTTCATATTTGGCATGTGTGTCCCTAATTGCAATACCTTTCCGTTGGTACCAAAATTTTTATCATGTGATAAAACTTTGAACGTGTCCTTTGACCTACTTCAATGTAACTTTTTAACCATACGACATAGTGCCTTCATATTTGGCATGTGTGTCCCTAATTGCAATACCTTTCCGTTGGTACCCGAGTTCTTTATAATGTGACCTTGACCGTGACCTATGACCTACTTCAATGTAACTTTTTAACCGTAAGACGTAGGGCCATCATATTTGGCATGTGTGTCCCTAATTGCAATACCTTTCCATTGGTACCAGAATTCTTTATCATGTGACCTTGACTGTGACCTCTGACCTACTTCAATGTAACTTTTTAATCGTAAGACATTGGGCCTTCATATTTGGCATGTGTATCTGTGGACATGCACAACCATGACAATATGTCACACTAGATCACTGCACCCTTACTGAAAGAGCTCCCAAGCGGGGGACCATAATTCTCTAAATTTGCTTGTGTTTTTTTTTCCAGCAATTTTTCATCCATATCATAGTACAGATAAAGATGGCTATCCAAATGATTCAATGGTTCAGTGCAACCCAAGAAATGACCTTGATCACCTGAGCATAACACTTTTAACAACAACACCATCTTTGTCTAAAAGATTTCTTACAATTTTCTGTTCACTCTCATAATTTATGAATACAAGAATTATTTATATTATAAAATTCAATGCAAATATGCCATATCATTGACATATATATGAGAACAATACTGTTACAAGGAACAGACAAATATTTTGCATTTGAAAAGACAATGTTTCCACTTTTATGAATCTGTTTCCAGTATACTTTGACCAAGTTTTACTTGAGAGCATATCTTTAGTCTTCTGGAAAGCCAGTCGTAACTGTTTGTACTCATATTTTTAATACAAAGATAATTTTAAGATAGAAACTGCAAAACACTGATGAATTTTGATGATAAATAAAGAAGAAAATTGTTAGAAACAGAAGCTATTTACAACTTATTAACTGACTTAGCTATGTACATCAGGCACACATCGTTATATAAAACTTGGCCCAGGCTTTCTACAAAATGTCAGCCTTCATATCCACACTACATGTCTTCTATATCATTCATACTTGCTCAAAGTTCTGTTCAAATGTTGAGAGGAATTCTTTCAGTGCACTTTCACTTGCTGTTTCCTTCAAGTTTGCGTACAATTCCAGGATCTCTGAAATATGATGCAATATACAAATTTTCTATGGATACTTGTTGAATACATGTAACCAAAGTCTCTTCTCTCTCCTATTTGTACAATATCTTGTATCTTTCTTCAACAAGAATCACAATCAATATATTTATTAATGAAAAGATCATAAAATAAAATTTCAACATTTGTGAAATTACTGTTTATTATAGATTTAATCTTTATGCTTAATCAAGGAAGCCATTCCATGTTCAGACATACAACCTTTCATTGGTTGGACAATCACATCGTCTGTGGATTTTTCAAGGTAACTGTAGCCTTCTCTAGCAAAAAAAAACCCAAAACATACACTAAAAATTATCAACAGATAAAAATAAGATTAATAAGCACTTAAATTGTTGAAATAAACATGTAATAAGTAATAAGAATGTCACATAAAAGGATAATGAAATTTTGCACATGTGATTGTTTTTTACTCCACTTTAAATATGGTACATTTTCATGTCATAACAAATCAGCTCTGATGTACCAAGTACTCAATGTTACCATTAACATTGATGGACTATACTATTTCTAGAAATCTATATGTACTTAATTACAACTTTCCCATCACCTTTGAAAATCTGCAAGTATTTAGCATTCCCATCACATCTGCCTAACAGTCCCCTCACTCCTTTAGGTACTTGGCAATCCCATCACTCGTACAGGTACTTGACATTCCCATCATTTCTACTTAGCAATACCATAATTTGTACTTAGCATTTCCCTCACTTGTACTTGGCAATCTCATTACTTGTACCTAGCATTTCCAACATTTCTTAGTATTCTTATCACATCAACTCAGCAATCCCATCAGTTGTACTTGGTTTTCCAGTCACTTCTACTTAATAATCCTATCAATTGTACTTCCCATTCCCATCATTCCTACTTAGCATCCAATCAGTTGTACTTGACATTCCTATTACATCTACTTAGCAATTCCATCATGTGTACTTTGCAATCCCATCACATCTGCTTAGCAATCCGATCATTTGTACTTGGCATTCCCATCACATCACTTAGCAATCCCATCATTTATACTTGGCATTCCCATCACATCTACTTAGCAATCCCATCATTTATACTTGAAATTCCCATCACATTTACTTAGCAATCCCATCATTTGTACTTGGCATTCCCATCACATCTACTTAGCAATCTGATCATTTGTACTTGGCATTCCCATCACATCTACTTAGCAATCCCATCATTTATACTTGACATTCCCATCACATCTACTTAGCAATCCCATCATTTGTACTTGACATTCCCATCGCATCTACTTAGCAATCCCATCATTTATACTCAACATTCCCATCACATCTACTTAGCAATCCCATCATTTATACTTGACATTCCCATCACATCTACTTAGCAATCCCATCATTTATACTTGACATTCCCATCACATCTACTTAGCAATCCCATCATTTATACTTGACATTCCCATCACATCTACTTAGCAATCCCATCATTTATACTTGACATTCCCATCACATCTACCTAGCAATCCCATCACATCTACATAGCAATCCCATCATTTATACTTGGCATTCCCATCACATCTACTTAGCAACCCCATCATTTATACTTGACAATCCCATCACATCTACTTAGCAATCCTATCATTTATACTTGACATTCCCATCACTCCTACTAGAAATATCATTATTGGTACTTTGCATTCCTATCATTTTTACTTAGCAATTCCATCATTTGTACTTTACAGTCCTATTACATTCCAATCCTACCACTTCCACATATCAATCCCATAATTTCTACTTGCCAATCTCATCACTTCTACTTGCCAATCCCACCACTTCTACTTGCCAATCCCATCTCTACTACATGTACTTGGCAATCCCATTACTCCTAGAGGTACTTGACATTCCCATCATTTCTACTTAGAAATCTCATCATTTGTATTTGGTATTCCCATCACTTTTAAAACCTGGGCCCCGCGCCATAAACTGAGAAAATACCTAAGTCAAAATTTCAAACTGTTCTGTTCAACAATGAATTAATAACTGGGATTTGGATTTTATTGAGTTTTATTCTATCGATAGATAGATTTAAACCATTCTGCATGACAATTTATTTGAACGTTTCATAATGGAATAAATTAAAATGAAATAACTGACTTAAATATTTTCTCAGTTTATGGCCCCAGACCCTGCACCTGCACAACTTACTATTAATAAATGTATGCCTAACCTGATCAATAATCTTGCAGTAATTAAACCACAGACCTTTCCATCATAATTCCTTTATACTTTATTAACTCAAAGTAATAACTTAGTCTAGCTTCCACAATAAGAAGGTAATAAATTTTATATAATAATGCATTCATTTTCAGTATATTTATCTAATTCTGGCATTTCATGTGCACTTGATTAAAGTTTTACCATATTAGAATGATAAGAGATTTAAGAGTACTCACTTAATGGTTTTGAATAAGGAATCTATGTAGCTTAGTTGAAGATTGTATACAGATTTGTGAAATTTCACTTCTTCTTTCAGATTCTTCATCTATAATTTAAGTATACATACACATTCATTTAAATTTAAGAAATCTACACAAGATGTTATAGAATTGAAAGTTTCACATGTACTTTAAAATTATAAATCTAGAATTTCATGTTTGAAGTATGCAACTTGTCATCAGACAAGTATCTAATTGTACATATCAATCAAGGCATTATATATTTATTGGTGAACAAGAAAAAACCATTTTACTCATCTAAGCCTATTTGCCAGTTCTTTGTGTGTCTGGCGAGTGGAATTTCACTATGAAAGTGAAAATTTACAAATTTATTTAATTACATATTACATGAGATAACTTGAAAAACATTCATAAGGCAGAAATGCTTTATAATGGGTAACAGTTGTCTCTCATACCTCGTGACTCATGAGATGATTTCTATAATTGAATGCTGTTATTAGGGCTTGTATGACCTTCCCCACTTCAGTAGTACGACCTCTAGGTAAAGCAGGTAAACTTGCCATGACTCTCTCATATGTGACTTCTTTAATCATATTTTTCTTCAGTGGAGGCTATAGTGGAAGGTTATACATAATATCAAGTACACACAGCTGTTTCCATGAGAAGTAATGCCAGAAAATAATATTTGTATGGAGCTTTGTAATTAATTTACATGTTTCCCAGGTTTTCTCTGGATTATCTATGCATTGTGATTATTTGATAACCTTGATGGGAAAAACATGAAATGTAAAAAATCCTGTGAATCACTCGACAACAGAGTAATAATGTAATCTATATGGTATAAAAAGAAACACATATGCTATTTTCTTAACTACCCTTTGTATTTTTAATACATAAGACTGTTTACATGTTTGGTATCTTACAAACAAAATAACCAAGTGGTGAAATATTACACCCCTGTCTCCAATGTATGTAAAGTTATGATCCAGTTTTAAGTTTTTGTCTAAGTAGGTCAATGTCAAACGTCAAAAAGTTTGATACATAATGAAAGGTCTTGTGACAAGCAATACACACATGAAATATTTAAGCCATTTCTTTTACTGTTCATAAGTTATGACCAAGGTTAAAGTTTTTTAAAAGTCAGTAAAACTTTTAGGTCAAGGTCACAAAGTAAAAAAATTTCAAACCAAATGTAAGATCTTGGTACAATGAATACAAATGTGAGTATTAAAACTCTCTCTAGAATGGTTCTTAAGTTATGATCCAGGTTAAAGCTTTTGTCTAAAAACAACGACGACAACAACCGCATTCATCCCCGTGAGCTAAAAAAAAAGTATATTAAATCATAAAATCAAAATTTTCCTATGACACCTTCAAATAGATATTTTCAAACAAATACTAGTAAATGAATGCTTTATTGCTTCTCTGCATTGAATGAATTAATAAAATGACACAAAAATAAATGGAAATGACTAATTCCACAAAGGCATAAAACTATTTGATTTCAGAAGGGAACAAAAAACAAAACTACTTCTTAAGACACCCTTCTGCATTCACTTTGATGATCTACATGTATACAACTGGTCTGAAGAAGAAGTTTATCAAAGAAGGGTGCCCTTTTGGGCCTTCCTATATATACACAGTCACTATTCAAATTAATCATGTCAACAGCATCATCCAGCCTGGGTTTGATCTTAATATATGAATTTTATATCAAGTCTTGACAAACAAATATAACTAGAGCTTACCTGTTGCCGAGGCAACAGGGCAGGTCTTCCTCTTTAGAAAAAAAAAAAAGAAAAATATGCAAGTAGAAAGAAGGAAAACAAAAGAAAAAAGAAACGAGATACTGCAATGAGTATACGCATTTATTGCGGCATCATAGATATCCCGATTAGGGCAAAGGAGAAGTATATACATAGATACATGTATATATCTCACCGAGACACTATGTAAAGACACTCATGTAATTAAAGTGGTATGAATACAGCTATAGAAAGTCTGTGTATTACAGAATTCCTATTCAGAAGCGTGGTGACGTAATGCGACAAAGCTGGATAGAGTGTGTGTATTGCGCATTTAAACGGTCAAGTTAGCTGTATACATACCATTGAGATGACTACTATAGTAAGGAGATAAAGAAACTCAAATTTAGGTAAAACATACATATTGTTGGATTCCTTAATAATTGTCGATTAGATATTCATTGGGGAAAGTGTAGAAACTCGCGAATGAATTAATAATTAATCGCGAGTTACTGCGCTTTCCCCGTCTCTATAAGAGCGGCGCTGTGCGAGGTATTAAGCAAGGCAAATTCAACGCGCTTCTTTAATGTGTGATCCCGACGCTCGGAGAAGATTTGTTTATTGCGTTGTTTATCAGTAGCGGGTAGAGTGGAAAAAAATGTGATTTTTGTTTAAGAATTCGAATTCAAAATACTTTATCAAACTCTCCTTTTTATACATTGTCCATACAAAGAATAAGAAAAAACATGAAAGTTACGCAAGTAAGATATTTTTTTTTAAATCTTTTAAATCGCTCACTTTCAAATACTGAGAAACATGTTTTATACTAAAATCATTACGGAAAATCGTTTGGTAATGTTCTGGAAACGATAAGACCAAAAATAAAATGTTTTTGCAAATTACGTAATTATTTAAAAACTTTAAATTGAAATAGCGGCCAAACTAAAAAAGATAGATATTATCGGCCGATGAATTTTTTAAAGATATGAACCTAGAGAATGTGACAAATAAAATTTGAATACTCTAGCATTAAAATGAAGGCTGTATGGTGGAGAATTTAAAATTTAACTCATTGTTATGTAATGCTTTTGAAAACTTTTATTTTTGAATTTTTTTTTACTTAAACGGGTAACAGTGTCTTTGAGAGTCTATACCGAAAATATAAGGTATGTAGATAAATCCGTTTTTCTGAAAATGGAATTGAAAAATCGGGGTGAAATTTCGGCAATTTAAGACCCTCTCTCGATAGGGTCTACCAACGCTAGAGGGAAGGGGGCAAATATTACGATGTTTTTGAAAATATCATTTAAAAGAGTAAACCCTTCTCACGTGCTGTATGGTTTTTTCTTGATCATATGACGAAAAATAAGCAAGTTATGAAGCAATTACGTAACTAATCAAATTTGTGAAAATCTTAAATTTCTCAATTAAAAATGGATAAAAGATATTTTAAAAACCTCTTACACCATGAAATTGACATTCTAAATCGTTTTGTAATATTTTTTTAACGCTAATACCTAAATTAAAAAAGTTTTAAAGTTACGTAATGAGTTTAAAAACTTTAAACACAAATAGCGCCTTTACCGTAAAGGTTACATAATCGGCGTTAAGTTGGTTGTCAGGATCTACACCTGTACAACATTATAAAGAAAATTTGGTGAGTCTAGCTTAAATAATAAACATTTTATTTGAGAAAATTTAAAACCTTCTCAAAAATGAATTTAAAATTTTGAAATAACTGTTTTTACCCTTATATTGACCCTCTAAATCGTTTGGCAATATTTTTGCAGCTCTTAAGCTTAAAATAAATGTTTTTTGAAATTACGTAATAAGTTGAAAATTTTAAACTCTTATAGCTTCTTAACTATAATAGTTACCTAATCGGAGTTAATTCGATTGTCAAGAACTACACCTGTACAACATTATAGAGAAAATTTCAGGAATCTAGCTTGCATAATAAAAGTTATACTTGAGAGATTTTAAAAATTACAAATTGTTATATAATATTACTCAGAACTTGAATTTCAACAAAATTTTCTTTTAAATCTATCAAGTTTTGCTTTATTAGTAAGAAAAGCTGAGCAAAAATATTGACAGTGAAGCCGTTTCTGAGAAAATTGCAGTCAAAAAAGTGCTAAGAATAAAAATAATAATAATAATAATAATAACAAATGTAAAGAAAAAACCTCACAAAAACAAAAGGGTCTTCCGATGGAATCAGAAGACCCTAATTACTCAAACATTAAAAGTTATTTTCTCTATACTCACAGATAAATGGTGTGATTATAGTAAGATTTCGATATAAGCATGGTACATTTAATTGACATATCCCTGTTCAGTTCAACACATCTGGGGTAAATTTAGCCATAATTATTATATAAAGGAAAAAATTTGGGATAAACTTTTGACTTCAAGATAGCCCAGGTATTTGAGATATCAAAGTTTAAGTGTAAAATATATACACATATTTCAATCAATTAATCTGATACATTAATTCTTGATGTCTAACATTTGTTTGTGAATGTGTCCTGGATTTATGGTCATCAAATTCTGTACTTCTAATCCTGCTACATGTGAACTGCTTTAAATTATTCAAAGTCCTAATCAATTAATACTTCATGCATAGAGGATGAACAGATACTTTTTTTATCCATGGTGAGGTTTATTCAAGGTGAGTTTTATGTATAAAGTATAAAACATGCTCAGCAGGTACTGTTAATGAAGAATTTTGTGATAAGATGATCTTCTGATATAAGATTTTTTTTTTCATAAACTGAACTTTTGGTAATGATTGAATAATTTTGAAAATCTAAGCAATTTCATTGTAATTAAACAAGGAGTCCTAAATTCTTTTTGTTAAGTTACAGAGTTAAAAAGTAGTTAGGGACCTAAAAATGTATTGGTAAAATATATATAACAAATCTTACCCATGGTGCAGCTGGATAGAGGAGGGATAGACAGCCAAGATCTCCACAACAATCCTTCATCATGGCACAGGATTTTAATATCTGACAGCACAACCGATCTCTTGAAATGTCTGTCATATGTTTGGAGGTAGTATGATGACCATCTAACTCATTCTGGTCACTGTCATTCATTATCTCATACAACAGAGTCATTTCTTTGTATAGCGCTGCTAGTTTAGATTCCAATTTACCCTACAAAGTTTAAGTTACAAAACTCTGACTTCAGAAATCATATGATTATAACTGATTGACTGACCATTACAAACTATCAAACTCAAAAGAAGATAAAGAAAATCTAACTCAAGTCAACATGACATACAAGCTTCAGATCTCAACAATGTTATAATAATATTCCAGTTCCCTAAATATTATTAAACATCAAACACAAGTTTTCACTTAAAAGCTTTTTAACAAAAAAGAAAGATTCTGCAACAATACAAAGAAATATTCCTTGTGTGGTGTTCAACAAGAGCACACAATGGTATTTATTCAGAGACAGGTAAACTAATGCCTGTTTATAGCAGCCACCACAGGGAGGATGTAAAAGTGGTCATGAGAGACAGGTGGTCTCTTGATAAAGGTTGATTTTCTTTAAACTGTAAGTTAAAAGGAACAGAAAAAGGTGACTGCTTAAGACTGGCGAGATTGATGTATTTTTTAGGAAGAAGATATTAGTCAATGCACAGCTATATGTACTTTTAAAATACACATGTATACAGTAGATTTTAAGTAAGACAACATAGGAATTCAGTTTATCCAATTACTTACTACATGTTTCAGGTTCAAATGTTCCAGCCTTCCTGATGCAATATCTAGAAAAGTTAACTCCTTCTCACATCCAGGTTTTAGAAAGCCTTCCATTAATACAGCAGGATGAGTCAGCTTATCCACAGAGGACCTCTGGAAAATACTTATTTTTACTCAAAAAGGAACCAAATGTTTGGTGATGCAGAATACAAAGCAAACAAGAAATACTTATGCAAAATAACTAAGTCCTATCTCTTACATTCAATTAATTATGAATGATGTTAAACCTTCATAAAGAAGAAAGTTAAAATCACTAAGTGAAACAATTCGGTACGAGAAAAAAAAAAGAATCACAAAGAATACAAACAATTACAAAAAGAAGAGTGACGTGATTGACAAAGGAAACTTTTTAAATTCCAAATATTTCCAAACTCTGATTTAGCTCTTCCACCCAGAAAGGGTTATACTTTTCTTTCTGATACATGTACAATGTCCATAAATATTTCATGGATAAATTTTGAAGTTTTACTTTAGATGAAACTATTTTGAATTATTATCAGCATGAATGTTTATTATTACATCAGGCACATCACTGCTCAGAACAAATTCTTTAAAAAAGGAGCTATCAGCAGCTAATGCTGAGAGAATGAAGCTGTCAGTGGCCAATGCTGAGAGAAAAAATGCTGTCAGCATCCAATGCTGAGACAAATAAGCTGTCAGCATCCAATACTGAGAGAAAGGAACTGTAAGCAGCTAATATTGAGAGAAAGGAACTGTCAGTGGCCAATGCAGAGATAAAGAGGCTGTCAGTGGTCAATGCTGAGATAAGGAAGCTGTTAGCAGCCAATGCTGAGAGAAAGGAGCTGTCAGTGGCCAATGCTGAGATAAGGAAGCTGTCAGCAATCAACACCGAGAGAAAGATGCTGTCAGCAGCCAATGCTGAGAGAAAGTAGATGTAATTGGCCAATACTGAGAGAAAGAAGCTGTCAGCAGAAAATGCTCAGAGAAAGAGGCTGTCAGCATCCAATGCTGAGAGAAAGAAGCTTTCAGCAGTCAATGCTGAGATAATGAAGCAGTCAGCAGCCAACACTGAGATAAGGAAGCTGTAAGCAGCCAATGCTGAGAGAAAGTAGCTGTAACTGGCCAATACTGAGAGAAGAAGATAGTGGCAATCAATGCTGACTGAATAAAGCTATCAACGGCCAATGCTGAGAGAAAGAGGCTGTCAGTGGTCAATGCTGAAAGCAGAAGCTGTTAGTGGCCAATGCCGAGAGAAAGAAGCTGTCGTCAGCCAATGCTGAGAGAAAGCTGTCAGTGGTCAATACTGAGAGAAAAAAAATGCTGTCAGTGGCCAATGCTGAGATAAGGAAGCTGTCAGCAGTCAATGCTGAAAGAAAGGAGCTGTCAGCAGTAAATGCTGGGAGAGAGAAGCTGTCAGCAGCCAATGCTGAGAGAAAGGAGCTGTCAGCAGTCAAAGCTGAGAGAAAGGAGCTGTCAGTAGCCAATGCTAAGAGAAGGAAGCTTTCAGCAGCAAATGCTGGGAAAAAGAAGTTGTCAGCAGCCAATGCTGAGAGTAAGGAGCTGTCAGCAGTCAAAGCTGAGAGAAAGGAGCTGTCAGCAGTCAAAGCTGAGAGAAAGGAGCTGTCAGCAGTCAATGCTAAGAGAAAGATGCAGTCTCATACATAAGATTTACTGTGATATGGTATGTTAAACATAGATTATACAACTCATGAAAAAAAATTAAAGCCTTTTTCCTAAACTTTTCTGGTAAAATAAACAAAGACAGACAAATTGTCACATTGAAAAGTTGAAAAGTACTTACACAGAGAAAAGCATCTTTTATTGAATTCAAACATTTTTAAAGATTTTTTGATTATCAAGTACTTTTTAAGCATTGATTCTAGGTCTAACAATTTTAAGGCCTGTGTGATTCAAAGTAAACATTGTATAACTAAAACAATGGACTTCAGCTACATCTTTATCTAAAGACATGTTCAAAGTGATCACAACATTTGATCATCTATCTTATTACACTAACCTCTATTTGTTTGTAAAGTTTGATTCTGGCAGACTCTGCTGTATGTACCATTTGAGTCATCTCTGACCTTTGAACTCCAACTTCTGGGCCCTTGACATCCAATGAGATATAATATCTGCATTACATGAAAATGTGTCTACATATATTGTAAAACAGGATTTGACTTTAAAATAAAGCAATAAAAAATACACACATTTTAAGGCCATAATAAAAAAAAATTTACATTCAAATTCAGCTTTTGTGAGGGTAGGGGGGGGGGGGAGTGGATTTAATTGTTTGATTTTCTTTTCTTTCTTGAGAAGAATTTGACACTGAATGCAACTAAATTAGACTAGGCAAACACTAAATAATGACATTAATCAACTTTCAAAGTTTTTTTGACTTATGGAACGGAAGTCTGGCAAGACAAAAAAGTTCTGGAATTCGTTTGGTGCTGTTTTGAATTTCCAAAACAAAAGAAAATATTGGAGCAGATGTTGAAAATATGCAAGATCATGATTACTAATTGACCATTTTGACTCATGCTTTTATACACAATATACTTTTGTTCTCCAGTGGGGCAGAAAATCTCCCTAAGTTTAGAGCAACAGATTCAGTAGGTGACTAAAATACAAAACATGAACAGAATGAGTATTTGCCAATTTGCATATTAGAACAACAGGCAATGAGAATGTAGGATAACTTTTATTATGAAGTAATCATTCAAGTATGATGTATACTTTTTTTTAAAATTCTGATGTTGATTTAGTAAATGTGAATTCTACATGACAACTAAAATATAACTAGTTTTTTTTTCTCTCAATAACAACAATTTCTGAACAAGAAGTCCATCTTAAGGTGATTGCTGAACTTTCAGCGAGTGCTTTGATAACAAAGTAGTTAATCACCCATGAACTGGATACAGGTTGTAGTCTCTAATACCTGCTGTGTGTAAGCAAAACGAAAGTGATAATGTATTCAATAAGTGTCTCTTTCATGTATAATTATGAAACATAGAATAAAAATCAGACATAATATTCAGGACTGTAGAAATGACGGTGCATTTACAGAGAATAATATCTGATTAACGATACATTTGCTACTAAGTGTACAAATTACAAGTGATCAACAAGCATTCTGAGAGTATTGCTTATGCAATACAAGTCCCCCACTGCTACCAACAAATCTCAGGGGCTAGCATGACCATGAAAAGTACAGAAAACTGATTTTGAACAAAGGACAATAACTCTCAAAAAAGTAAGTCAACCATGACCAAAGTTGAACTTAATCAGTAACTCCTCAGGTGGAAGTTTGCTACGAGGTTTCAGCTTGATATCTGTAAGCATGGCCAAGAAGTCTGGAAAACCAGCATGACAGACAAATGGATGTTCAGACAGACAGATGGACAGACAGAATAGATACCTATAGACTCCTCCGGTTTCACCAGTGGTGGACTAATGAAGTGTCTATTGTGCAGGTAGATATCAGAGACATACATTATTTTCATATGGCCAAGGTTAAAGTTTTTGTCTATGCTGCTGACCTGTGAGCTTATAATATTGATAGTGATTGATTATTTGAAAATAGTCTGACATGCCATAGTATATGAAAACAATGTGGTGATTAATTTCTGAATTTCCTTTTATAGAAAATACTATCCTACCTCCACTTATCTGTCAACCAGGTCAATGCATTCTCTACATCCAACAAAGCCTCAGAACGTGAACTTAAAGCTTCTGACATCTGTAAGACCTGTAATTATAGCCAATTAATTCATAATAGATCAGTGAATTACTTGTCCCAAAGATATTACCAAAAACCATATCTTTGACATTTATTTAGGCTGCAGAAGGGGTTGGGTTTTTGTCAGAATTCAAATCTTTATTATAAGAAAAGTTTCCTTGAATCTCCAACAATCAAGATTTCATTGATTTTATGACAATTATAAAGCACTTGTACAGGGGAAACGTACAACATGTTTTTCAATAAAGTGATATTTTCCTTACCTGACTATATTCAAAATTGTCTTAGATAATCCCTGCACTATCAGAATATAACCACTTTAAAATGATACTGTTTAATGTCCATTAACGGTCAGTTTTACTATGTGAGTGATACTGTGTAATGACGATATACACCATTTTACAAACAAATTTGAACTGTACAAATTCCTGCAGTTTCTCACATAGTCTGGCTGCAAGTTAATGTTAAAGAGCTTATCTTGAAAAATAATGGACATGTATGGACAGACACATGGTTACTTTATCATATGTAGATTGCAAGTTTGCATTCTGACTAAAAGCCCACCACAGTCAACCAGTCATCTGAACACCTGTCAAAGGTGGGTATGTGGTCAGGTCTTTTAGATGAATAACATTTTTCAAACAATTAAGAAAATTCTTTTCTAAGATATGTCAAATGCATTATACCATTTTCATGATGTTTGGATCCAGGAAGAGGCAGCTTATCAAGCATCTGAAACTTAACAATCATAACAAATAAATAAATACATATGCACCTACATACCTGTCTTTCCAGTTGTATTACTTGAGACTTGAGCAACATAATTCTCCTTTCATCAAATTTTTCATGAGAATTTTCAGATGTGAGTTGATTATACAAACTTCTGTAAATTAAAAAAAGTGTGAATTAGACCACTGAATGCCAAAATTATACATGATTTATACAATGTTTCTCTGATCATTCATATTAGGCACCTTATATCTCCCTTTTCCTTCCAATACAACCAAAAGAACAAGTACAGTTGTTATGTTACATTAATCCTAGTGAAAGCAATGTCCATGACCTTGAAGATATGATTTTGGGTCAAGGTCATAATTCATCCTTGAATAATGCCTTTTTTAATGGGTAAAATCGTATGAAGTATTAACCTGATCAGTAGTACATGTATATAGCAGTAGAATTTCTATAACAAAGTAGTTTTCAGAACTCATTTACTTCTCAATCATGTTCATTGACCTTAAACTTGGAAGTACATGTATGACTTGGGTCAAGGTCATCAGACATGAGAGTTGAATAGGATTTCAAGTTAATTAAGCATAAATTTCTTTATTGGAAAAGGAGATAAGGGTAAATGTTTTAGTATTATATCAGCTTTGAGTGCCCTGTAACATCAGGTAGCTTGTCATACATTTTCATTACGTCACCAGTGATAAAAAGATTTCATTATTTTGTAATATATAAATTTAAAGTAATAAAACAAACACAAAATGTAATATCAACTGCCATTTTCAAATGAACAAGAAATAGAAATGAAATATTTATGAAAGTTAGGTTTTAATACTTATTTTATAATTATTTTCAGTCAAAAATAAAAACAGGAATTTTAGAGGAAAAAATATATAAAATCTGAAACTAAATCTTCAGTGCTCTGTAATTATGCTTTCCCGTCACCCAGCGTAAGTTGTTTTTGTGATCAGGAAAGTAGATCATCAAATGCAACTTATAGGGTCAGGAAAGTTATGATCCCTATCCATAACATCTCGAGATTCAGCGACTCATAAGAAATAATTGTTTACACACTCAAGATTTACTAGTATAGCGTTAAAAAAAGAGAAATAAATGAGTGCAGGTGTGCTAAAAATGTTCTTGTTTAACAGATGTACAGTTTATACACTGAACACAATTTTATAAACCATTCATCGTTTTGACGAAAAAAAGTACCTCAGCGAGTTCTCAATACATGGTTGATCAGTTGAGGCACTAAAGATGTTACAGGCCATAAAATCAGCCCCATGTTATCTCTTTCTAGAAAGTCACATGAATCTGAGCTAAGTGACATAAAAACAGTAAAACAAGTGGATAATAAAAGAAATTCTAGAGCACTAATATTGCCACTGTATTTGTGTAATTCAATACTAGGATATAACTCAGATAACATGGGCATCTTAGGGAAATCAAATAATGAATCAATATTAAAGTATATATTCTCACTGAGTTGAAAATATATTTACATGCATGCATTTTAAGTTTAATCTTATAGGAGCACTGATTAATGATTTACCATCTTAAGTTTCAAAACCTAGCAACACAACATAAAAGTAAGAAAAGCTGCGAGATGGCCTCTGCTTTTCAGCAATAAACCTAGAGGTCTGCATGTATACCTTAGAATGAAGTGCACTTGGATCTGATTTAACACATAATCATCATGGTCAAGGTGTCTGTACATTTCTTCTTAAAAAAACTAAAATATCTCCATTTACTTTAAAGAGTAGGAGATTAATAAAACTCTAAACAGTAATTACATGTGAAGAACTGACAAGATGACTTCCACTTACTTGATATACTCTAAATCCTTGCGTAACTTTGAATTTTCCTCTTTTAAATTCTGAAAGTAAAATGAAAAATACAGTAAAAAACCATTACAACGACAAAATCTAAGTTGAAAGGTTTTTTTCCAAATTCAGACAATAGAATTATATATAGGTAAGTAAACCAAATTTCCATGATCTATAATATAAAAAGATATAAAAATTATTTATGAAATAGAAATGAAACATTATTATATGGTACTATTCACTAAGCTAAAATGTTTTAAAAAGTAGTTTATGAGAAAACAGATATAATGTATATTATAATGTATATATATATAATAAAGTATCTTGACTTTCAATACTAAACAGATCGAAAATGTAGGTTAAATTGCATGATTTTTTATAATATCTCAACATTCACAAACTTAAGCAATCTACGTTTCTCTTAAACAACCTTGATTTGACGCTCATATTTGGCAGCAGTTGCACTTGAAGTGTGGGAAGAAGTGGATAACGCCGAGGAATCCAGACTTGTATCCCTTCCCAATGCTGCAGATATGGATAGTCTTCCTTGGCCAACATAGGACCTATTGATCGACATCTTTTTAATTTGATCAATCAATCTGTAATCAATTCATATATTTCGGTAAATAACATTTAAGATGTTTTGAAATATGTACTGAAATCTTCATGCTTATTTCACTCGTCAAAAAGTAGATGTTAACAAAATTACAAAAAACTGTCTATTAAAACAGAGATTATGGCCTATGACAATTGGATACACAGACATCTCGCTCCCTGGAAATGTAGGACCCCAGAAAACTTGGCATGTAGTCGGACAACTGGGACCCTTAATGACGGACCTCTCAGACCCTTTGAAAATACTGTAAAACCAGAAATTTTCATGAGTATCAAATTTTGCAATTCAGTATCAGAAAAGTGTATCTTCATTTTCGTGAATGCAATTTTCAAAAAAGAAATACACATAACTTCTAGCATTTGAGAGATTATTTGGAATATTCCTAAAATGAGGGTGTGCTCAATCTCTTTATGAGTATGTTTACATGGAATGTTATCATGAGTCGGCTATATCCTGTTATTTGTCCCACTCTCTCTAAGTATCTCTACAATGTCTCATTTTATTCCATATAAATTACAGAATAAAGCAAATGGAAATTAATAAAAAGTTTTCAAAGATGCTGTTTTAGTCAAATAGACATCAATTATTAGACTACGATGCTGTCCGGTGATTTTGCGCACCTAAGTGTTTGCCGATTAAATTAAACACTTTATCATTTTGCAACTTTCAATTTTATTATTCTGATGATTAAAATCGTCATTAAAAATCATTCACACCAAATATAAAAATTTCATTCCATTTATTTCGTATGATACCTGCATATAAACATGTGTACCCCCTTGTTTTGGCGATGGCAGATGTGTCTGGTGATTTTGCGCAGTGCGTACGTCCCTTCCTGAAGAAAGCCTATGGAGCGCAAAGGGGACAATAAATAGTAGTGTTACGAAAATATACAATTTAATACATTTCAGTTATATTGTTTAATCAGTTTATACATTATACAGAAGTTATATGTAAGTAAATATGGTTGTTTTAAAGAGTCACATAAACCTGGCCTCGCTCCGTGTTTACGTATCACAAAGTGTAACTACTGCATATAACAGATTTAATTTATCATTTATAGATTGTTATCAAAAACTGGATAGGTGAAAAAGTCATCATCAAATGGTTTTCAATAGATTTATAATATTTCAAATGTATTAACTGGTCGCATATCACCCACTGGCCCCAATCTATGATTTCCTGACTAACATCTAGTCCTATGTAATATTAAACTTACTATTACTTCCATAAAAAACACTTCCATTTTAGTTTTTAAAAAATATATACTCACTCTCTCTGTCTGTGACCTACCCTATCTTACTTTTTCTTTTTCTTTTCCTATCCTATATGTTTTTTTTCTTTCTTTTCTTTTTTTCTAATAAAAAATAATTTAGACTTGTTCATATTTTTGTAACCTTCTAACTATACCAAAAAAAAAAATAAAATAAAAATAAAAAATAAATAAATAAAAAATAAAAAAAAAAATTCAGTAAATACAACTCCAACTGTTCAATATTTATCATGTGCATTGATCTCCTGAAATGTTAAATCATTTCATTTTCTGCATTCCATAGAATTTTTCTCACTTGATTTGCATATGGTGTTATCAGAGACCTATAATACATAGAGGTCTCTGGTGTTATAACGTTTCAGCCAGTATCACTTACAACGCTTTGTGATGCTCGAGGATCTCTTAAACAAGACCAAACAGTTGTCTAGTTGGGAAATTTGGACAATGAAACTTGAAAACTGCCCTTTTCTATCGAAAAACTGAAAACTAGGCCAAAGTGGGCGGGGCTACATAATATTCATGAAATAAGTGACGTCACTTGACCCGTTGCTGTGTACACATTATGGAAATGTTTGTTCAGTGGTATAATGTAGAAAACACATGTGGACATTTTATTTGCTTTGTTGATAACTTACCGGACTAGATTACATATCACACAAAACTTCAAAAGATAATTTGATGATTTTGGTCTTAAGAAAGGATTAACAGACAATAGAATAATATGGGTAAAGCCAACGTACGAGCTGCGCAAAATCACCGGACACGCAAGATAACCGGATTTGACAGTATATTTTGTTATTTGCCCCGCTTTTTCTAAGTATTTGTACAATGTCTTGTTTTATTCCCTATAATACGGAATAAGGCAAATGGAAATTAATAAAACAGGATATAGACTTATAGAAAAAGTCTATAGCCCCATGAGTCTAACCAGGATAGTATAGCTTAAATTATGCTACATCCTTTGTCTAACTATCTTCCAAGTTTCCCTTACCGCTTACGGCCTTAGTCAGTTAGTGACTAACCAATGTCCTGAACTAAAACTACATGTAAATATTTTACATTTAATTAATAACACGTTTATTCTTTTAAAAGTGGTAGATAATTAAGTTCTTGCTGAATCTGATGATTCGATGATAATTACTAACAAACGCGTAAACACTGAATTACCATGTTAACAACAGTGAGTTGAAGTGTGCCCGCGTCGCCATTTATAAACAAACACGAAATAAAAGAATCGAACCGGCTATATTTCTCCGGCCTACGACGGGGCCTAAATCAAAATATTATTTGTTCCCTTCCCGACAGAGCCGCCGAAACTGGAAAAAAATTATGGTCTGCTTTATGAATATCTTTCACTGTTATGTGTAACAGGTATTTATTTAGATCTATTTATTTTGTCTCAGAAAAAATATAAATATGTTATGGTAGGGGCTTTCCAGTTGTCTAGGTACAGTACAGCTAGGGAGAGTAAAAAATATGTTCGGACAGACACATGTATACACAAAGATAAAGAAAAAAAAACGGTGAAGGATATATGCTGGAATAAAGACCTTTACAAATATTCCGGTGATACTAAATGAAGACCAGAGAAGACCAAAGAATACCAGCAGAAATCTAGTGGTGGGGAACATTCTATTTTCTTACTAATTATATGCTTCTTTCGGTAGCATTTTTTTTAGTTGTGTGACATTTTCCTCTACATTTGTTGAGCGGTATCGAACGATTTACTTTTCAATTGAAGGTAAAATGAAGGAAAGACAAATTAATTAACATGATGTTTTAGTTAGATACCACGTGGAAATAATGAAAATTCTTTTAAATCCCTTAAATAGACAATGTCGTTTCAACATGTAAACTTTAATACGATCATATCGGACAGAAGCATCGTAAAACGACAAATAAGAGAAACCTAAAGTCAAAATGACTACATACGAAAAGTCGAATCCAGAGACATACATGTATTTTAGTATTAAGATACACATGAAGTTTTGTGTATACTCTAAATTTTTGATATTATGATGGAGTAGCATGACTCCAGCATCAATGGGAACACGGAAATTATCGTCTTAAATGTACAGGAAATAGTGGCGAGTCAAGGTGAGCCGGATGTTTATTCCCCGCGACCCGTGGCAGGTGACAAATTGAATGGCAATCCACAATCAGCCTCCAGTAACCTTACTAAAGGATGAGACATATTTGAATTTATATGTACATTATCTTAAAACTTAAAAGAAATGAAAATAATTATCATTCTTGCAATGTTCTATAGAAAAACTCCCAATTAAAGGCCAAAACTTAGAGTGCGATTTTACGACCCTTTAGCCTTTGATAAATTGCATAAAACATGAAGGTGGGCATCTTTTATTGTCGTCTTTTGCATGTGATGACATATCAAAGTCATAAAATTTCTGGTTCAGGCGCCATAAACTGAGAAAATAATAAGTTAATTATTTCATATTAATTTATTCCATTATCATACCTTCAAATAAATTGTCATGCAGAATGGTTTAATTCTTTTTTTCGATGGAATAAAACTCAATAAAATCCAAATCCCAGTTATTAATTTATTGTTGAACAGAAGAATTTGAAATTATGACTTAAGTATTTTCTCATTGCATGGCACCTGACCCTGAAAGGCACACTGCAAATAATTTAGACATACATCGTATTTTCCTGTTATAGAATTAAATATATAACAATATTCACCTGAACCAAGGACTCGTACGCAAGTTTTAAAGTCCTTGCCAGAACGTCATACCAATCAGAATATATGTACTATTTTTCACATAATACAACCAGAGACATATATATATGTCTCTGATACAACAAACTGCCGTTACACGATTTTATGGTTGTAAAATAATTAAAGAGTAGATTTAAACATTTGCCTAATCTTTTAGATAACAACAATACTATTTTTCAGTGATCTTTTATATCACATTTGATCAGGGTATCAAAGTTATCAAATGACATTACTTTATTGCTGTCATGCATTCTTAAAACATAAAAGCAAAGACGAAGAAGAAAATTAGGCTCGTCATAATCATTATTCAAAATTTGTCAATATTCTGACGTAGAGTAATATTATGTATCCATGGTTCTTATAAAGCAACTTCTGTATTCAAGGCTTTACAGTGTTCTCTGTTACGCGCCAAAATCAGAGCTGAGGATGCAGCATTTCAGACAATCGTGCGTTTCGCAACGTGTCCCACACTCAAATTTCCTTTCGTATGATTAACAGGATTCTCTTTCCTTCCCTTTCCCCCCCAAAATTCTTCATACTTTCCCTATCGCAAATAAAATTAATACCCGTTTCGCTAGAGTAACTGACTACGGGGAGTTGAGGAGTGAGCGAACAATAGGTGTAGTTTGATTTTATTGCGTAAATTGTCACTATAGTATAACGGGACTTTAATGATAAGATGGTGATAATTTGTTACTGAGAGGAGGATGAAAAGCTATATAACCAGTGGCGGATCCAGGATTTCAGAAAAAGGGGGGCCCACATGTGTATAAGTCAACCTATTCAGGCAATTATTGGTTTTTACTTGTAAAAATGTGGCGAAAAGAGGCGGGGGCGACCCCCTCTAAATCCGACACTGGTTAAGGAAATTTGGAATTCGCCTTTTTCAGTATTTGTGATCAATACAATGAAATATTTTTACTCTTCCCGCGATTTCTACTTCTTATATTAAAGATTACAAAATTTCCAGGGACTTGTATATCTAAATCGACCGTCCAAAGTAGTAGTTTAGTCCCCTTAGATATACAAAATCCTGAAAATTTTTAAATCTTACTCTTTTTTTTTTCTTTTTTGGCTTGTGAAGGGTGGTCTCCAAATGTTAAGAGCTGGAAACGTATATATAAATGAAAATATCATTATATACAATAATATGATAATAAGAGAAGTTGTAGGGAGTGGAGGCGGGTTTGAAAAATTGCAGCGAATAGATATGTACAGGGTGTTGTTTTTCAAAGTTAAACAATTAAATTGACCAGGTAACTTAAATTTATGTGCTCGGACATTTGCGCGAATAAAGTACGTAAATGGGCAATGGTCGACATAAACAAAGAACCCCCATACTGATAATGACTACCATGTGATTACTTTTGACAAATATAAAAAGTTATAAAAAGACAAATTTATAAACACCATATATATGTGGCGAAATATGTGGCCACATATATATATATATATATATATATATATATATATATATATATATATATATATATATATATATATATATATATATATATATACGATATATATATATATATATATATGTATATATATATATACATATATATATATATATATATATATATATATATATATATATATATATATATATGTATATATATATATATATATATATATATATATATGTATATATATATATATATATATATATATATATATATATATATATATATATATATATATATATATATATATATATATATATATATATATATATATATATATATATATATATATATATATTCTGGTCATGTTTTTGTATTGATTTGTTTTATATATATTGTTATATATTGTTTGTTTGTTTTGTGTGCTTTTTTCCCTATCATTTTGTTTTTGATTTAGAGAAGTTTTAAAACCCAGGCGCCCAGTGGATGCCAAACATAATTTCATTTAGGATCACCATATATTTCAATAGTCGTAGGATCCAAAAGGTGTTATCTCAAGGTTAAAACCCTGTCATTTATTTTGATCATTGTTAATCTAAACAATTTTTCAGATATCTTGAGGTTAGATTGATTTTCTTAAACAAAATTTCATCAAAAAGCCTTTCCCTTCACCGGTTTGGTAAAAAAATCTAAGAAAGCGTACTATCTTAGATTTAGGCAGAACAGAACATTTGCACAATGAAAAAAAAAGAAAACTGAAAAGCCCTAAACTTAGGTTAGAAAAAAAATCGTATATAGATGATTGATATCGGTAAATATTCATTTGATTTTGTTTAAATAAATATTAGACAATAAAATCTTGTTCTCTTTCTCTCGAAATGTCAAATATTTCTGAACTAAATTCAAACTTGTAAAGAAGTGGATACAAATGACCATATACATTGAGCTATTACATCATAGATTTCGTTGTCGTCGTCACCATCATCATAGTCGTCGTCATCATCATTATCAACATTTGCGAGATGCAAAGCTCTTAACTACTTAATCCATTGAGCCATAACGGTTTCCCTTTTCTACCCAACTAGTGAGGTAAGGCATGGCTTTACAAAGATGGTTGAAGCGATACCGGAAATATTGGGGGTTCTGCCATTGAGAGATACCGCGATTAACTGCGGTCCTAATATTAAAGGGGGGGGGGGGGGGGATAAAACATATTGCCACAAAAATGACGTACAGAACAATGGTACGTTATTGTGAGGTCATAAGGTTGCTAACGCCAATCGATGTTACTTACTTATCGAACTTACAGTTTTTGTTTTGGATTGTTTTTTTATATCTCTATGGGAGGGTGATATTTGTTCAAGTTGTGTTTGGTATTTCTGTACTTTGTATTTTGTTTTCTGGGTTTTTAGGAGGCGGGGGAGGTACATGTTTTTCACTATGGGGTACCGTTCGTTAGGCGGCGCGTGTGTACTATCATTTAGTAACATCAATTGGAGTTATCAACCTTATGACGTCACAATAACGTCCATTGTTGTTTACGTCATTTTTTCGGGAATATGTTTTATTTCCTCCCTAAATATCAGGACCGCAGTTAATGGTGGTATCTTATATTAGTATAAATGTGGGGCTAACTTGTGGTTGGCAAATGTTTTCCGTAAAATATTTGACGTTATAATAGACATTGATTGTCTGTGACGTCAGTTTTCGGAACAATGATGATTATCGCAAAACGTTATGCAAAACGTGCAGAGTCCCAGAATAATATTTAGTACAAGGGTCTATTGGGACTCCAGGCCATGGAAATTAGGTCTCCTGCATATATTGACATAATTTCCTTGGCCTGTGATTGGGACCTGTACCATGTGCTCTGAACACTCCCTGTATCCAGGGACATGTATATCTATTATAAATATATATAAGTCCCTGTTGTATCCGCCTATACTGTTAAAAAATGATACAGTTAATTATATACTCGTATACATATTAAATATGGAACATATATACATGTACCTTATAATTTAGTGCACCATATGCGTAAAAATACAATATGCACATGATACCGGAAAATGTGCGGACGTTTCCGATTTATGCATTTAGGTCATTGCTGTCATGTGACTTTGACAAAATGGTGGAAGTGTATTCATTTTTGTTATTCGTGACATAACTTTCTTACAAGTTGTTTCAGAAGTTCTATAGGACTAGTATATCAAAATGGAGATTATCGAGGTGAAAGTATTTGTCCTGATTGGACTGTTTGCGATGACTGTGATCCTAGGTTTTCTACCCATCACTTTAATGGCTTACATTCGTAAACGAAGTGGGACGATGCAGATCAGCAAGCAGATGGTGTATATGCGCACTGTTAGTTTCCTTAGTTGCTTTGCAGCAGGGGTTTTTCTTGCTACATGCTTGCTGGACCTTTTACCAGGTGTTCGGAAAAGTCTTACCACTGTATTTGATTCCTTCGATATTCAAACTTGTTTTCCGATTGCAGAATTTGTAATGTCTTTTGGATTGTTTGTTATACTTGCCATTGAGCAGGTTGTGTTAACATTCAAAGAGAAACAATTGTCAACGTCAGACTTTTCCTCTGAACCTCTGCTTAGAGGGACAGACCAAGTTAGAAAAAAAAGAAGTCATAGTTACACCCGTTCTATTTCGAGTGATATAAGTGAACATTCAATTTCAGGAATAAGTGATGAACCCATTCCTCCAGCAAGACAACATTCAATGAATGAGGAAGAACAGGATGAGTTCCATGAAATTGATCATCATAGTCACTCACATTTTCTGCAAGGGGAGCACAACCATTCCACTTTGCGTTCCTTGCTTTTGTTACTGGCTCTATCATTACATTCCTTGTTCGAGGGACTTGCTGTTGGACTTCAAACAAAGACTAGTCAAGTCTTGGGCATATTTGCAGCACTGGTGCTTCATAAAAGTATCTTAAGTTTCAGTTTAGGTATGAACTTAGTACAAAGTAAACTTTCAGTAGGTGCAACAGCAAAAGCAATTATTCTATTCTCTTTGTCTGCACCATGTGGTTTGGCAGTTGGAATAGGCATTATAAACTTATGGGATTCAAAAGCATCTGATTTAGTTCAGGGTATTCTGCAAGGTTTAGCATGTGGGACTTTCCTATATGTTACATTCTTCGAAGTCCTACCTCATGAATTTAATTCTAGTGATGTAAGGCTATTGAAGGTTGTATGTTTACTGCTAGGTTTTAGCACAGTCACATGTATTGTATTTTTCAACAATTTTTAATCATTTGCAGGCATTTATTTTAATTGTTAACTGTATGAACATAGGAGTTGGTCAAGTTTACTGAGTATAAAACTTACTCTTTAATCAGTTCTTAAACTTTTCCTGTTGCTTTATTTTAGACTTGCAAAATTACAAATCCAGCTCATGACTACCTTGTAGCTTTTGTTATTTTTACTATTACAATATTTTTGAGCAATAATGCTTGAAGAGCTGGTATAGTAGTTACTGTTATAAAATATAGATACTATTAATATGCTTTGTATGAGTTATTGAGCAATTGATGAAATGAACTTGATAGTTAACAATCTCATGCTTACAGACTTAAATGTCAATACTTAGAATTATTGTACATGTAGCTGTAGCCAAACATGCACAATATTTATTCTGCCTTTATCATTATGAGACAAATAGAATTACACAGAATTAACTTCATCTTAAAAAGCCTGGTCCATTTGAAGAGTTAAAGCATTATGGACTAGAAATAACTTTACTCTAACCAAACTGCAGCATTGCATTTAAAAAGGTAACTTATTGATCATTTATCCTTGCAAACAAACAAAGTATCTGATGAGAACCTGAGAGGTCTTGTTGACACTTGAGGATGTAATTGCTTTTAAAAAGAACAGCACTGAAATTAGATCACTCAACAGAATTACACTCAAGTTCTTTTGAAAGTTTGTTTGTCTTCCATCCATTTGTAGTCATTCATTAACTTTTCACATTTCAAATTCTTAAAAACTACCAAAGGCAATTTGAAAAAACTTAGATAAGATGAAGTACTCAATGTTCCCAACAAGTGTTAACAGATCTGTCAAGTGGTGAATAGACCCAAGAGGGTATCCTCCTTTGACAAAGTTCTTCATCAGACATGTTACATACATTGTACACAAACAGAATGCATCAAAATAATCTAGAAAGGTATCTTAAGAAGTGTTGTTGGTTTTTTGTTCAATCCCAAATTCAGATTTTTACCTTTTTTGAACATCTGATTGGAATTTTTTGTGATTTATGGCATTCTGTGATAATTTCTTTGATTGTTTTCCTCATGGTTACAGGAAGGATCCAGGTTTAGGAATTAAGGGATGGGGGAAGGCAAAGTCAGGCAAGGGGTCCAAGGAACACTTGGATCCCAAACTGGTCCAGGGTAGAGTGCTAGTGGAGGGACCAGAGGGGGGGAACAAAGCCCTCTGGAAGCTCCTGCTATTTGACAATTTCAGGGCCTAAAAATCAAGCAGTTTCACTGTCTTATATGTCATTATTGCAACTGTCATGTAATTGAAGCTTTTGGCTGTTATTCATGTTTTTTGCCATATGCATTCTGGTTGCACCTGTGGTAGATTTTGTCATACAGCTGACTCTGATCTGAATATTTAAATAAATCCAACTTGGCTGTATTGCAAGATCCACCATCATCTGTTGCCTGTTCTTATATACATTACCTCAATTGGACAGTGCAGAAGCACCCTCAGACTGAAAGTTTTGAAAAAGGGATTTGGACCTGCTGTATATGCTTTTCTTTTATGAAAGGGAAGAGGTTGGGGTTGAAGCCCTAAATTCTAGCCCAAATAACCGGTAGTATTGGAATAGATGTGCAATTTATACTAATCTGTAGCAAAGACAATTACAGATGATAGTTTCTCTTTTTCTCTTTCTCTCTGTGTCTCGCTCTCGCTTTTTCTTTTTTTATTATTATTTATGTCTTTTGTTTTAAAGGGGGTGGGGGGAGGGGGCAAACATCACCTTTGCATCCTCTGAATCCCCTACTGGGAAGGTTTCTAATTATGCATTAATTTTGTGTATTTTAATTGATTTTATTGAATAAAGTAATTGGAATGAAACAGAATATAAAATTAATTTTAAGGGTTTTTACAGTTTATCTAGATTTAAAAAGGGGGAATGTAATATGTTATACTAATAATTAAGTTTTGATGTATTTCTTATTCAGAAGTTATTGAAAAGTTTAGATGAAATTTAGTAAAGATGAAGTACTCATATTACATTACATGTAATGTATTACGTCACTATTTTTGGCCAGATTTGTCAAGGAATGGATTCAGAGCTGGGCAACTTTGGCTGCAAAGGATACACTACATGTATTTTGTAACATACTTCTTCAGACTGGCTGTATAGATCAGTAAACCAAACTCAGAGTGATCTACAAAGCTGTTTTAAGAAATATTGCTATTTTGGGTTCCAATTTGATTCTTTTGAATTCAAATTTTTGGCATTATCTGAGACTTTGTCATTTCAGTACATTTCCTAGTGATTTTCTTGACTTTCTCACTGAAAGTTGATTAAAATGCGTTTTTTTAGCTCACCTGAGCCAAAGTCATAGTGCGAGGTCCGTCGTCGTCCGTCTGTTGTTAATTTCTTCACATTTTCGACTTCTCTGGAACTGCATTGCAGATTTAGATCAAACTTTGTATGTTATGATGTACTCAAGGTCCCCTACTAAAACTGTGTACGGGATCCAGATTCCCTCAGGAGTGGATCCAGGGCGGGGCTAAAAGTGCCCAAAACAGTACCCCTCTCCAAAAATCTTCTCCTCCAGAACCAGTGCATAAATGGAGAAACTAATTGCCTTTCAACAGTCTATAAAGATAGGTTATCAAAATTGTGTTCGAGGTTAAGATCCGTCAAATAGAAATTGAACTTTTTTTACTTGTTTCTGGACTTAGTAATTTCAATGTAGAAAAGTGTCATGTTTTTCAGTTAATTTATATTGATGATTTCTTAATGACTATTTTGATCATAATTAAGGTAAAAAAAATATTATTGTGAAAGAATTTTGTCAGTATCTCAATTTTTGGATTTTTTATGAATTTTTTAAGACTTCCAAAAAAAGGGGGGGGGGGATTGGCCATTTTTCACATTTTCAACTTTTTCTGCAAAACTGTTGGAAAGATTTTAATAAATCTTGGTAGAAATAAATCATATATGATCCCCTTCAAATTTTGTTGTTTTTTCTAGACCTCTGTACAGATGGCACCACCATAGTCAAAAGTAGGTCACAAAAGTGTACCCTCCTTTGACAATATTCTTCTTCATACTGGCTGTATACAGAGACAAACAGAATGCATAGAAATGATCTAGAGGGATGAGTGAAGACATATTGTCATTTTGGTTCCCTTCCAAAATCAAATTTTAGATTTTTTTTTTGACATTTGTTTGGACTTGGTGATTTCAATATTTCTTAGTTAATTGATAATGATGATTTCTTATGGACTATTGTGATCATAATTATGATAAGGAATGTTACTTTGAAAGAATTTTGTCAATATCTCAAATTTTGGATTTTCTATGAATTCTTTAAGACTTCCAAATAAGGGTGTATTGGGACAATTCTTCACATTCTTAACTTCTGCTGTTATACCACATGAAAGATTTTAATGAAATATGGTATACATGAAGTACTATAGGTCCTCTATCAATTTTGTACATTTCATCCAAATTGGTTAACAGATAATGCCACCATGTCTAAAAACTAGGGTCTCACAATAGTACATACATGTATACCACTTGGTAATTAAAATATGGAGAGTAGCGGATTAAATCCAGCTGTGGTCAAAAAATTTTTTCATTTCTTTACATATCTAAATAAGTTTTTAGATGTTTCTCAACACTCAACATATGAAATTAGGCCATTTTAAGTTGGATCTGGACAATATTTGAAACAATCTTTGTTCATGACCCAGACTTGAAATCAGTCAACAAAAGGCCCAACCTAAAGAAAATGACTAACTTGTTGCCCTGAATCACATCTTGTAGAGACAAAGCAAATGCTTGATATCAAAATCACTTGAATGGATATGCAAAAAAAGTGTTGTTTTTTATTTTGGTCTGAAATAAAATTTTACATATTTTCAACATTTGTGTTGACTTAGTCACAGTAAGCAAAAATAGATGAATTCTTTTTTCCTGCATGACTGATCATCTAGGTACTCAGGTGAGCAATGTAGACCCACTTGGGCCTCTTGGTTTTTTTGGTCTTTAACTGATTAAGATTTATAGGAAGTAAATGTAATTGTAAAGAATAACAATGTAAAAATAGTTTTTAGAAATTTTTTTAGATACTTTCAAAGTTTCTCATGCTCAAGGTGAGTGATATACATGTACATGTGTAGGCTTATTTGGGTCTCTTGTTTTCAGTTTGCAAAACTAAATTACAAGTTGCAATAAGTCAATTTGACATATGAATATGAGCCCTGCTTTAAAGACTGTTGTATTGTGATGCAATTGGTTTTTGTATGCCAACATATAAAGGGCATATTAATATTATAGTATTATGTCTGTCTGTTGTCGGCATGAGCTCATCCAAACTAAATTCTTTTCTTGAACCATCACAGATACAAATGATCTGAAGATTGTATTTGAAATGGTATTAGTTGTTATGTTGTACACCTGTATTTCAAACAGAGGCCTACCCTAGTGGGGTTGTGCAAATGTGTAGAATTAAAATTAAGAATAAAAACATCTTGTCTGCGCTTCTTTTTCTTTGGGTTTCTTGTGGTTTGAATTTTAGGTCTCTACACAGGCATAAGAACTAACTGTAATAAAATCAAAAATTTCTTTCTCAAAAAATTATATGATGCAATAACTTTATATTAGGTACAAAGCATTATTATGATAGGTAGTATTAATTTGTTCAGGTGATCAAGGTGACAATATTTAGCCCCATCACAGAGGCCTAAAGGCTTTTACATAGACTAATATAGGGAAAATATTTGTTGAAAATCGTTTCTTCTCTACAACAACAAGCCATAAAGACTTAATATTTGGTATTAGGCTTCAGTATGACATGTAATATCAAGTTTGTTTTAAAAAAAACAGCCTTGAATAAATATTTTGCCTTATCCCAGGCACCAAAATGTTTTCATAAGCCTTATTTAGAAAATTATTTAAAAAGACAATTCTCAAGACAGAAAAGCCACTACCTTTTAAAAGTTGTTTTACATCATCCATATGGTAGAGTATCAAAAGAAGGACCTTTTGGGTTAGTAAAGTTCTTTTTAAGGGTACAAAGTTTTAATATATAGGCTTGTATACAGAAAGTAGAAAGTTTTTGCTCAGGTGAGTGTTGCGTTGTGACCTATGACCTTTTTGTTATATATATCATTTGATAGTACAGTCTTGTCTTGTAGTAAATGTGTGCATTCAAATCTTTCTTCTTCAGTACACCTTTTCTTTATATAGTAACACACTTGACGATTTAAATTGTGCTATAACCTGTCAAAATTGTATAACATTACAAACTTACATAAGATAACATGACTGACTCATTATGATGTAGGTGCACGTGTATAAACATACAGGTACATATGCATGTGGAAATGTTTGATGTTGGAATTAAATAAAATTATGTAAAAGAAATATGCTTACTTATTCTGAACATTACCATAAAGGTAAATAGGGCTAATTATAAATTTTTTGTTGATTATAACAGTTTCTGGTGCATTATCATTTGATTTTCTGTATCATACATATATTTATTATCTGACTACAATCAGTTCATTGGCTGAACATTGAATAAATTTTTGATCCGTACACAAAATTAGCATCTTATGTTAAGATTGGTTTAATAATGTGAATATGTAAACCTTGAAATGAAGAATGCTTATATATGTATTGAAATGACATATTTCCATGTAAGTAAAAATGTGTTATTGATTATGTAACTTCAAGTTTTTAATGTATTTTACAAAGATTATGGGAATTGTCATTCTGTTTTGATTTAATTTAAATTATCTGAGGTCTAGTGATGGATGGAAATTAAAACTTCTACTTGTTGGGTCTCTTTCTAAACATTTTGTAAAATTTGATATGAGCATATACATACAATACAGATGATTTTTTCTGATGCCAATTTATAACAGTATTATAGGTGTTATACCACTGTATCAATTTATTTCATGAACATTTTATGGAAATATTTTACATTTATCATGAACAAATATTGTCATATACATCAACAAGACACATCTTCCACTTACCATTCACACTAATTATATACAGGTCTATTTATATGACAAATGTAATATTAAATGTACCATCCCAACACTATTATGGTACAAAATGACAAAATTTTTAGCACAAAGACTATTAAAAGTGGTTCACTACATATCAATATTTATCACATGTTTTGCTCTTTATGCAGTGAAATATTGCTATGTCATGAATTAATTTATGACATAAGTGACGTCTTAGCTTGGAAAAGAATTATGTCAAGGCAGTGATTGATGAAGTAAACACCTTTTAAACTGTGTATAAACATGTGATAAAAAAAATCTGAAATGAATTTTCATTTCATACTGTATTTATGAAACTCGTTCTGTGTAAAACAAACAACTCATTTCATAAATACTGTATGAAATGAAAATTCATTTCAAATTCTATATATATGTATACACTTAGGTATACACCTAGAGAGTGTGATATGTCATGAAAGATATAATACTTCAAATACATGCCAAGCGTAGACTTATACTTATATTGAATATACAATTACATACTTAGTACATTTTTGTATATGTGTATATCATTGCTTTTTAAATGAATTCTAGTCTTGCTGATGTCACATCGGTGTCCTGTCTTTGGGATGAGACAGTAAATACTGAGTTCCTGTGTGGTGGAAGAGGAGCCATGTAAAAGATACCTCGCTGCTTTGGTTGGGTCTTTTGCATCTAAAGGTCTAAATTTCTTTACATGGCATCAGACATATGTCGAAACCATATAAGTGCAATATCAAATCTTGATGTGACCTAAAACAAGAATCCAACATGCAAATAAAGTGGGCAAGCTGGTCCATTGTTATCACACTTGATTTCTAATGTGTTATTTGGGTTAATTCCCACTGGCAGTTTTGATTTTTCTAAGCTGATTTATCATATTTTGCCTCTCTATTGTAGTGCTTCCAAAGAGACGGAATAAATTGAGTCACCTTGTCATGATATATGCAGGCACATAAAAATACCTCTCTCCTTTGGTTATGTCCATTGCATGACATATGTAGTACATGTATGCTGTCACCATGTAAGTGGTATTATTTTGGTCTAGCAAAAAAAAAAAAACTTACAAACAAAACTTCTCACAGAATCTCTTGAGAATCTCACAGAATCTCTTGATATTGATTTTATGTTTTGGGAATTGTTGTTTTATGCATTTATTTGAAAGTATACTGCATTGTTAGGATTTGTCTGTATTTTTATCTGTATTGTTGGGATTTATCAGTATTATTTTCTGTAATATTAGGAAATTATCTGTATTATTGTCTCTATTGTTGGGATTTTTATTTATTTTTGTCTGCATTATTAGGATTTTCTTTGTTATTTTCTTCATTGTTAGTGTTTTCTTGTTTATTATCTGCTTTATAAGGATTTTCTTTATTATCTTCTTCATTAGTAGGATTTTGCTATATTATCTTCATTGATAGGATTTATCTGTATTATTGTCTGCATTGTTAAGATTTATTTGTATTATTGTCTGCATTGTTTAGATTTATTTGTATTACCTGCATTGTTAAGATTTATTTGTATTACCTGCATTGTTAAGATTTATTGGTATTATCATCTGCATTTGTAGGATTTTTCTTTATCATCATCTTCATGGTTAGGATTTATCTCTATTACTATTTGCATTTTAAGGATTTCTCTTTATTTTTATCTTCATTGTTAGGATTTTTCAATATTATCTGCATTGATAGGATTTTCCATATGGTCTTCATTGTTAGGATCAGATATAACCATGAGTTTTGAGTTTGTTGTTTATCCTCTTACATACAGGTTTACCCTTTCTTTACATTTCAGTTATAACTTTGTTTTGTAAATTGTACTGTAGTACAAACTATATATATATAATATAAGGTATATAATGTGTTCAGTCTTGTGTGATAGATCTACCTATAGTGATTTTCATCTGAAATTTTTATTTCCCCTTCTTTGCTTTACAATGTACCAGTATATATCTGATACATAGATTTCATATGGTTTCAGAAATTTTACTGAAAAAAGATAAAAGCATATTTGTTTCCCCAACTGCCTGTTATATGTACATTGTATGTTAAAACTATATATTGATATGAATAAAAGAGCTCTGTTTTAATGCCACTTTTCTCTTGAGTGTTGATATACAATGCGTACATCCGTGCTCGGATGCTTTGTTTCATGCGTACAAGTTTATTTCTATTATTATATAGAATTATATGTATCAACCCTCGGAATTCGAGATATTTATCTAGGATATAGCACCATTGGCCCGTATATTGTGTGTACATTAATCAATAATACATGTATTAGGAAACGCCATTCAGCGGCGTAAGTAGCTCGACTGCTCTGGTTGGTTGGTTGATTGGTGTTTTACGTCGCTTTCAACAATATTTCAGTTATATCGCGACATGGAAGCAGGAGGTTACCAACCTCTTAAACATAGTGGCGCAACCCGGGAATCGAACCCGGATCGTCGGCGCCGCAAGCCAAGCGCTTAACCACTACACCACGCCTGCTCCTCGACTGCTCTGTTTAATGTATGTATCCGTATACCGGTAATAGTTACATGTAATTAAGACGGCAGCTGAAAAACTGTAAGTTAGAATTCGACATTACCGCATGAAAACGATACCCGAAGACATATTCCAACAGTTGCTACATGATAAAGTGTGCACATTATCAGCCCGTCTGGACAAAATGTTCCGAGAGCTATTGTCATACCCCCGCGTGTCGGCGTCTGCGTGCACAAAAAACTTCAGCCTAGACTGTATCTTTATACCCTCTACAAACAATGTCTGGGGGATTTATAGGAATTACCCTGTCTGTGTGTCCGTCAGTCTGTCCGTCTGGTCACATTTGTTCGGGCCATAACTTCTTACCCCCTTGTCGGATCTGGATAATATTGCACACAATTATTGTACATGACCAAAGGGTGTGTCATGAACTTGACCCATGGTCATATTTTCAGGGTCAAGGTGACAGTACACACAAAGCAAAGATTTTTGTCCGGGCCATAACTTCTTATCCCCATATCGGATCTGGATAACATTTCACACAATTGTTGTCCATTAGGCAAGGGTGTATCATGACCTTGATCCAAGGTCATACCTTCAAAGTCACGGTCACAGTGCATACATAGCCAAAATACTTGTCTGGGCCATAACTTCTTATTGCCAAGTTGGATTATTATCTAGGATAATATTTCACAAAATTGTTATCCATGACCCAAGATCATATCTTCAAGGTCAAGGTCACAGTACACACTGGTCGAAATCATTGTCCGGGCCAAAACTCCTTGTTGCTATGTTGGATCTGGATAACCCTTCACGCAATTATTGTACATGACACAAGGGTGTGTCATGACCTCGACCCAAGGTCATATCTTCAAGGTCAAGGCCACACTGCACAAATATCCAAAATCCTTGTCCGGGCCACACCTTCTTATTGCCAAGATGGATTTGGATAATATAATCACATATTTGTTGTCCATAACCCAAAGAGGTGTCATGACCTTGACTCAAGATCGTATCTCCAAGGTCAAGGTCAAAGTGCACAGTTGTCAAAATCCTTGTGCGGGTCATAACTCCTTACTGCTTTGTTGGATCTGGATAACATTTCGCACAATTGTTGCTCATGTCCAAGGATGTGTTATGACCTTCACCAAAGCTCATATCTTCAAGGTCAAGGTCACAGTGCAACATTAACCGAAATCCTTGTACATGCAATAACTTCTTACTTCCAGGTTGGATCTGGATAGTATTTCACACAATATTTGTTCATGACCCAAGGGAGTGTCATGACCTTGACTCAAGATCATATCTTCAAGATCAAGATCACAGTGCATGCATTTTTAAAATCCTTGTACGAGTCATAGGTCCTTATTGCTATGCATTCTAGATAATATTTCACACCATTGTTTTCCATGATCCAAAGGTGTTGTATCACATTGTATGGAGCGTGTTGTCCGTCTGTGTGTCTATCTGTCCATGAAAATTGTCCGGGCCACAACTTCTTCCTTTTACTTAGGAGGGAGATCAAACTTTACACAATTGTTGTTCATGACCCAAGGGTGTGTCATGACCTTGAACCAAGGTCATATTTTCAAGATCAAGGTCACAGTGCATACATATCCAGAATTCTTGTCCAAGTGGTAACTTCTTCCTTTTAATTTGGAGGGAGATAATATTTTACACAATTATTGTCCATGACCTAATTGTGTGTCATTACCTTGAAACAAGGTAATATCTACAATGTCAATGTCACAATGCACACAGTCAGAGTTCTTGTCTGGGTCATAACTTCTTCCTGTTACATTGCTGGAAGACTGTATTTTGCACAATTGTTGTCCATGACCCAAGGATGTGTAATGACCTTGAACCAAGACCATATCTACAAGTTCAAGATCAGAGTGCACACAAGCCAGATTGTTTTCTTTGAGAATACCTCAAAATGCACAAGTGGGACATCCATTACACTTATACCGGTGATGTATCTTGGGATGAATTATTGCATGTTTCAAATTTGTTGCCGGGAGGGGGATATTTATCCCATTAGAAAGCTCTGTTAGTGGTAGACCTTTGATACTTTACACAAAAGTCCCTCATGTCAAGAGCTTTCATTTGATTGCATGACTTTTGACGTTGTGACCTTAACCTCAGCTTTCGACTTACTTCTCGAAAAACCTTTAACCTGCGCTGTATCCTTTGAACCAATAGGGATAGGGCTTTGATACTTCATACATGTATTCTTCATGAGAAAAGATTTCATTTGATACCATGACTTTCGATCGTGTGACTTTGACCTTGGACTGACATATTTAAAAAAAGCCGGTGAGGCCTAGCGGATAAGGTGGTCTTTTCGTGATCGAGAGGTCCCGGGTTCCACTCACGCCCGGGGCGCAACGGTTTTTCGGATGAGATAGTAAAAACCGAGGTCCCGTGTCACGGTAGGCGTGACACGTAGAAGATTCCTCACTGCTTTGGGTGGGTCCGTCGCAAAGGTCTAAATTTGTATGCAATGCACCAGGTAGATGCCGTCACCATATACGTGAAATAATCGTGGAGTGACGTAAAACAATATTCAATCAATCAATCAATTAATATTTTTCAAAGCACTTTAACCTGGGCTTTATCTCTTGAACCACTAGGGATAGGGCTTTGATACTTCACACATAGGTTCCTGTTGACGAAAGCTTTTATTTGATACCTTGATTCTTTTTATCTTGTGATCTTGACATTGGATTTTGACCTTCTTTTCAAAAACTTTAACTTGGGCTCTATCTTTTGAAACAATAGGGACAGGGCTTTGATACTTTACACATACGTCCATTTTGTCAAGAGCTTTCATTTGATACGATAACTTTTGACAGAAAAAAAATCGTCATGTTTGTCATAAAGGGAGGCAACCAATGAACCATCAATACTAGGAGTATATTGAGGTATGAAGTAGAAGATGCGCTCTCAGTTGTATCTTTTATCTCGGCTTTCTTTGGATATATGATAATGAGGAGCTCTTTAAGTACAGGGTTGCTGATCGACAAAACGTCATCGATGTATCTGTATGTAAAGTTAAACCGAGATGCTAATTGTTTATTGCCTTTGAAGGGCAGAGACTGTATGAGCTCTGCTTCCTATGAGTACAAAAAATGAAGTGATGCGTAATTTGTACCCATCGGACTGCGAGCAATCTGCTGGAATACTTTCCCACCAAAATCACTAAGATATTATCTAATACATGTATTATCTAAATTCTAATATATGGATTATCTCTTTTTCTGTATACCTACTGCTGGGATCAGACTGTTCCTTTCCGAAGTATGTATCGTTGTGGCCTGAAATGAAATACTTATACCTTCGAGTTCCATTTTTGTTTTTAAAAAAGGCGTTTTGAATAATTGATGCAATTCTGTTCTTCAGTTTTTGATGAGGAATGGTAGTAAAAAGAGTTGAAGTCAGAAGACTTTATGCTAGTGACGTTTTTAAACACAAGAGATTTCAAGTGCTATAGAAGTCCTTGGAATTCCTTAGGATCTACATCTGATTGATACCACTTCTCGAGTAAGAAGTAAAGCAGAGCATCTTTGATTTCTATTAGAATTTTTGTCAGTAATATGAAAATAGGTTTGGTTGAACACTTGCAAGATTCAGCTATTAATCGATGCTTATATGGAGTTTTATGCATCATTTCTGGAATCCAAAAAAGGTATGATAGCTCGAGATCAGATTCATTTGTAGTAATGATCTACACATTTCAAATTTTGTTTATAGATGAAGATTTTGGGGGGGGGGGATTGTTGGTGTATATTTGTAATTTATTTTAACTGAAAAATGACAAACTAACCCTTTAAGCTTTCAGATCAGTGCATGAATCTCAGAGCGTTTTAAAAAGTACATTAAAACTCGATCTTAAAAAATCGCCTCGTCACATATTTGTCATTGATGCTACCAGTGCAGTAAGCATCCCTTTCAGTCATTAATGAAAGACTTGCTGTAGTAATCCCTTTCCTCTTCAGACCCTTTATAATCGGATTGTTTCATTCTACTCACACCTTTTAAATCATGGACAGGTGGAAGGGATGTTATAATTTTCCATTTTAAGGACTGTACATGTGCATTTTGCAGTTTATGTGCTTTTCGAGCTGACATCGTACATGTAAGGTAAGATTAAGGGTTAAATTCTGAAACGCTTTTTATCCTTAATCAAGATGTTTTACTTCTCGCATGTGTTCTTGTACAAATGAAGGAAATAAATTTTACAGATCTGGCACCTAGGGCTGAGCACTGCTACTTTTTTTCTGGGAAATTTGCTGGAGGAGTCTTCTTCATTAACAAAGTTGACATCCCTGCCATACGTACGGTGGAAGACGCCCAAGACCTCAGGCCATTCTAGAAAGAGCAATATTACGGAGCAAAACTAGCACAGGTATACACATGTAACAAAAGATAACCAATATCATGTCTGAAACTGATGCCAACCGGCGACTTTTCAGACAAGCGAAAGTCCTGAAAGAGCAACCAGAACTCAAAGCAATAATGGATCTGTCTTGTGCGTGACACAGAACCTCGGTTTTTACCATCACATTCACAAGACAGACACTAACGAGCCATCGTAGGAATTGGAACCCTGGACCTCTCGGTCAGCGTTTTTAACCGATTGAGCACACCGCTTCACATTTATATATAAAGAAGGAGTGATTGATTGGTTTGTAGAGAATTGACATAGCTTTACGTGTCTTTATTCTTCGCACATAGGATACCTGTGACTCACTGGAACTCCTATTGTTTTGGGGTCAAAAGTTCAGGTGTCAAGTTCCAGAAGTGTTTTCTGATTGTAACTTGATGCCTTTTCATCCTAGAGCCGTAATACTGCACATAAGATAACTATGACCCAAAAATATATTTTTATTTTTGGGATCAAGAGATCAAAAGTCAAGGTCAAAGGACTTTGTGCATTAGAAATGCGTTTTCAGAATGTAACTTGATGCCTTCTTACCATAGAATTATAATTCTTCACACTCAAGATGTCCAAGTCCCAAAAGAATTCCTATCATATTTTGAGCCATAAGATTAAAAGTCAATGCTTATTTCTTTTGAAATATGGAATTACGATTTGATTCCTTTATTGTCCCTCACTTAAGCCACATGGGTGTGTCGTGGTCTTTTAATGCCCGGTCCAGGTCACCAAGAGCCTATTGCCAAATTTGGTGTTGTACGAGTTTGTAAACTCCGTTATGACAATTTGTGCCGAAGGTTTGGAGTGAAAATAAATAACTTTACGAAATTACTCAGAACTCCCAATGTAGCCCTCAGAATCACATTGTTTTCCCCATTCTCTACCAGAGTTATCGGTCCTTACTCTCATGTAGTGCTCGTAGCGCACGGAACCCTGAGTAGAGAAAAGGTTGTCCCCTTGCATTTGACTAGATGTTGCGCATGCCAGTTCTGAAAGTTAAAAACTATTCATGGTTTGCACTGTTAATGAAAAGTCATGGAGAAGGGCATTGGTCTTACAAAAAAATTGTAGTTATTGTAAGGCTTTGAGAATGTTAAATCATTGAAAAGCTATAGGTTGTCACTATTTTCCATTTTCAAATGATTCATTAATGTAGAATTTTGTTATCAGTTTTTTCCCCTTTTCATTAAATTTTTACTCCAAATGAATATCAATACCAAGTTGTTGGGAATTTCGGAAAACATGTTTTTGCAATAAAACATGGAATGCAGAAACTGATTAAAAGCCTATTTATGCTAAATAAGAGTGAAATTCATTTCTGGTATCATCTTTAATACATGTACGACACCTTTTATCGCATAATACGCAAGAGTTTATGTGGAATATACGTCATCACTATTCACACATTTTCATTTTCTTTCAAAATAACATTCCTTATCATAACTATGATCAAAATAGTCCATAAGAAATCATTATTATTAATTAACTAGGAAATATGACACTATTCTGCATTGAAATCACGAAGTCCAAAAAAAAGTCGAAAAAACTTCTAAAATTTTATTTTGAAGGGAACCGAAATGACAATACTTCTTTTCTCATCCCTCTAGATAATTTCTATGCATTCTGTTTGTCTCTATACACGGCCAGTATGAAGAAGAAGATTGTCAAAGGAGGGTACTCTTTTGTGACCTACTTTTGACTGTGGTGGTGCCACCTGTAAAGAGGTCTAGACGAAAATGACAAAATTTGAAGGGGGTTAAAAGTTATGAAGTTTTATTAAAATTCTTCAAACAATTTTGCAGAAAAAGTTGAAAATGTGAAAAATGCCCCCACCCCGTTTTGTTTTGGAATTTGGAAGTCTTGAGAAATACATAAAAGATCCAAAAATTTAGATATTAACAAAATTTTTTCAAAATAGTCCATAAAAAATCATCATCATCAACAATCTGATTAAAACCATATCTTTATTCCGCTTCTCTATTTGTCTCAATGTCAATTAACTGAAAAACACGACACTTTTCTGAATTGAAGTTATAAGTCTAAAAAAATGTTGCAAAACCGTCAAAAAATTGATTTCGGAACAGAGCCAAAAACAACAATACTTCTTCAGACATCCATCTAGTTCATTCCCATTCAGTTTGTCTCTGTATGCACCCGGTCTGAAGAAGAAGTTTGTCAAAGGAGAATACCCTCTGTAACTTACTTTTACCTGTGGTGGCGCCACCTGGATTGGGATAAAAAAACCCCAACACTTGTAGGGGACCATGAGTACTTTATTCCTATTAAGATTAATAGAAATATGTTCTGCGGTTCTTGGAGAAGTCGAAAATGTGAAAAGTTTACGACGGACGGACGGACGACAGACAGCGCGCTATGACTATAGCTTACTTGAACCTTTGGCTCAGGTGAGCTAAAATGAATCACATGATCTTTAGTATATGTATTTCATTTATGTAATTTATGTGATATGATATAACAGTAGCGCTTATTGTCTGGTATGTAACCAGGAGGTTGGCGATTTTAGTTCGTATATTACGAGGAATGATCTTCAGTTCAAGCCTCTTATATAGGCAACATTGGTAAGGTCATGTGACTATGTGACAGATGACTAGGATGTGTTGAATAGAGGAAACCCATGCCGAGAGTACAGATGACACGGCAAAAGAGGCTTTATCATTTAAATTTTTGAAGTGTTAACGTGTTCCACGAAATGAAGTACACAACCGATTTATTACTGCATATATTAAATTATATTAAAATAATCCTTATAATGTAGTCGATAACAAACATGATTCTACTCAAATCAAGGATTTATTATTCAAAATCAGCACATGAATAGATATGAAGAAATCAACGTTTCCTATGGAATCCAATTGATGAATTGATTGATTGATTGATTATTGTTTTACCTCACTCCATGATCAAGAAGAGAGGAAACAAGCACATTTAACAGTTACTGTGTACAGTTTATTTTTACATGAAACTTGTAATGATATACCCAAATAGTGACTAGGCCTGAGTCCAGAAACTCGAAAAGGTAAGGGTTGTTCTACATTTTGTTCCTTTACTTTGGAAAATGATTAGCATCTTCAAAAGTAATCAATAATTTAAAAAAAAACAATCTTCTTTGTTAAAATTTTATATTATTAGTAATGAAGATTGCATCTCCAATAGCACCGCCATCCCATTTTTGGTTCCGTCAATGTTGACCCTTTTGCCATGCCATATTTTTCACTGGTATCACTTGAACAAACGCTCAACACAGTTTGTGGTATAAATGAAATGTTTTGTCCAAAATGAAACGATAACCGGTAAATCTGATTAGATATCGAACGACGCTCTATGGATGTATGACCTGTTTTTGCATGGTTGGGCAGAGAATGTTAGAGTATTTAATTCCGTTATGTCGTCAAACAGGTGAGCGATAATCACATGGGAGTGTTCGATGTTATAGTGAAGTACTCCAATATAGGTATGTTAAAGTCATCATCTACAATTATTTAATGTTGGATACATAAGTATATTGATTTTCAGAAATGCTACTTGGTTGAAATTCCAATGTACAGATATGTTGAAAAATGCAATGTACAGATATGGTCTTGTATATAGTCAACAGATCTGAGCTCATCCGTAATGGTATATAACAGGAAACATCCCCCTTTTTTTTTTGTTAGTTTGAATATATTTTATTTCATAAGCAGAAATGAAATATGTTTAAACTACATGTACATGTACTAAAATCATTTTATTAGATGCATGTACGCAATGATTAGTCTGACAAATATCTTTCTTCTTCTTGTACTTCTTCTTCAACAGACAAATCACGGTTCCCGGAAATTTCTTTTTGCAGCTTGTCGCCCGTACAAGGTATTGTATTTTATAATATAGGACGGCCAATTGATTCAGATGGGACGGGGTGGGCCTACGAATTTTACCTACCTACCTATTTATCTAGTCTGCCTCTCTCTCTCTCTCTCTCTCTCTCTCTCTCTCTCTCTCTATATATATATATATATATATATATATATATATATATATATATATATATATATATATATATATATATATAATATTAATAATAATAATGATGATAATAATAATAATATAATAATAATAATAATAATAATAATAGTGATGATAATAATAATAATAATAATAATAATAATAATAATAATAATAATAATAATAATAATAATAATAATATGACTTGCGCACGAAGAAATAAATGTTTTGTTTTATAAAACTATGATCTGATCAAATAAAAAAAATTAATAATAAATAAATAAATGGGTAAATAAAATAAAATAAAAATAGAAAATAGAAATAGAATTTATATTTATTTATTATTATTTTTCTTCGGAAATATAGAAATCAACAAGATGTTCAAGTTGTTCGTAGAATTCCTCAAAATAAAATGTATCTAACCATCTAGAGTGTGTTTTCTTCAGCAAAATCAACCAACGTAATTAGAGTTATTACAGTCATTAATCTTTTGCCTTGTTCAACGTTTCTTTTCTAATATTTTCCTTACTTGTTGACACCAAACTTTAGATAATGAAAAAAAAAACCAAACAAACCAACGTGCAGATACCGTTTAAGTTAAAAAAATACCTTATTAACATGTTACAGTTTTACTGTCGCATTAGAACTATAAATTAATAGACAATATGAATATATTAACATTCATAAGTCATATTAATAACTTTAATAATATTACATTTTGCATGAGAAGACACATAAAACAGAATTATAGACAAGACATTTTAAAAGTGAACTCACTAACCATAATTAGAATATACCTAGATTCTACAAGTATTAATAAGTGTTTTTGTCCACGATAGAAAGACCTATTCTTTATAAAGGATGTGAATCAAGCCCACTATTAGGAGTTCATTTGATAGAGAAGTTTTACTTTTAGTACCATGCATGACATGGCTTTTTTGCGTTGATTTAGCGGAAATACCATTCTTCCTGGAATTTATAAGATAAGTAAAAAATCGAGAAAATACAATTGTGCTCTGTGCTAAAAGTTTTAATCCCTCTCCTTTCTGGAAAAAAAAGACTGGATCCGCGCATGCATGGTATGGTGAGATTTTACCTTTTAAGGTTTAAGGGGACAACCATTTGATTTTTAGCGAGGGACGTGGGGGGGGGGGGGGGGGGGGGGAAGACTTTTCAAAAATATCGGCTCGCGATAATGGAAAAGGTAACCCGGACAGGGGGTCAGTTAAAATGGAGGTGTGATATACATGTATATGTAAGCGACCCAAGGAATGTCATTTTGGGTATATGTACCGGTATATATGTGTGGTGGCGGGGGGGGGGGAGTGTTGAGTGCGTGCGTTTGTTGCGTGTATGGTGTGTTTGGTTTCCGGCTCACAAAAGTCTTCCCGTCTTCCTTCTTTTTGCAGGATCAAGATGAGAATTGTCAGATTCTGGACGTCACTGATGATAGTCTTTGTTCAAGTTGGAGGTGTGTTTACAAATCCTAAAGAGGTGCTTGGCTTCTGGGGAAAGAACCCGGGTTCATGTCCAACCGGTGTCACGTCTTACCTATCGGATGAGATAGCAGAAACTGATTTCCCATGGTGTGATATACGCAATACATAAGATATATCTTATGCCTGGGACGGGCCGTTGCATAGGTCTAATTTCCATGCAATAAATCAGGAATCTAGTTTCAGATGCTTTGCATGACTCATATTTTCAGGTTGATACAGCATGTTTAGCAAATTCTTACAGTAATGTTAAGGAGTTTCATTTCTTTAATATGATGTTCAAACTCCCTCAAATGATGCATCTACATGTGTTCAGGAGGAATCTAGTTTCAAATGCTATGTCTGGCCTATATTTTCTACTCGAGTGACTGTATGTCTGTCGGTCCATTAAACCTTGTTCGGGTACTAATTTTTCTATGCCTATGTGAATGAAACATGTACAGAGATAACCTTATCATGGTCAAAAACCCATGACGTGAGCTCCGTCATCTTTGATTACACTATATTTGTGTAAGCAACAAATTTGTTGTTGATTTTTGCTGATTTTTGTTTAACGTCACACCACGAATATTTCACGTATATGGTGACGGCATCTGCCTTTAATGTGCCATGCATACCACGACACGGGGCTTCGGTTTTTACTGTCTCATCCGAAAGACAGGACACCGGCATGACCAGAGCGGGACTCGAACCCCGACCTCCCGATCAGAAGGCGAGCCCGAGACCACTAGGCCACGTCGTCTTCCAACAAGTTTGGAATAGGGGTAGTGATACCCCCAAATGATTTTGTGTCTCGTGTACCATGTATGTGAGAAAGATATGAAGATTCGTCTATTCTATGATATCCTGAGACTGGTTTGTTTCAATAAACATAGTACATGTATTGTTTGTAAGAGGTATACAACATGTAATTCAGTATATACTCAGTAGAGAAACAGAATGGTAATGTGTATTCTATATTTTGAAGCTGTCATTTCAAATAGAATGCAGTCTTTGACATGCCAATCATATTGTCCGTCTGTGTTTTTATAAGCCATTCGATTTTCAGTTAATCTGTATCTTTGCTCATTTAACTTATCTACGTACATTTATTTTCTGATATTTGAAGTCAACCATTGAAATCACTCTGTGATATACATCATTTCCTTTTTAATGTAAATAGATACCGACGGGATAGGGACAGACAGTGTGGACCTGTTTCCTTTGGATCAAGATGTTTCGTTATCCTTTGACCATACAACAGCACGATCTGAGAAGACAGAGATAGTAGGCATTTTTATCTGTATTATTGAGCTCTTCTTTCAAAAATCAAGTATCCTTTTTTTGTTTTTTGTCTTTTTTTGTTTGATTGTTTGGTTGCTTTGTTGTCATTTTTTTATCTTATATTTATTTTGAGTGTGTGTGTGGGGGTGGGGGGGTTGTTGCTTTGTATTTTATTTTTGAAGGTTTTTGGGAGGAGGGGGGGGGGGCGTTGTATTATTTTTTATGCCCCCGCTAGGTAAAGCAGGGGACGTTAAAGGTTTGCTTTGTCCTTCCATACATCCCGTTTCACATTTTGTTTCCGGATGATAACTCAGGTGTCTTTCATCATATTCAAATCAAACTTGAATATATGCTGACTTATCAAAAGATTTTGGGTCAAAAAGTCAAAGGTCAAGGTCACAGTTGACGAAAATATACTTAATTTATTGGTATCCAGATGATAAATCAAGTACCTTTAATCATATTAAAACAAAATTTGAATCATGCTTACTTATCAAGAGAGGAAGAACCCTAAGCATTTCAGAGTCAAAAGTATAAAGGATCAAGGTCACATCTGATATCAAAGACTAAAAATTATTTGTTTCCAGGTGATTTTTATATATTATCATATATCATTAACTGCTTATCAGAATTTGATCATATTTCCTATATTTTACATGTTAGGTTCTTTTAAATACAGTTAATTCAAAATCTTAAATCAAAAGGGAAGGATGCCTATAGTTTTGCCAAAAGGCAACGTCACTACGAATATTATTTATAGGAGTTATGGCCCATGAAACTTATTATTTAGGAAAGCTTTGTTGCTGCTTTGAAATAAGCCTACAGTGGGAGCATATGTTTTACAAACAATGTGGCAGCTTAGGTGGATGTTCCTTTGTTTACCGCCCTTTTGTTAATAACATTTAAATCTTGATCACGGATTTCGGTTCTAATCCTCTACCAGATATTGTGAAGAAAATCCTATCAAAACAATTAAAGATAAAACGTTATATGCATTATAGGTATAAAATGGTTATTGCTTACATGTTTAGAGTAACATAATATAGAAAAGTCATAAAATACTTGAAACTTTGTAAGGGTTTGAAAGTTTTCTACATAAATTATAAGTATTGCTAGTTAATGAAGGAGCGTTTTTTTGGCTGGATTGCGAAGCCAAATCCGGTTTATGAAAAGGGTAATGTCCGTCTGTCTGTCCGTCTGGGTCAACAATTTGGCTTAGCTCTTACTTTTAAGTTCATTGTAGAAAGACCATTGACAATAACTCTTCAAATTTCACATGTAGACAGATTTCGATGAGTTCTATTCATTGAAAACTTTGTTTGTGACTTTGAACTTGAAAGTTCTCAGTTTCAAGGTCAAATGTGCAATCAACAATCAATTACAGAAAGACCGTGAGAGTTCTGTCTTTCAAACTTTGACCTTGAAGGTTCCAAGTTTCAAGGTCAAATGCGTAATTGATTGATTGATTAATTGATTGATTGATTGATTATTGTTTTACGTCACTCCACAATTATTTTTACGTATATGTTGACGGCATCTTTCTGATGCAATGCATACAAATTTAGACCTTTGCAACGGACCCACCCGAAGCAGTGAGGGATCTTTTACATGTAACGCCTACCGTGACACGGGACCTCCGGTTTTACTGTCTCATCCGAAAGACAGAACACCGGTGCGCCCCGGGCGGGAGTCGAACCCAGGACCTCTCGATCACGAGCCGAGCACCTTATCTACTAAGCCACACCGGCTTCAAAAGCGTAACTGAATTTAGTTGAAAGACCATAGACAAAGTCTCGTTCAAACTTCACATTTAGATAGACTTAGATGAGTTTTATCCATTGAAAAACTTTGTGACCTTGACCTTGAAGGTTCCCAGTATCAAGGTCAAATGTGTTATTAACTTTAGTTTAATTTTAGAAGGACCGTTAGAGTGATGACTTTCAAACTTCACACATAGATTGACTTTGATGAGCACTATTCCTGGTGACTCTCTTTAAAGACCTTGGCCTTGAAGGTTCCAAGTTTTTAGGTCAAAAGCATATTTACGTTAAGTTCAGTCTAAGCAAGATCATGAGAATTACATCTTTCAAACCACACAGTAGATACACTTTGATGGACAGTATTCCTGACTGACCTTTGTGACCTTGACCTTAAAAGTTCCCCGTTTCTTCATGCTTTGCATGCTCATTCAACCAATGAAACTCTTGCTGATGTCACCGCGTGACATAACTTGTAACTTTGTCCTTTATAATTAAATAGATTATATTGCAATTTTTTTATATCCCCTGCACCAAAAGAGACTGAGTGTTCATACTACACATGTTTATTCTTTGTGGCAAGATCTTTCTTTTGGTACCAAATTTTTTTAGGCCTTGTGACCCTGGACTTGACATTTGACCTACTTTTCAAAAACTCTAACCTTAGCCATAAGTCTTGCACCAAAAGAGACTGGGTATTCATACTACACATGTATATTTCTTGAGGCAAGACCTTTCTTTTGGTACCAAAATTTGTGACTTTGTGACCTTGGCCTTGACATTTGACTTACTTTTTAAAAACTTTAACCTTAGCCACAACATTTTCGACCTTGTGACCTTGGTCTTTTGTCTTTGGTCTTGCCTATTTTGAATTTTGGTGCCGCTGGGGGTATTTGTCCCGTTAGGACAGTTCTAGTTTTTTTTTTCTGCTTCTGTGGGCACAGTGTTTCAAAACACATTCTGCTTTCAATACTTGTCAAAGCTTCGCAATCCGACCATACCGCCTTTACTCAAAACTTTAAAAGTTGATAAGGGAACAACCATTTGATTTTTATGGGGGGGGGGAGCAGGAAGACTTTGCAAAAAACCCCGGCTCAAATAAAAATAAAAATCAAATGGTTGCTCCCTAAGAAAAGCAATGTTGAATAAATCATCGTCATTTTTGTTCTAGTTATCTCACCCTGTCGACACTAATGTTATTCATTCAGAGATCATTGATATACCAAGGAGCGACGGTAAGTTGAGGGAGGGGTTAAGATATTGCTTATTATGTTTCCCAGTTCACTTCATTTCTTAAATAAGATGTTTAAACTAACCAGAATTTTCTAATTTTGAGGCGATGCACACACTTAATGGTTTCCATAAGAATCTTTCAATCACAATTTCCTTAACCCGATGTTCTGTCTTTCGGATGAGACAGTAAAATCCGAGATCCTGTGCCATGGTAGTTGGGCATGTAAAAGATCCCTCACTGTTTCGGGAGGGTTTGTTGCAAAGGTAGAAATTTCTATGCAATGCATCAGTTAGATGCTGTTATGTGGAATAATCGTGGAGTGACGTAAACAATAATCGCATAATGATTAATCAATCAATTATTTAAGAAATGGATTCGATATTTTTCGCAGGTATGAACGCGAAGTTTTCAATATGGAATACATTCCTTTATCAAAATGCAAGTATTATCAACATTCATTCCCGTTCCGGTCCAAAGACAGTTATTTTAAGTATCTAACATGTATTTCGGTAAATCATATTAATAAATGGTGTAGTTTTGGTCTTGTCAGATCCCTAATCATTTCTTTTTCCCCAATTCAGTCAAAGAAACGTCAGAATCACCCGAGACAACGCCCTTGCACGTGAGTACAGTAAAACTTTAGAATTTCGAAGGTAAAAGGATGACACAATCATTTAATTCACAAATATATTCACTCCACTTTCCATCATGACTGATTCTAAAGATCTGCCTCCATTGTGAGCTACATGTATATGAAGCCTCTCAGGGAGTACAATTTTTCAATTTGGAGAAAATCATTCAAATCTTCACAAATTTCACGAAGAAAAAAGAGAGCTGGATCATAGGTATTGCATTGGATTTGTGATATGAAGACCTGGGTTAGGTCTTGTCTGTCGGTACGTGTTTTTCTGAGATTATATGGCATGTTAATATCTTTATCTCTCCTTTCTATAAGACGATATAAACCAAAACCACGTGTGACGTTATACACCGACACTGCCTCGATAGGGTCCATAAGATGAAATAATGACGTCATACACCAGAAAGTTGCCGCCACCACAGAAGCAAAGTAATATTGACAGTAAACGGTAAATGAAATTAAAAAATCAAGAGAAATAATATTTGATCAGTGATGTTTAAACATGTTTGTACTTTGTACTTTTGTCTAATAATTATTTGAAGGTCACCACGATACCTGCCCTTGATGACTCTATACAGGAAGTTTTGAACCAATCCGATGGTATAGATGTTTTTGTCTTCAAGTTAGATAAGTATTAAGCTAAATATAAGTTTTTACCTCAGAAATATAGGGGTTTTTCATTAATGTCATTATTATTTCTAAATGCATCAGGTTCTCAGCTGTATCATTGCAATTTCTCAATAAAATACAAGAAAAATCACCATTAAACGTATTTTAATCAATTTCCAAACAAAATACTTTAATTTTACATATATCGTCTTTTCCTTATTGGTATACCATTACAGTTGTTTTCTAATGGATGAATCACTTTATTCATCTTAATATTTTGACTTTCATATTGTTTTCGCTACACGCTAAATCCTTTAAACTTTTAACATTTCAATGAAAAACAATTATTTTATTTTTAACGAATATAATTAAGTAAGTTATATGTATTACTATATCATTTTGTCTCTTTGAATCAGTAATTTCGAGTGGCGCATTTGAAAGAGATGATATTCGAGTTCTACCTGTTTCTTCGCAACATGGCCGCTGTATCATAATAGAAGGGGTTGGTCTTTTACCCGGACATCTCAGTGCAATTCGGGCTCTCATGGATAGACCATACTGTAAAATCCTATTTCACATATGGCGTAAAATTGACCAGAACAGCGACACTTGGCGTCTTGTTTACACTTCCCCTGTGTTTACTGCTAGTAATCTGGACAGAGATGTAGTAACGGTGAGTATCAATCAGAAGACATTTACATATTTTTAAATCATATCTGTATATAGTGATACTAAACAATTAACATTTTTATTAAATTGAATATTAAATATTTTTACTTAAAGTTTAAACTAGTATTCACAGTAACTATATCTAGAACATGAACCCCTGATACAGAAGTATTTATGAAGGCAGTTCAATTCCGAATTCTGGTAAACAGGTATAATATCTGCATATTTATAACAAGAAACCGCCAAAGGCGGTATGGCCGGATAGCGAAGCGCTGAAAATTATTGAAAGCAGAATGTCTTTTGAATCACTATGCCAATAGCAGCAACAGACAGTATAAAGATCAAAGTCACATGTCATTGACATAAAAGAAAAAAGAGGAGTTACTGGCTCAGTTATGTGGCAGAAGTCACCATGGCGCTATACAATACATGAATATAAATAATATACTAGAACATATAACACATTACAAAAATATTTGATTGTAGTGCAATTACGATACCGACTTAGGACGGGTGTGGTTAACCGGTTTACGGGCCCACCTCCCACTCACCGTAACAGCAGAACAATCAAAGGACGTACATTTAAAAATTTATGAATAATTCTCCATGTAAAGAGCAAGGGTCAACAGGTACCGCATATTGAGAGGTCATAAAAATATAAACACGTAAGGTATTGTAAAACATATAATGGTATAAAAATATATGCGACATCAACATGATAAACCGTGCTCTGCCAGTCTGAAAGCGAGCTAAGACCCTAGATCTGTAGGAGTCCCGACTAACAGTCAGAGGGGACGAGGTTCAGGACCATGTCTTCTCTGAAAGAGGTTTGGACAAGGCCCGTCATATAGTCCCCGCCGCCCTGTTAGTCAGCGTGCAACGTTCAAGTAAAAGTCTGCATAAGGCTGTAGAGGGGCCAAATACAAGACCTATAGTCTTTTTGGTGATCTCAATATCATATTGTCTATTTAGAAGACGTTTGACTATTTTACTACATGATAAAATAACGTTATCGGAGCCCTTTACTTTCCTTAGTTTATATACGAGATCACCGTAAAAATTAGGATGGGAAATTCCATTGGATACATACTGTTGAAAAGAAATATTTCCAAATTTAGATAAAAGTTCTGAATAAGATCTGAAGAATTTGCCGAATGTTTTTCTTAGCTTGTGATATCTGTAACCCTGAGTTAAAAGTTTAGTAGTAATTTGTAAATTTCGTTTATGAAAGTCCAAAACATCGGTGCAGCCTTTGACAAATCGAACTGATTGAGATATATAGATACCATATGATGGGAGTCGAGGGACATTGCCATCCAAGTAAGGGAAATTTACAATAGGAAATCCAAAATCCATACGTTTATCATAAATAATAGTATATATTAGGTGGTAGATTTATCTCAAGTATTAGCTTTATTCAATGTGAGCTCTGGTGGATATATTTCTGATATAAATTGTTCGAATTCAGGGTTGTCGATAATCAAAATGTCATCCAGATATCTGCAAGTATTATTAAATTTGTCAATGAGGTCAAAACGTTTAGACTTTTGAATAGAAACCATAAAATCCCTCTCATAACAATAAAGAAATAAATCTGCTATCAGAGGCGCGCAGTTAGTACCCATAGGAATCCCAACTATTTGTTGATATATCTTGCCATCAAATTGCACAAAAATATTATTCATGAGAAAAAAATGTATTAGGCTGTTGAAATAAATGCGGATTATCCGTAAAGTTCTTAATACGGATATAAGTAATATCTACAATAACTTGATTGGTGGAATATAACATGTCAAGCATGAAGTCAGTTACCCTCATGGTGAAAATATTACAAGTAAGATTGACAAGACACACATACATGTGAACAGACTGGTAAAAAAATAAAGTCTATCTACATGTGAAGTTTGAAAGACATAACTCTCACGGTATTTTTGTAAATGAACTAAAGTCAATTCCACATTTGACCTTGAAAGTTGAAACTTTCAAGGTCAGGGTCACAAACAAAGGTCGCAATGAGGAGGGTCTTTAAACGAAATGTTTTAGGTTCTATTCTGAAATCAAATTTTCAAAGCGTTTCTGTTTTCTGACTGAGTTAGTTCCAAACAGTTGTGTATTTTCTTGATTTACTGAGTAAAGAAATGCAATAAAGCATTTATTTGCTAAATTCTATTGGACTATATCTATTTGGATAGTTATCTGACAGTTTCATGTTCATGTTTAGTTTTGTTGATTTTTATGACTGAAAACGATATAGGCCATCTCTAGTATGCTGAATAGTAAGCAATTCAAACTCCGATAAATGCAAACTGTTTAGTTCATTTCACACAACAGTTAAAATAATACTTAGAAAAATAAACTTTTTTACAACTTTTTTTTTTGTTTGGGGACGGGTTGTATCATTGCCTTGATTTATTTAATGTAGAGAAGCAAGTTTACCGTCTTATGCCAGTTGTCAAAACAATAAGCAAAAGCATACATGTACCTGCAAACTTTTGCAAGCAGGCAAGCAGTCAGTTGTTTGTGAATGAATAAATTGTGTTCAGGTTAGCGATCTAGGCCCACTTGGGACTCTTGTTTACCATTGCAGTCATTTGCCACAGGCGAGAAATATCTCGAAGGAGCTTCCTTTACCAGATTTCAGTTCCCCCGAAACTTAGTGGAAATGATTCGTTATGGATTACCCTCTAGATATCATTCCTCCCATAATATTGGTAACATTAATATTTAGAGTTCTTTGATATAAAACAATAAAGTAGTTTTGTCTAGTAATAAATAGACATCACTATTGTTCTAGATAACACACTGTTTTATTGACAAAATGCTTTCATAATTTTCAGATACAAGTCAGAAACTATGGTTTTGTAATTCAAGCTGGCGATCGCCTAGGTTTCATGGACCTGAGTTTGACACCCTGTGTGACATACCATCCCTTGACAAATCCACTGACCTATATTCAAACACTTTACCATGATATCCATAGTAACGACACTCTACCAGTCAAAGGCGATATCCGGACTCTGTTACCATACCAACAAACCATGTCCTTCAATGTCCTTGCTGACGTAGAACGTAAGTATGACATATTACGTACCCATCCCAACGTCAAACATTAGCACTTGTCAAACAATTGTAGATGAAGCATTGCGGAAATTTTAAATAAGGACAAAATTTATATACACATTTTGGCAAATAGAACACTATAGTGGTCACTACATGATGTGAAGATATAACCCGAACTTGGATACAGATACAACCAAATTATCTGATATCTATAAAGCGTGGTTTTAAAGTGAAGACCGAACTTGACTGTTCCAAACATCTATAAATGCGGATGTATACAAACCATAATAACATAACATAACCAACTATTAGCTACAGGATAATTGAAAATTTAATCATAAATTAATGCAACGTGAAACACAATTATCAATTTTTATATGTGTAAGTCAATAATCTATAACTCTGATTATCTGAATAACATAAAGCGGGAGTCAACCCAACTTTAGATATATCTAGAAATTAAGCGTACTACGTTTCGGTTTAAGATCCTTCTATAAACACGCATATGAACCCTTCCTACGTTTACTTCGTGGTGGAATCCCCATACCTCACATCCATATTTCAAAACACAAGGCGCATATGTATCAAACACATTTAGTTTTAAGTTGAATGTTTAAACGTTTAAAAACAATTTTTAAAAGACAACCTCAAATGCAGATCCATCTCACAACCATATGTTGAAAATATTTCATCTACCACCTTGTCTAAATCCCTCTCCCCAAACTTTTAACTTTCTTTGTTTGTCACATATAATCAATCATCATTCTAAATTCTTAAGTTGATTTAATTAATTCAAAATATTATTACAATATGTCTTTGTTGACGTTAAATAGGTTAATAGATGACGACGATGAAGTCTTGACTAAGGTTAAACTCTCAGCATGAGATATATTGTTATCATAATATAATAAGACGTTGCCCTACATAAAACATGGGTCGTATTAATAATCCCAAAACAGAGTATATGTGTCTCTATCCCAAAAATATCCACAGACCTAGAGCAGACTGATCACGAGAATGTGACACCAAGAACCAAAAATTTCCCAAGGACATTCACGTAATAATACCTGAGCAATATATGCCCTAGTTTTTAAATAATTAAAACATTTTACAAACTTGACAATCAAGTGTGTCAACTGGTGCATGCAGTCAACTGGCGCATGCAGTCATATGATGAAACTGACCACAATTCTTTGTAACATAGTATAGTAATCAAAAGCATTACAGCTTAGAGGTCAAGGTGTATTGTTAACAAAATATAATTATAGAAAGGATGTGTGTTAATGGCATATATTACATTGCAATTCTAACAAGTATTTATTGGCAACAAAAAGTCAAGATAATAAATAATATGTCCCAGAATATCAAGGAAATAAATATTCTATCTTTCTAAGATCTGAAAATAAACAATCTGACTCGACCAAATTTGCCAGGCCCCCTCCCCACTCAGAATCAAATGGTCGTCCCCTAATTGTCTTCAAGTGTTTCATAGTTCATCCAAACATAATTAAGACAAATTTCAGATAAAATATCATAAACATTTGTCATCTAGTTTTTGAAGTTTTGCTTTTTAGAAAATCATTCGTAAAAATAATTGTAACCTAATTTCAGAATACAATTGTCAGTGTGCATTAACCATAACCAGTACTTAATAATTCTAATTTTCGAAAACAACTCAATCGTAGACTTTCTAATTCACATTAAATCGTTGCATTAGGCGTATATCTTTTAACGCCCAGTACAATTTTGCAAAAATCTAAATGCACTTTCTCTAAATCGGAAGCAGAATGAAAACCCCATACTTCATATCCATAATAAGCGATACTACATACGTAGGTGTCAGATAACGATAAAAGTATTTGCTGTTTCTGAGTTATTGTTTTTTAAATCCGTTATTATGCAATAAAATACCTAGATAATAAATATAGAACATATATACCTATCAATTTTGTGCACCAGATAAAAAATTCATCTACAATATGTAAATTAGCACTATGGCAAGACCATGTTTCATTTGGTTTTAAAACACCACCATTTCGAAAAGCAAAAATCTTTGTTTTTTGATAGAATTGCTGTGACAATTTTTCTGTAAAAAGATATAGTGACTCCAACATAGAATGAAAACCGGCAACTGAGTCTGAGTTAGAAAAAAATACCTGTATATCATCCGCATCCTTAGCAAAAAGAGATATAACTCTTGTAATTCAGTGGATACACCCCCATTGCGAAGAAATTCCATCTCACAATCCATAAAATAGGAGAAAAGTATTGGCGAAATTATCGCCCTTTGTAAAATGCCGAGGTAATTTTCAAAAGGTTCAGAGATTTCTCCGTTCAATAAAACACTTTTTTTCTATTGTATAATACAAAGACTTAATCACGGTAAGATATTACCATTCAGACCTAACTTGAAATTTTGCCCCACAGTTTTGCTCAATCAATTGATTCGAAAGCTTGTTTGTAATCTACAAAACAACAACATAAACGGGATTTAATTTGAAGATATTCACTAATTATTGTATGTAAGGCAAAAATAGCATATACTGTAGAATGGTTTGCGTCTAATCCCGAATTGTGCATCAGTCATTATAATCATTACTTTCAGACCATGATAACAATCTAGATGTAAACAGTTGCAACACATGCAACTTATAAGATCAATGTCTGGATAGTTCTTGGCTAGTTTAATGGCTTTGACAATCTCATCATCTGTAATTTCTAAATCCAATTCACCATAAATCACGGATTATCTTGACAATCAGTAGCTGTATTTGTCTCAATGTTAATACCACATAATGCTTTAAAATGCTGTAAAAATTCAATAATAGATACATCAGTGACCGCACTGTTCGTTTTGGTAAAACGAACAAAAAACTCTTTGGTATTAAATGTTTTCATATAATCAAGCAAATTACTTTGATAAAACAGATATTTTCTTTTTCAACTTCCGTTCAATACGCTTATTTTCATTTTTACAAGAAAGCAGCACACAATGATAATCAGTGGACTTGCGAATATTGAAATCGCAGAGAGTTCTTTTCTATATTTGCCGTACAAGTTTCTACAACTATGATCATTTAACCGGGGTTTGTTATCACATGCTTTTTCTACACTACGTCTTTTGCTATTATTTCTGTGTGTAACCCCTGTAGGCGTGGACATCTTGGTAATCAAACATAATGCATTTCAGCTATATTATAGTAGAAGATACACAATCATCTACACCTTCTACTGTCAACATATCATTGTTATTTACACAAAGTTCTTAGCGATACACGTTCTGTTCTAATGCCTTTTTACTATCTAATGTAGAGTTTTCATTCCATTTATATCTATTCTGATCAGTTATATCAGTTTCCTAACAGTCAATGCTCATCTGTATTGTATTTCTTAGATATGGTTTTAAAATTAAATTTGTAGCGGAGAATGATCAGAGTACGTATTTAAATTACAAACAGTAAATTTACTAATCAAATCAAATGACTCAGGTGTTGTAAATACATAATCAAGGACACTACTTCCATTTTGTCAACAGTATAGTTATCAAGCAGTACTTGTTTTCAAAATAATTGATCTTGTCAATAATGATTACACGCTCGCACTAATATACATTTAAGAAAATATTGTAGGCGAATTAAAATCTCATTGTTTCTAAATTGTATCTGACAGCGTGTATACATGAATTTAAAACATAACTGTTTCATATATATCAATCAGGTTATTTGCCTAATCCCGGATCCACAGGCACTCAAGGTGGTCAAGGCGGGGTTGGCTATGTCGGGGAACAAGGTCCACAAGGACAACAAGGTCCAAGAGGTACCACTGGACAAAGAGGGATAATAGGTATACAGGTAAACACTAGGAAGATCAATAAAAAAATCCAGAGCAGAAACAGTAGCTACAACACTGGTACTTCACCAGACTTCTGGTGGTCTTGACCTCACGTAAGATGGAATCAGAAGACGCAATCCATTTTAGCATGTTATATTATGCTATTTCATCTCCCTCCATAAAAATGTGTTTTGATGAAGACCTCCATCCCTCGCTATGGTATGACAATATCTGTTATGGTAGTCATGAATCGACATGACCATGCTGACCTCTGTGTGTATACCCATCGTCGTTTCCTTGTTTTCTAATTATTCACAAGAAAAACTTAGGAAACGACAGTATCTATGGTAGCAGTTGTTTTAGCGTAGTCGTGGATCAAACAAAACTATGATAAACCTATAATATGTACAAACAATGTGATGAGTCCTCCAAAGGGAAGTTAGTATAAGAATAATAACAAAAGCACTCATTTGTTTGCACTTGGTAGAGGTCAAGGGGCCGAAAATTTGTGGAGAAAGAGTGTTTTTGTTATTATTGAATATGAACGTTTATTGAAAGACATGTGGCTTCTTAATTTATTATAATGGAAACTTTAAAAGGATTATTACTTAGTTGTTCTGATAAAACTGTACATGATTTTAGTCATAGTCTTTTATTACAGGGCATTACTGGGGTATCTGGAATAAAAGGAATGCCAGGCGTCATGGGATATACTGGAGATCAGGGAGCGAGAGGATTTGATGTCTTCTTCCAGGGCCAGATAGGGCAAAAGGGGATACAGGGTGATATAGGCGATACTGGATATATTGGAGAACACGGTCTGCAAGGTCCATCCGGGTTCAGTGGCGATAGAGGAGCCAATGGCGAATTAGGAGACCCCGGATATCAGGTCCCCGGTGATGTTGGATTGACAGGGAGCCAGGGGTCTAGAGGCGACCGGGGTGATTTTGGTAAGTACAGATTTCTTGAACCAGAGGGACTGCGAATTGAAACTAATTTTCCTCGGAGTTTAGATATGCACAATTTAAAAATGTCATCTTTGTTTATATTTGATTACAGGCAATATTGGCCTGCAGGGATATTCAGGAGATATAGGACTCCCAGGTGATGTTGGAGATCCAAATTTTTTTGTTGGAGTCAGAGGTCCACCTGGTGACCCAGGAATGTCATATAACCCTTATAGTAAGTAATATCGCAACAAACATACTATTAGGTTCTTATAACACTAAAATACATCAGGTAGTTTCAGACCCCAAAATACGTTCATACAGGGGCATGATGAATTTTTTCAGGTCAGCCAAACTTATATATTAAAAACCATACGTTGAATCATTATCCTACAATGAATTTATACAATACATGGGTTAATACAACCTAAATCGTTTCAAATTTGCTATAGCCTGAGTTTGTCCAAGAAAGTGGGGTTAAATCCTTGCTTGAACTGGTTCTTAATATTATCACTTGTTAAAAAGTGATAAGTGTTGTGTCATGTAACTATACTTTTTTTCAGAAAGGAGATCTTTTATAATTTTTGTCTTTTTGAAAGTATGCTTATTTACTGTCTTGCTATGACGTCATGTATTGGGGTGAACTACTCCCTTTTGAGGACAGTAAAGTGTAGGAATAATTTGCAACATATTTAAATGTTCAGTTGTTGATCGTTATGTGAATTTTTGAGAAAAGGAGTTCAAATAAATCTTGCAAATCTTGATGTAATAGACGTGATCCAAGTGAAGTATTACAACTTACTTAATGATTTGTACCAAATAGATATTGTTACTTACCATTGTAAGATACTATTATGCAGATTATTTACTTATTCGGACTCCTACACTACGTAAGTAATTCTGGTGTGCAGTCGACATCGGGAATGATGATATGTATATGTTATTCAATGTAGGAAATTATCGAAAGTTGTAAATTTTGAATCACTGAGTTTCATTTCATTTGTTATTTTACTTTAGACTTCGATTGGTGTTCTGCTACTAGTCTCACCTGCAGTCACGCTTGTCAAAATACAGAACAAGGGGCAAAATGTGTATGTCAGACAGGATACAATCTAACAAGTAATGGAGACTGCAGAGGTACAGTTCATTTTATAGACAGACAGGTCTTAAACCTACCGTTTTCTTTACTTAAATAACAGTTATTTTAGCATAAGCATAATTAATAAATGGATGAACAACTATCATTCATAGGATGGAATTTAAGATTTATCAATGAGAATATTTAATGTAAATTTTGACAAAAAGTTTGAAAATTTGCTGAACATACTTTCAAATTTCCTTGTTATTTTCAATACAGAATTTATGTACTGAGAAATAAATCTTTATAACAACAAATACCATTGTTTTTATTTTCAAAGAAATTGATGAGTGCACAAATAAGAATGGACTATGTCAACATACATGCGAGAACACCCCTGGAAGTTATTACTGCACCTGTTATCTGGGCTACACACTGTCTGAAGATGGTTATAGATGTAATGGCAAGTATCGAGATGATCCATTTCTGCTTTGGGTTAGTTCGTTGCAAAGGTCTAAATTTCCGTGCACTTCACGAGGTAGATGTCGTCACCGTGTAAATTCAATAATTTTGGTGTAAGGGAAAACAAGAGGCAAACAAATTAAACGTAAATTATTAAGAAAATAAGAGACAAATAAAGGCTTTTTGAGTGCATTTATTGTTTAAATGCACTTATTTTAAAATCCATAATTTTTAACTTATAGTCGTGATTAAGAGTAAGCAGACTATTGGCAGATTTGAATTTGTTATTGAAATTCCTATTCTTATTCTTAATTTAATTTCTTATTTTTCATTCGTTTTTCAGATATCAATGAATGTACAAGTAGTATATGCGACCCTGAACAGATTTGTGTGAATTTAGAGGGGCGCCATGAATGTGCGGGACCTTACACTGTCAAGGGTATTGTTGGGAGTGGTAAGAAACATCAGTTTTGGTACTGAGAGCGATACCGTGCTGGTTTTGCATTGTGTATTGCAAAGAGTCAAGTGATTCTCTATAAATGATAAGATATTCTATTTTTCACTATTTTTAAAGAGTATGTTTGCTAGGGTTTTCCCAAAGCTATTCTTTGTACAATATGTATCCATAGACATCTTTCAGGTAATATATTCTATATAAAATATGCTACATAAAATAACTGTTACATAGACGTAGGAATCAAAACAGAGTTTTACTGATCATGTAATGAGATAGTTAAGATACCGGTAATGTAGAATTATGTCTCTTCCCCATCCACCACATTCGTAATTTGTTCCCTTCGCTTCTGATTTATCAATTACTGGTATTTACACATACAATGCAAGTGCTCACGAGTTCATTTCACGAGCAAATTTGGTTAATAATATTAAATGACAGCAATTACAAACTTTAACTTCTTTTGTTATTTACCTTATGTCAATTACATACTCGGTGATTATATAGAACTCTTTTGTTTCGTTTCAGTAAGTGCCCATCAGCAACCTGATGTACTACTGACCACTAACATGTTGCTAGGTGTTACGATCTGGTTGTTTGTAATCACCATTGGTCTGATCATCGATATCCTTCTTCTCCTGTACATTTCATCAAGACATAATCCCAAACTGCATCGACCTATCCAAATCGTTCGCGAAGAAACGGAACCGGAAGTTAACACAGAAATAAGAGAACTGACACCGTCATATAGGTTCTCCGGATTACCACGTATAAGTAACTATCCGAGATCGGTTGCCATGTTAGATAGTGTACCTTACAATCAAATCAGTAGATTTCGAGAATCCCGGTCCAATTCGCCATATCAATGACTTTCTGATTTCTTAAATTATTCTATATATGTATTCCCACAGATAATTTATATTTTCAATGCTTAATAATTTATTTCTATTAATAAGTTTCTTTAATATGAAATATATCATAAACTCAATAATATTATCTGATTGTTTTTTTTTTATTGTGAACAGTAATTAGTTAGCTGAGTTGATCACGTGATATTGTGAATCATAAGCTATTTTGTCAGATGTATAATATGGCTGACCATTACATTTATTTGTGCCCTCACTACTGCCATACTCGGGAAATGACGTCAGATTCAGTTTACTCTCAGAATTGCTCACAACTGGAGATTCCGCCCATGGTTGTCGTTTTCCTGAAGCAAATATCCCATAATAAAACACTCCAAATAGATGTATCATCGCAGCGATCATAAATATCTTCTGCCAAGACTCGAGATTCTGAAATATAATTACAATGCATGTAATGTATATGTACCACATAAACAACGGTGTCACGGGTAGTAAATAAATTATAACGAATGAAAATAAATATCAAACGTCAAATGAGAAACAAGAACAAATAAATCTGTGTAAGAGACCATACTCTACTTATTTTGGGGGACGAAAAGAAGTTGCAAAAAGGGAAATACAAATAACTTAGTATTTTAGTTAACTTTGCTTACATCTTCTCTTAAGTATCCAGCAGTAAATGTACTAAATATAGAACCTATGCAACTAAGCCTCGATATGCCTGTTAGAATGTGGGCATACTGTGGAGCCAAATCTAGTGGATTAACTTGATATCCTGAAAAAATGAAAGAAAGAAATTAACATTTATTAGAAGTATGAAGTTTTAAAGTAGTTATCAGTGTGTGATTATGTCACTCACGTCAATGAACGATACTTTTTAAATAATAAGATGATGGACAAAATAAGCTCAGCAGTTAAAAAACGTAAGACGTTTCAGCAAACAAAGTCTGCAGAAAAGAGAAAGGAAAAGAAAAATCAAACAGCATCTACGTAAGAAGCATAGAAATATATGTAAACCCCAAAAGTGAATGAGATTAATTGGCATCTCATGCGTGTTTGCAACACCCATCACATACGGTAAGTAGATATAATCGAATCAGATAAATTCGTCAATTCGGGTTTTAAAATGACCGGAGTAGGTCTCGGTCAAGAACATCATTCAACATTGTGGATAATGAGATATCTTATTGTGTGATAAGAACCTCACATTGACCATAGAACTTCATAGGTGACGTTGTTGATCTACCGCCAATATCCTGATTGAGCACCTATCTGAAAGTCGCTATGCTCACAGAACAACGTCATTTCAAACAATTCTGACATAAAGCAGATGTAGCACAGCGGATGATGTGCTCTGTTCGCAACTGAAAGGTCTCTCGCCATGGTCGCACAAGTGTTCTGTCATTCGGATGAGACCACAAAAACAAGGTCCCGTGGTATGTAAAACATCCCTCACTGCTTCCAGTGTGTCCGTTGCTGAGGTATACATTTGTATGCTTGAGACGGAAGCCGTCACCATATACGTTAAATAATTGTGGAGTGACGCAAAACAATAATCAATCAATATTCTGGCATAACGAATCAAATAAGATAGGAATATGCCATAGACAGGTTATGATAAGATGTTGCTACCCATAAAGGAAATGTTTGTGATACTAAAATTTTAAAAAATAAAGTTTGTCATAAAATGAATTGTTCAGGTGGTTATTTACCTCTTAAGATAATATGATGTCTAAATACGAAAAAGAATTGTCGCTCACTTTGATTTCTATAATTCAATAACTTCCAGTTCACTTTAAAAGATAACGCTATGATAATCCGTGAATATAGATTAATTAATTGAGACTAAATCAACTCTGTATATTAAGTTAAAAAGAAGGGCTAACTAACTCTTATCTTTAGAGAGCAAAGCCTGAATGTATTTAACTTCATATGAGTCAAGAATTAGGTCAGCGAAACGTAGCACACGGTCGGTGATCATTGGAAAGCCAGTTTGTTGGAAAATCTTTCCTTACATATAAAGTAAATGTAACCGGTCATAAATTTGAAACATCTTGATTGACATCTTTCCAGTTTACTTACGTCTGGAATTAGATTTTGCATTGACAAGTTTTATAATGGTTTACAACAAAGTTATTCTAATCAAGGTATATTAATGAAAGTGTTGACAAGTCGGCTTTATTTTATATAAACTAGAATTTTAATGTGTCAGTGCGACACAGATGCCCCCTCTGGCAGCTAAGGTAGTGAAATATAATTGCCACAGAACTAATATTTGAAAATTCAAACAAGGTTCAGCCATATGCAATGCACATTTTCTAATTTCAAAGTCCCAAAACTCCCGAAAAAATTTGTGAGCTGAGTTGCCTCCCTTCATGCACATCTACGTATAATGCCCTACCTACATGTGAAGTTTGGTGAAATTCTGATGAACAGTTTAGGAAGAGTTGCGATGACAAGGTTATGCCATATGCAATGCACATTTTCTAATTTCAAAGTCCCATAACTCCTGAAAAATTTCTGAGAGTTGCCTCCATTCATGCACATCTACATATGCTGCCCTACCTACATGTGAAGTTTGGTGAAATTCTGATGAACGGTTTGGGAGGAGTTGCGATGACAAGGTTTCAGAATGACGGAATGAAGGAATGACAGGGTGCAACACTATATGCCCCCGGCCATATATGGCGGGGGCATATAAAGAACAACTATCGTATAAAAGAGAGACCGTTCACATACGTAACGTATAACATCCCCGATTATATGGAAATCTGCTCTGTGCTAAAGTTTGACTAGTGTCTATTTGTACACTCTTATACATAAGCTGTTCATTTTGAAATGAAAATGAATCTTTATTGAGATATATGAAAGGAAATTCTAAAACGTTAGCTTCTGTAATATTTTGTATTAATGAAATTTGAAACAGAAGTTTTCGACCCCTTTATCTATACCTGACACTGATAAACAAATGACACTTCTTTTTATCTTAAATGCAAATCTAATACAGTTTTCTTGAGATATTATATAAGAATATACTTTCTTACATCTTATCTTAAATGCATCATAGATAACAAAGATATAAGTGAATTTAATAGTAATCAGTTCCAACAATCAAAGAAGATGTTAAAAATAATTTGTCACTGAAGATTAGAATAATATTCATCTTTAAGACACTTTCAATAAATATTGTATCACCTGTTTAAATATGGCATGACACGCAATGCATTTCTGTCATGTCTCAGAGACAAAATAAAATTTCTAAAGTTCCACCTCATAGTTTCAGGAACTTTTTGTGCCTATATCATTTTATGTGTATACATTCATGTATAGTCTGAGAGTTTTGCTGACCTGATATAGCAAATCCGCTTGCTCCAACTCCTAATATGAGTAATAACATGGCAACTGTACTGTTACTGACGAAAAACAACACAAAAATGCAGATAGTTTCCACTCCGAATCCTACAAATAAAAAATATTGTCAATACTACTCGAATTTTCTCTCTCTCTCTCTCTCTCTGTAGTAAAATTTATATTGAACGGTGGGAGTGCTGAAAGGTGCAAATCTTAAGTATTATTGATAAAAGTGGTATTCAGAGAGAGAGAGAGAGAGAGGGGTTCGATTCCCGGGATGCGCCATTATGTTTAAGAGGTTGGTTACCTCCTGTTTCCATGTCGCGATATAAATGAAAATTTTTTGAAAGCGACGTAAAACACCAATCAACAACCTAATCAGAGGGCCCAGGAGGAACCAGAGACGGATAAGCAACCCCTGCCAACAGTCACATCCGCTGTGATGCATCAATCAGTGTAAATTTGTAGCAATTCAAATATATCTATACATAGTAATGATAAAATGCTTCTCAAGATATAGACTACAAATTTGAAAAATTGCTCCTTGCACAAATATTTTCACTTACCAGTACATTGTGCTATTTTTCTGGCTACTGTAGTGCTCACTACTTTTGATTTTATTAATCTATCGAAGATTATTCCCCCTATCACAACCACGACAGCCATCAATACTTCCGGTACTGAAGCTAAAAACCCTATCTGAAAATGTATGACAAAAATCATGTAGAAAATATTTTGCACATGTCAAAACCTGTTTTGAATGGAATTGTTTTAAAACGAATATATTTCTATAACAATGACCCTTTAAACTCACTTACTGAAGCAATGTTTATTTTATAGGCATCTGCATAATACTGAGGTATTTCGGTTATTATCATAGCAAATATCCAGTTCCGACAAAAGTTTCCGACAAAAATGGCGGACACAGGAAGTGATGTAAGTATTCTTTTCCATGGCACATTTTTTATCTGAAAAACAGTATGCACATTTACCATCAATACTGCATAATCAAACTATGTAAAACGAGTACTACAATAAATTCATTAAATTTATTTTATACATTTAAATTCCGGAAAACGACGAACAAATTTAAGTTACCATTTCCGCTGAACTGACAGAAACCTGATGGCCCTCCTTTTCAAATAAAAATCTTTCTTCTGGTGACAATTTAAGATCCATCTCTGGTGTATCTTGCACGACATAAAGCCAAATCGCTGACCATAATATTCCAAGGCCACCTTTATGCAAGAAAACATTCATTATGTTATTTATATTACTTGATATAATGTGTTCACTGTTTATTATAACCACTGTGAGTTGATACTGCTGTTGGTAGAAGGTTTTCAGTGCTTTTCTACTGACCCGATTATATATGTACTTATAATTTAGTGACAAAAGTTTGTAAATGTTTTTAAAACTAAGGAAAATCTCCTTCATGCATAACTCTGTCCTTAGATGGGTCGATATACATCGATCGTCTGAAATCAATGAGGTTTCCATATATTATTGTATAACTAAATCAACGTTCCTCAGATTGTTTAATAATCTAAAATACATTCTTTATCCACACGATTTGATCATTATAAATATTTACCGACTGCCTTGTGGAGGTATAGTTCAGTGATCGTTGAAATAGGATGTGGGTAAAATATCTATACATAAGAAACAAGTTATTTTTATAAGATCTGGGTCCGGCGCCATAAACTGAGAATATACTGAAGTCAAAAATTTCATTTTAATTTATTCCATTATCAAACGTTCAAAAAAAATTTTAATGCAGAATGGTTTAATTCTATTTATCAGTAGAATAAAACTTAATAAAATCCAAATCCCAGTTATTAATTCATTGACGAACAAAACAATATGAATTTTTGACTTAAGTGTAATCTCAGTTTATGGCGCCGGACCCTGTAATTTTTGTCTACATCTATGTGTTGTCTTATGATACAATGTACGTAACTGATGTACTTACCATATATATACAAGCTTGAATGCCAACTGACATAACATGTCGTCGCTCCAGAAGCAAACAGAGCCACTGCTGGACTTAGATATACACCTATGTATTAGGCATGAAAGATTGATTAAAACTCTATAGTGCGATATATCTTTGTATGGAAGATCATAACTGGATACTGATAGAGAAATATGAAACTATGTGACATAATATATCTATTGATGATATTGATATTGCTTCATTTCTTTGGAAAATGCCGTCTTTAGTTGGGAAGCAACATCTGCATTTAACAACGATTGGCAAATTCCATAGCATAATATTATCAAGCAATATTGCCTTATTTCAACTGTATTTAGTGAGCGACTGATAAAATAATAACTGCCTACATCATGAACATTTTATTACGCATCAAGATGAATCACCACATGTATTTTAGTAATGAGTGAGTAAATAACAGTTTTTTACAACTCATGAGTGATTTACATTCTGTGCCCACGCTTTAATTTCGGTAGTTCCCTCAATATTACTTCATGGCCGTAGGAACCGGGGGGGGGGGGGGGGGGGGGGGGGGGAGCACATTATTGGCCGATCATAATTGTTTCATAGGTTTTTATCTAATTTACTAAATTGTTTTCATTACATTATTCTTAACATATAATTGATTTGCAATCTTCTAAATTGTATTGCAGCAGTATGTATAAATTTTTCCTTTTCTTTCTGAACGTTAATCCTACAAATTATTTTCATCATGCAAAGATAAAAAGTGTTCGGGTTCTGAAAAATATTTATTCGTGCAAACATAGGCACAATTTCTGGTTCATCTTGGTGCCCCTAAGTTGAAATGACAGGCCCTAAACACCGATTGCAACTCCCCTTAGGTCTGAAAATGGCAAAAAAAAAGAAGGTATTTTTCGGCCATTTTCAAAGGCTGCATCATCTCCCCCTTCCAGACTGAATAGTTGAAAAAGGTAGTGATGGCAGGCTGCAACCCATCTTTCAAAAATTTCAAGATCCGCCTATGATAAGTATCTAGCTCTATGCGATTCGGGCAGGACTCCTTGGCACAAAAGTGGTTTAAAACAGTGGTATCATATTGCAAATTTTGTTTTTAGTGTACAAATATGGCCCCTCCACTTTTGAATTGCTTACTACGGGCCTGTACTTTGATATAATTATGTTTAATGCCTGAATATTATTCGGTTACTAAGAATTCTTTGTACAATACTCGCTTCGGGACCCAAACTCATTATAGTATGAAATCAAAATCAAGTATGAGTTGCCATCAAAGTCATTTCTGTAATATTAAGCATTCGAGATGATGACAAATTCTATCTGAAATGATATTTCAATAGAAACTGTGTAAATTCGTTGAATTTACAATATCAATCAGGTATCACCTGTGAGATTTAAAGCCAAGATATACAAGTTTTCTTATTCTAAGATAAATAACTTAACTGTCTACCTGAGTACGCAAAAGTCACCATTCTGGTCTTCTCTGATTTTGGAGCCCAGGCCGATATAACACCATTAAAGGCAGGTAAACACACACCCTATACCAAAAACATTAAAATCAGTCTGTACATTTGTACTTGGATTACTTAATGAAATCTTAAAACTGATTTGATTGAAGTGTAACATTAAAGTAACATATTCAATTGACCATTTGAATTACATGTTTTTTAGAAACAGGGTAACTCCGTAAAGAGGCGGAGAAAACATGAAAAGTTACCTATATAAGACGTGATTGTTGAGGCTCCATTGATTATATATTTAAAGATAAGATTTTTTAATTCGACACCGATATACCTACCTCGACGAGACCTTGGATTGCTCTAATGATGAACACGAAAGGTATTCCTAGTTGTATTATAAAGCTTAGTATTATCATAAATCCACCACTGATAAAAATAGACGATCCAAACACCCTGCAAATAAGGTGCAGATTAAAACGAAGAGAAATGATATTTCAACACTTACGAAGAAAGAAAGAATATGAAGGTCGTTATTATATACATGTAATTTTTAAATTGATAAAGCACAGATTCAGTGGACAAATTATTACCTATTTGAATTGAATAGTTATAATCGTGGACTTCATACCATTTGGAGGAGAACCTGGCGGCGAGATACCCTCCTGGTAGCTGAGTGATGACGTAACCGGTAAAGTAAGCAGTGTTGAAGTACTGAGAAATAGCCACATCCCAGTTCAGGCGAAGGTCGTAGCTGGTCCCATTAATAGTGCACTGTAGACAGACATAAAGGGTTTAAGTTGGTATTGAATATACGTGATTTTACAGTTCCTGAGCAATATTAAGTATATCAATTATGAGTACATAAAGAGGGATTCAACAAATCTATAAAATAATAGTAGTGTGGTTCAAACCTGCTCAAAATAAAAATGACGACCTGGTTTTAAAGTGTTTTCACGATGGATGCGCCAGGTATAAATATCAATGTTTATATAATGACCATGTACTTCATGACTGGAAAGGTAAATATCATTTGTATCCCATATTTGATATTTCTATAGCATTCTGCGACGGTTCCATTACCCTATAATTTTGTTATATATAAATATGGCACTTTTAGCAGGGTTTACTAATTTTATCTATACAAATCATCTTACACAGAAATATCAATCAAATGACAAAGTATAAACTGTAACGCACGTTATGCCTATTATTGTGTCAAATAATCGGCAAAATTTGAAAGCGAGACTTTCCCACTCCCGTCAGTCTTAAGCTTCTTTTACGTCATTTTAACTAGCAAAAATTCATGCAAAAGCATTAAAACCATTTTCTTTATATAAAGAATACCTCTTTGAAGACTGATGTTTGGACAGAATTCTGTTCCCTAAGTACATACACCATCACCATGGAGAATACACCACGATATCCAAAGGATAACAGAAATCCCCAGAATCCTAGAATGACCACAATGTATCGCCTCGGTAACGGCATCCTTCCGTGTCCTGTTATGCCTACCCTGAGACGACACTCGACATGGAGCTAATATTTGTCAATTATAGCGAATAGTGCTATTTAATTCTCTTTCTGTATAAAATATGTTCAATATTATGATGGAGCGGTTGCGATAACGAAGTCGTCTAATTTGTATAGCTATAATTTGCCATCTGTTCGTATCATGTGTTCCGATACAGACCGTGTGCAAAAACCGTGGTAACACTGTCTCATTGTCCCCCGTGCACAACATCCTGTTACGTCATACAAATGATTTCTGCTTCATTTAAAACAGAGAAGGATGTTAAAATGCGCGTGGAAATGAGAGAGGAAAGGTGAATACATGTGACCGCAATATAAAATACAGGAAAAATATTCAACTTCTGCCTAAGCATGGATCTTTTCCACATTGGGTTTATGTGCGGATCCAGAGGGTTGGAATTATTTTTCTTGTCTTGTCTTTTTTCGACGTAAAAAAGTAGTTTTGCACACAAAAACACTGGTGGACCCGTCTCGAAAAAATTATCGAAGGTGGACTCCCTCTCGACAAAATTTCTGTATCCGCCCCTGACATTTCTATACGTATTGCTTCTTACTATGTATATTCTCTACATAAAACAGGTAATAGAAAAAAGAAAGAGAAAGAAAAAGAAAGATTACTACAATAAAACGCGTGGAAATGACTTCCAATGAAGAGTTTACCATAGAAGATGAAGCCAACAAAAATACTCAATATCACGAGCTCAAATAAAATACAACGATGAAATATTTGACATAAGTAAAGGAAAAGTAAGTTTAATAAATACAATCAAATGTCCTTTTGTTTGCACTTATGGCATTCTTTCGATATATTTCTATCGTACGCAACAATTTCAAGCATGGATGATTGAAATATATAAATGAATGGATAAATAAATGAATAATGAATGAATAAATAAATAAATAAATAAATAAATAAATAAATAATGGTGTTTGGCAAATCAAAAACGTAAAGAGGAAAATATTAATTAAATCAGTATCTCAAAGTATTCACATCTAATATATCATGCAGTAGTAACGGTCTCGATATCAGTTATTCTAAAAGATAATGCGACTATTTCAACAACAAAATTAGCGTAGTGTGTGAGAGATGGTGAAAACAGGGTATGTACATGTAGTACATGTACATGTATATAAGAAGTACCCCGCGCTGCACTCCGGTTATTTTCTAACACTACCCCGGGGCTAATAGTTATATATACATATACAATATGTGATTTAATAACTCAGTATGGGAATTACCTACATGTATGTCAAGGGGAATATTAACAAAGGACATATACTAACAACATGTTGTCTAAAAGGTCAGTATCCGTAGTTTAAAAGTTTAGTTTTCATTTCAGTATTATAGTTCACACACTTGTTTCTTTGACCTCTGTGATGCCTAAAATGATTAAACCCTCATAAAAAACTGATACCCTTTGTGATTTTGTGTGGGAAAGGAGAGTTAGTACCTGAAGCTTGTTGGATAATATTATATTAAGGCATAGTGCGATAAAAATTGATAATTTTTTATAATTATGAATCATATGGAAAAAAAAATTACAGAGATTTGAATTGTGTTCAGCAGTTTCCTACGAGAAGGGAACATGAAATCAGATGATTAATGACCTTATCATAGTGACCCGGAAGTAAACCGGTTTGTCCTTTTCAATAGTCTAGGAATGAATTACTGCATGTCATACGTTTACCCTGAGCGCACATAACCTTAATCATCATGCAACATGATTTGTATAATTCGCAATATAATACATATACGGCATCATTATCTCACGTCTTTTATAAGAATAGAATTCTAACTGTATAGCAGATTTACTCGTGTAAGCACATACCGAAGAGTACATGCTAAAGAGACGAATGATAATTATGGTCTACGTTTTGTAGATATTCTATATTACTAGGGCTGCTATATCAATTCCAAGGCGTATTGTTGTTCAAAGCATATCAAAACCTTATACCTAATGGCGACGCAGTACCAGATCCATGCAGTAACGGTAAAACATGGGAGGCAGTAGGTCACATGACATCCCAGGGAGGGACCGACAGAAATCCATTCGGACTAGACTTCGTTACGTTAGGGAAGGTAATGTTTGTTTGTTTCTTGATTTACATTACGCCAAGATAATTTCACGTATAAATCTTACATCCGATATGCATTTCATAAAATTTAGGCCTAAGCAACTGAACCGTCTATAGAAGTGCATGGGGATCCATTGCCCAGTAACGTCAACCTTGAAACGGGATCTTCCTTTTTACTTTCTGTTACGAAACACTGGACACTGACAAGCTACCAGCAGGATTTGAACTTGAAACTTCTTGGTTTGACCCAGTCACGCTTCTGTCCGGGTTATGGTAATGTGTGTGATATACACGACCATCAAAAATATCAGAAAAGTATAAAAAATATGTACATATCTATAAATATATATTTGCAATAATTGTAACCTGTAAAGTTCAGTCGTGTTATAGTTTATATAGGATCTGAAATGAATTTTAATTTCATACGGTATTTATGAAATGAGCTGCTTGTTTTATGTCCCGAGCCTCTGGGGATATAAAACACTCAACGAGTTTCTTAAATTTATGACATAGCGATATTTCACTGCATAAACAGCAAAACATGTGATAAAATAGAATATTTCGTATATTCTTTTATGTGTACCGAACAAACGTTGTACATTCAGGTATGGAGTGAGGAGTTATGTAACACAGATTCTGATGGCGATGGAAAGAGCAATGGGGTGGAACTTGGAGATCCGGATTGTTTGTGGAGTAGGGGCGACAATAGTGTTGGCATGGGAACTGCTGTTTCTCATCCTGGTTAGAACTTTTTCTGAAAATTTAGAAATGACTTTTATGATAATTATATTTTTCAAAATAAAGGGGTATGCGTATGTTCATGTAATTTTGCTATGTTTCTAGTAATTTCAAATGAAAACTTACATGTGAATATAAAAGTGGGGAAACAGAAATATCAGAGACTTGTAACTACTGTCATGTTCTAATTTTGAATCCTTATACATCCATATACAAATGCTCAAGCATTCAATCAAACCATGTCTGCTCATAGCTTATATTTGTATCTATTGATTTAAGGAATATGCGAACCTACGACATCAAACTTCTGTAAATCTAAAAACAGTTGGCTTGACTGCAAACCTGAAGAATTCCAATGTGCAGCTATACAAGAACAAGGTAAATCGGTAAATCAGCATCAAAGCTTAAACTATTAAAATTCTTTGAAAGAAGTTTTTTTTTTTTTTTGGTTTGGTTTGTTTTTGTTTTGCTGGGGGATTTTTTTTTTTTATTCTTTTTTGGTTTTTAGTTTTTGTTTGGTCTTTTTTTTTGTCATTTGTTTTGTTTTTTGGTTGGGGGTTTTTTTCCTTTGTTCTATTTCGGGGGGGGGGGTGTTAATTTGTTTGTTGGGGGTTTTTTTTTTGTTAGTTTGTTTGTTTGTTTTATTTGGAAAGGGAGGAAGAAGGTATAGTATACCTAATTATATAATTCTAAATTTTTGATTATGAACTTGAAAATTGAAAAGACTTACACCGACACTGTCATAACACTAATAAAAAATGTATACTGCAATTTTTATTTTTGTATGGAGTTATCTTTCTTTTTTCATGTCAGATATATATATTTATTCACTTTTACACACATTGGCTGCAATTTTTTCGTTTATCTCGGCATTGTATCTCGATAATATATATTAACGGCTAAAACACAGTATTCATGGACAAAAGTGTCTCATCAGGGTAAAAAAATCAACTTTCTTGCAGTGCCTTAACATTCTAAGTATCAAAAGTTTAACACCTAAGTCATTCAAATTGATATGCGTTTCACTTCAGCAGCTGTTACAAATTTTTTTTTTTAAGCTTTCTAAGTACAGGTCACCTTTTGGTTACGGACACTACAGCAGGTATATAACAAGTAATATTTTATTGAAAGCAGGACTCTTTTATTCAAATTTACAAAGAAATGTCAAAAGTGTAAAACAAACAACATTATTAAACCACATACTCTCCCTAAAGAAAAAAATTTGCACATTTTTTGGGTCATTTACCAAAACACAAAAAAATTTAAACAATTTTACCAATAAACTTTAATCATAGTAAAAGAATCCAACATTGCTCAATGTGGAAAAGACATTTAGTGACAAATATAAACACTATTCTCAGAAGTTTTTCAACTTTGAAGTGGATACTGTGGACGGTATACAATTTTTCAGTCAATTTGTACACAACAGAAATTATGTCACTTTGGTTACAGACACTACACATTCTATAACAGCCATATTATACTAATATTTTAATGAAAAGAAAACTTTTCTATTTACATTTGCATTGAAATGTGAAAAATGGAATTCAAACAACATAATAACAATACACTCTTCCTGAGACAGTATTTCAAACAAACAAAATTAGCATTTTCTCACTGATATAAATTTTAACTCTCTTTTCTTCAACAATAATCATGTAGAAGACTTTTCTTTCTCATGACTCCTTGTTAAAAACACACTGACTAGCATGAAGACTATTCATAGAAGTTCAAGTCACTCAACCACTTTTAGCTGTTTAAAGCTAACAGGATAATGGTTTGTCACTTTGGTTACGGACACTACACCTGTAAGCTAGCCATGCTCCACTTTAAATGTGATGTTATATTCCTCAGGGCGTATTCTGTTCAAAACCAATCATGATACTTAGCTTGATCGTCGATATTGTAATAATATGACCTGAAGCACCTGTCCCTAGCTTGCTGTGTTTTAGTAGCGTTCCCAGAGACTGGTATAGAAATACTGATGGTCTGGTGCCACATTGAATTACCTAAAGGACAATGAATACAATCCGATGGAATTCATATCTATAGAAAATTTTATAAAACGGAAATTCTTATATGTAAAAATAACCTTAAAAGACACCTACGTATATCTTTACTAAAAACAAGAAATTTCAATGAATGAATATATTTGAAATGATAATCGCTCTTGTATACTTCTTTTGCTTCCATATGGATTTAACACTCCAATGGTTAATTTAATTTTCTATGTAACGTATCGCTATACTGTAAGTAAAGTTATACGGGAAGTACCAACTGTGGTTTATTTATCTACCTAAGATACCGGTATATGTATTCTGACCGTTTTATTTCTGGGAAATGGTCTTACCAGCTTATCAGATAAACAAACACGATAATAAGTCAAACGAATAATTTATTGTACAGTGAACTCTTTGCCGATATCCCTTTCAATCATGATATACATGACGAAATGCAAATGATTTGAGAATCACAGTACTGATGGATCATAGAGACGGGGCCGTTTAACACATACTGGCAGTTCGCTTATTCCAAGAGAACATGAAGTTGTTGCCATTTTACAACTGATTTCATTGTACACATCATCATAACCAATGTAGGATATCAAGCTCTCTACGGGATTTATCAAGCACATTGTACAAATGTACCTCAGAACCAGTCAATCTTCAAACAAAAATTTGCAAGTACCAAATAGATTGATGAATCTAGACCATATCCCAAAGTATTAAAATGAGAATATTCAAGGTAGTGGAATTCCATTTATAAAGCTGATCCAATCTTCAAATAACTATCACATATGTCAACTTTGCAACTTTACAATGACATTTTGAATATAAAAACTGCATAGCGCAAAACTGAAAGAAAATCACAACCATTTTGTACGGATTCATAAAGATATTTTTACTTGAAATGACGTTATACATAGGAAAATGCAATCGAAGCGGGACCTACATTTAAAATCAGCCATTGCAATTGAATTTCTTCACTTTAAATCACGTGACTATACATTTTATTAAATGCACGTAAAGCGAACACACAAAAATTCTTGAAATCTATGAAAATAGAAACACGAGTTTGTAAATGAGTAAAATGAGTTTTCACTATTTCCAATTTCCGTAATAGCACAGATTTTACAACAAATTTTCAACGAAAACTCGAAGTGTAGTTTATGTACCATTGATTTGCTCAGATTTGAATTTAGATACTATCAGGTAAACATCTATTGCATCAGGAATGACGGCGTCTCATTTATTCAGAACATTCACAAATTTCACATTAGAAGAACTGAAAAATTATCTAAGAAAATATTTAATCTGTATGCGGTGTAACAAAAATATGTACAAGTCTAGTTGTCTTCTGATATGAAATATCTATTAACTGTGTCCAGGTGTTAAAGACTTCACAATCCAGTTTCCTCGGACAAAAGTTCCAGCGGACAGTACTACTTACACGTGTATGATAGTAGACTCGCCTATGGACCAAGACTATCATATTGTGGCAACTACTCCTAACATATTGTCTCCTGGAATAGTCCATCATCTACTACTCTATGGGTGTGTTGAGGACGGTCCTTGTGAGTAAATTGTTGTATTTATATCTAAAGTAAATCTGTATGCTCTTTTCATGTTTATGGAAATCGATAACGATTTTAAATAATTTAAGCACAACATAAAGTACCGTGCTGGAAAACTGGTACTGAGTGGCCTAAACTAAAGTACCGTGTTGAAACTCAGGTACTGAGTGGGCTAAAATACTGTTGAAACTGCAGTACTGTAGACTTCTCTCCTCTGTCAAATCTGGGTTCGATTTATGATTGAGATAGATAGTGGCTATTGTTTCTGTTGAAAGTTTTTTAAAAGGTGTACTCTGTATTCCCAGAATCCACTTCTAAACAATCATTTATGTGAAGTAATCATGATGTATGTTTTCTACGTTTTGGTAGATGGGACAGTAGAACAAAAGACTAATGAGCCATTCTCGTGCGGAATGGGGGCGACAATGCAATGCATGACTGACCTTCTGAGTGTATGGGTTGTTGGATCGCAAGGGGAATGCATGCATCGTAATGCAGGATTTAGAATAGGACCCACAGGATACCGGAAATTGGCCTTACAGGTAAAGTGATATCTCTATAGTATTAGAGTAGGACCTACCGGAAATTGGCCTTGCAGGTAAATGATATCTTTATAGTGTTAGAATAGACCTACTGGAAATTGACCTTACAGATACAGTGATATCTCTATAGTATTAGAGTAGGACCTACCGGAGCAGGGCCTACCGGAAATTGACCTTAAAGATATAGTGATATCTCTATAGTATTAGAGTAGGACCTACCGGAAATTCACCTTACAGGTAAAGTGATATCTGTATAGTATTAGAGTATGACCTTCCGGAATTTGGCTTTACAGGTGAAGTGATATCTCTATAGTATTAGAGTAGGACCTACCGAAAATTGGCCTTACAGGTATAGTGTTATCTCTATAGTATTAGAGTAGGACCTACCGGAAATTCACCTTACAGGTATAGTGATATCTCTTTAGTATTAGAGTAGGACCTACCGGAAGTTGACCTTACAGGTATAGTGATATCTCTTTAGTATTAGAGTAGGACCTACTGGAAATTGGCCTTACAGGTAAAGTGATATCTCTGTAGTATTAGAGTAGAAACTACCGGAATTTGGACTTACAGGTAAAGTGATATCTCTATAGTATTAGAGTAGGACCTACCGGAAGTTGACCTTACAGGTAAAGTGATATCTGTATAGTATTAGAGTAGGACCTACCGGAAGTTGACCTTACAGGTAAAGTGATAGCTCTATAGTATTAGAGTAGGACCTACTGGAAATTCACCTTACAGGTATAGTGATATCTCTATAGTATTAGTGTAGAACCTACTGGAAATTCACCTTACCGGTAATGTGATATCTTTATAGTATTAGAGTAGGAACTACCGGAAATTTACCTTACAGGTAAAGTGGTATCTCTATAGTATTTGAGTAGGACTAACTGGAAACCGGAAATTGACCTTACAGGTATAGTGATATCTCTCTAGTGTGATACAGTGGTACGTCAAAGCATCAGCTATAATAAGACTTTTTAAGGATAGCAATTTTTATAATGATAAGACATACTTGCTTTTCCTCCATTGATGAAACATGCAAATGAAATTGATTGAATGTCACTGTATCACTAACAAAACATGTCATGATGGACATTGTCGAACCCCTGGAAACCAGAGGCCAGACCAGGTGCCCGATAGTAGTTAGCCTCTCGTTTTGTTGGCTACACCCGCCTTGAATGATTATATATACTTTATAACTTCCTTTTCTTATCTTTAGATGCATTGGACAAACCCTGAGAACTCTGATAATCTTCAAGATTCCTCAGGCATGACACTGTATATCACTCCAAATCTTCGTCCATATGATGCAGGCATTTTGTGGACTGGACAATCCTACATAGAGATTCCTCCGCGCCAAGACAGTTATAAGATAAACGGAAGTTGTTCAGAGGAATGTACAAGGGCCATGTTTAAGGAGGATATAACTCTGATAGGAGCCTTACCACACATGCATTTAATAGGTACAAATGTAATATGACGTTTTATTTGGCCTCGGACTAGTTTGACCCAATGGAAATGTATGATTTTGGTCATGTGACTGACCTACAAATTCTTGTGTAGAGTCAGTTGTAAAAATGTGTATGGCAATGGCGTACAATAAGCAAAACTAGACTGAGGATCATAATATAAACTACGTTCGTGTTCTGGAACTGATCATTTGTGTGTACGGTAAATTGTCCTCGACAAAATGAAACAGTTATTAGGTTTGTTACTGACCTTACACGGAAATATGTCGGGTTGATACTGTGAAAGGTCAGTAACAAACTTAATAACTAATGATATTATAGTTTACGTCAAATATCAAATATTTTAATGTCAAATAATGAATACGACACTGTCAGTTTAAACAATTTTTGTAATAAAATCAATGGAATAGTGAAAAATATTTGACTTGAAATATATTAGGCATCGATCATTTGCCTTGTGTTATTGAGAAATGATCTGCACATGAAAAACATGTAATAAATCGTTTTGACGATTTTTTTTATTTCTATAACTTAGTAAAATGAAAGAATGTCTTCAGAGATATTGAAAATAGCTAAATAGACAAACAGTCTCACTGCTAGAAAGACAGACGGACCATCAGATTGAAAAAAGTCGATATGATTTACATTCGAGATACAAACCTATCCACAGGTAATGTCTTGTATATTTTTATAGGTACCGCTCAGACAGTAACACAATACAGAAATGGACAGTTACAGAGGACTTTACTCAATACCACGTCATACGAATACAACCGCCCTCTACCACTCAAGTACGATCGCAACACGTGGATTTATTTAACTCATGCTTTCAATTCAGTTGATTTTAAGAAGAACCCAATGCTAAATCGTCAACAGTTTCTGCAGCACAGGCTGCTTAGTAACCTACAACAAGTCTGTATGGGGATGCCACCTGTCGGCCTAAGCTCTTACATGTCAACATACCTCTTACTTATTGTTTTTTGTTTGTCTTATATCAATAGTTTTGCTGGGTTCTTCAGCTTCAGTTTTATTACTGGTAGATACTATTTCACTTTGACAGTTAATTTACTATTTCTAATGTAAAGATTTGTATGACTTTGTATTAACATTTCATTGTTTTAAGGACCACATTTACTAATTTTCATTTTTTATTTATAACCCACATTGACATATAATGTTACTCTTTCGCTCTATAATAGTTTTACCTCTCCAATCATCGTGAGAGCTGGCGATGAACTTAGAACTACCTGTACATACAACTCCAAAAACCGCCGTCACGTGACAATAGGAGGGGATAGTACGTCAGATGAGATGTGTATTGCCTTTATCCAGTTTTATCCAAAATCCAAAACCAATGCCCCTATGCCACTGTGTATGAACTACAAAGAGCTGTCATTGTGTAAATCTGCGCCGGAATACGAAGAATCGTTCCCAGATCGACTAGACGGATGTGACGTAGTGAAGTTCGGCAATCTCGGAAATCCTATTGTGTTCGATATTATGTTTCAGGTAAATCTTTAATGTTACATGACTTTATCATTTATAAATGTATAACAGTATTATCATTTGTTTTTAAGTTTGAGAGTTTCAAAGCCGGTGTGGCCTAGTGGATAAGGTGCTTGGCTCCTGATTGAGAGATCCCGGGTTCGACTTCCGCCTTGGGCACACCTGTGTTCTGTGTTTCGGATGAGACAGTAAAAACCGAGGTCCCGTGTCACGGTAGGCGTGGTACGTAACAGATCCCTCACTGCTTCGGTGGATCCGTTGCAAAGGTCTAAATTTGTATGCAATGCATTAGGCAGATGCCGTCACCATACGTGAAATAATCGTGGAGTGACGTAAAACAATAATCAATCAATCAATCAATTGAGATTTTTATGAAACAGATTTAAGATTTCAGTCATGGAATAAATTTTACGTGAGATCAATGTTCCCCATATTACTACGATTTCTTAAATAAACATATTTTACAAAAAAAAAGGAAAGAAAATTTTAGTATTAAATGTGTCTTCTTCTTTAAAACGCTACATGGAAAACAGAAAAATTAATCAAATGCAAAACATCTCATCAAATAATTCTTTAGTTTTAAATTTTACAAAATTACTAATATACTTTTCCTGCAGGTGCAGTCGAAGTGTAAACCTAACGTATGTCTTCAAGAGTGCAAAAACGTGGTGCGAAAATTTCGGAAGAATCCTTGTCTCAAAGGAGATGTTTGGGAGTATCTCAAATTTCAACTACTTAACATAAAAACGAAGACATTCATTTCCGGCAAAATCGAACCTCTTATGGCAGCTTATACGTCGTGTGACCTTGAACTTGGAATAGAAAAGGGTGTAATACAAGGTGAAAATAACATGATGAAATATATGGCAGCCAACCATGAGGAGATCATTGATTGTAAGAAGTGCCAAGCGAACACTCTTTTATCCACCACCAACCACAAAAATGTGAAATGTGAATCACCTAAGAATAGTGCTGTATTGAAAACTAGCTATTTATTTTATGTCGGTACATTTATAACAGTATTGTTTTCTATAGTTGCATAAATTTTCAGAATAAAGCAATAAAATATATTTATAAGCCATGCATTGTATATTTATTCAGATGTGACATACAGACATACTCCAGTGGCAATGCTTTGAATTTCAGATATGGCATATTAGTAAACAACTTCTATTGATTATAAATGATGTCCAGTTGTTTATTTATAGGACATCATCAATATCCATTTAGTAATAATTATCACAAAATGCAATACACCTTCCACTTAAAGGTTCTAGCATAGCTAGTATATAAAAAAGCAAAAAAAAGAAACAAACTCAAAAGAAATAAAGCAAAACAAAAACAAAACCAAAAAGACAGAAAGCAAAAACAATTGAAATAAAACATCATGAGTGTTACCTAAAACAACATCACGCATAATAAAAGGTTCACCAATAAATCATCTTCCCTCTTTTAAATGATGTACAACAACTTTCATAATCCAGTTAACAATGCATACATGTAGATGCTCAGCAGAGAAGCTTATTGATTAAGCAAAACTAACAATCATATATTGTCATTATAATGGAAATGGATGTGGATGTAGTAAGTTTTGCAGAAATAAAACACGAACCCATTTATTGATATTTTGTTAGTTTATTGCTTTATTCCACACCTAGATTATTTCACTTTCACGATTGACTGGAGCATGACCTAATTTTTACTTTTCTGGGGGATCTTTTACCTGCCAAAGTCTACCGTGATGTAGGACCTCACTTTATATTATTTCGTTCGAAGGACAGAACGTACCTCGGTGACAAACCATCTCAGGCACTGCTTGCCGACAGCTGAAATCTATTGCTTTATGGCATCACCATATACAAATGTGTAAGAGGACCACTTTACGGACATTGTGGCCACACTAACAGAAAATGGTCAAAATTCGGACTGCCGTGGATGGCTAGGGGTCTTTAAATCCCCATATACAGTGGATCTGGGATTACATCTCTGACGTACATCCGAATATTATTCCAGTGAGATTCGAACGCATGACCTTCCAGTAATAATCTGGGCTTAGCCACTCGGCCATGTCCGACGTCTCTTTCATTCATATTCCTCATAGTAAATAACATATCAAATATGCAATGCCCAGATGTGTTTATTGAATAATACTCTACGAAAATTAGATATGCTGAAAACTGATTTTTTGTAACTATTCGATGTTTTAAAATTTTGTAAGTAAAGTTTGTTTTCTGAATCTCTTCGTAATGTTAGAAAAATAGACATATCTTGCATCGCTAAAATAGTGTATGCGTTCTGAATATATACATTTACTTATATCTGGTATTATCAGAGTAATTGCGGACTGAGTAACTACCGCCTATAGAAACCAGCATGGGCAATGTGCATTATACAGTGTAATGTAGTGAACACTGACACCACAATAAAACCGCTATAAAATCACTGATATGAAATATAAAATGCAAGGAATCTGGAAAACGCCTTTAATACTCGATGACTTATTGACGCTTTATGCCGCTTCTCTAATAGCGACATTTCACATAACGTAGACCAGCACAGGCGGCGCTACGCAGCTACTTCCTTTATAATGGAAAAGAAATTGGGTTTCGTTGTATCTAGCTGCTGAAATAGACCCCTTTACTTCTTGTGTTGACAAACGATTTATCAAGCCTTTATTAACTTTACAAAATATCCATTAGCGCTCTCTGTATTACGCGCCTCTGTGAGAGAAATCAGAAGAAACATCGTTTATTTCTTGATCTTTTATTAATCTTGATTGATAACAAAGAATAAAATCATTTTATTACCTCCGTCTGTGTTTCTTTATTGACAAAGTTTACAATACGTGCGTGCACCACTGCGATTTGCTTGTTGGCCGAGATTGGGGAATAGCAACACGTGATATAGACTAGGAATTGATTCAGTATGCTGGACAATGTCATAGAAGTTCTCCTTAATATCTATTACACAGACAAATGTACACTTTTTAAGCAATGATTGGTTTATATATCAGAAAATTTAATGTTCGATATAGTGTCAGTGTAGGAATGCTGCCAGCCACCAAGATTTTGAAAAACAGAGGATGATGTAGAGCCCAAGATCGGTCTAAAAGGGACAAGAGCAAGACAGCAATATAGCTTGAATTTATATAGAGAAAATACTCTGAATATTTGAAAGGGTGTTCTCTACCCTTTGGTGCTTTTTATTCTACGAGTCTAACGTGGCATATTACATTATATAATAAATGCATCTCATAAAATATCTTTTGAAATGAATTTGATATTGATTTAAAAAAAAAGAGTGACAGACGTTCACTTTAAACAGGCCTGTATACGTCCAACGCAGGACAACTCGTGATGTAACAACCAAACACAGCACTCAACAAACATAGTAATGACGCATGACAATGTAGATAAAAACAACAAAGAACTGTCTCACATAAAATGATAATAGATGATGACGGTGAACATGTTCTATATCACAGAACCATTCATTGTGGATTAAACAAAACGGGACAGATACAAATCAAAACTTACATAAAATTCGCACAAAGTAATGTTGTTCACATGGTTTTTTTCTGAACTAATTCTAAATTTACAAAATCTTAACCAAGGTAGTTCGTATAATTTTCTTAACTAACTCCCATACATGTTTAAACAATCAATACTGTACGATGAAAATCTACATAATCAAATTAATATGTGCACAATATGACACAAAAATGTATACGAAATAGAAGAATACACACTGCATTGGCGGGTTTAGAGGGGATGCAGGGGTTGCAACCCCTATCCCCTGTTGGTCGGAAAATTTCACCACAAAGGTCATTTTCGACCATTTTAGGGCTGCAATCCCCTTCCCCCCTTACATACTGAATAGTGCAAAACATTAGTCATGGGAGTCTGCAACCCCCTTTCACAAATTTCTAGATCCGCCTATGCACTGTCATCATGAATGGTCAATATCATGACAATTATCGTTCATGAAATGGGCATGCCAATGTATACATAGTATACCTATAACTTTTGTATATGTATTGTATACCAACTAGCTAATAATACACATCTTCATTCCGTTTTAATACTACATTTCTGGTTTGTCTTTAATGTGGTCTTGAGAATCCTGGGAGAGTATTAGGCCCATCAAACACAGTGGTATTTACTTCTTGTCTGTCTGTCTATTTCCGTGAGTAATTAATTTGTAAAATATTTCTCTGACAAACCAGCCTTCACAATCAAAGTTTTAAATCAAAAACTCCTGCAACTAATATTGAAGTTTCCACGATAATGAATCTCTTTTTCATCGTAATGTTATAAGCTGGTTATTTTGTTGTCTGAATTATATGCACGTGTAAGTAATTAAAATAGGATCTTGAATGAAAAGCACGTGATAAGCGATGTAAACAAAGTCTCGGTAAAGGGCACGAGTTCTGTTTCATGCCAGAGGATTCTAAGAATCCGTAAAGATCCACTGGCAGAGTTACCTGCGGCAGAATAGCCCATTCCTAACATGTCTGAAAACAAATGAAAAAACTAGATCAGATTATTGTAAAGTTAAATGAATTCATTAATGTCTTTTTCTTTATGGATGACCTTTGTCACGCTAAAAGCTGTCTGTACTTGTACAGTTCGGGTATCGGGTATTATGATTTTTGTCATTAATTGTACATATCAAAATTTGTTAATAGTACTTTCTTCTGACATAGTGGAATTTTGTTTTCTTCGTTTGTTTATTTATTTATCTATTTATTTATTCATCTAATAATCTATTCAATACAGGGGACACTACTGGAGTAACTTTGAATCTTGGTGTTGGTCGCACTAAGATTACTGCACTTACGGAATGACCATTTGACCCAAGGAACGGGGTGCTAGTAAATTCCTTGCGGCCGGTATACATGAGACTGGCCGGAATCTTTATATTTTTATTATCTTCGCGTAAGGTTAGGCCACTAACGAATCTCCGGTTTTTTGTTTTTGTTTTTTGTTTTTGTTTTTTTTTTTTTCGTTTTTGTGTTTTTTTATTTATTTTTTTTTTTTTTTTTGTTTTTTTTTTTGTTTGGGGGGGGGGGGGGGGGTGACAAAACGAAAAACAAAACCTGGTTTGAATTTTTACTTTTTGAAAAAAAAAAACATTTTTCATATTTTAACCTTGTTAATGTAAGTCAGGCCATGAACACAATCTAAATGTAACGAGAGGATCTTAATGCTTTTCATGGACATAAGTATAATTGTTGTTAAGATGTTAACCATTAGAAGAAGTTCGGAGGAAGAGGGGTTCCTCCCCCAAAAAAGTGGGGCAAAATTGATACGGAATCCGACAATTCTAGACCCTCTGGCATATAAAAGTCATACCACAGCCTGTACCAGGAAAATCCACTCTGAATCGACAGTCTATTATATATATATTTAATTTCTTACTCTTGGATCTTACAAGTTTACATAATTAAACTTTCAATAATTTAAAAAAAATGATAATCAAAAAGTGGGAACATTAAAATTCTGAATCCCCCTAACTTTCTTGAAAAGTGTGTGTGTGTGGGGGGGGGGGGGGGGGGGGGGGGGTGTTAGTTATATTAGATTCATTTAGGTAACTAAATATCATAACGTGATACGTACATGTACAATCCATGTTAAGTCAGAATTTGTAAGCGGAGCGAGTTAGACTTTTTTGATATTCTAATATGTACTTTTTGTGGATTTACCATACATTGGGGCTAGAATATTTATTTTCTTGTAAGAAGTGGTCAAACTTTATTTCTGGGTTTTTGAAGAACAGAATACTCACTTAAAAAAAAGTGCCGGGCAACCCCCCCCCCCCCTTCCCGCAGATTTTCAGAATCAAGTGGCTATCACCCTTTATCACCCTTTTATGATGACGACATCCACACTGCACAGAATTAAGATCTTTGTAACAGTCCTTTCCGAAACGCTAAGGAAACTATTTTGTTTTGTTTTTTTTTTTTTTTGTTTGTTTGTTTCATTTTTTTATTAACCCGTGTCCCGTGTCTATGTCGAAACTTATGATAAGAAAATGCTAAGATATCGAGCAGTAGTCCATAATGAGCGTCCATTCTACTAGACACAAGAGATACAGCCTATCACGTACCTCTGTAGTTACCAGAGGTGGGATTAGGTGTACATAACATACAGCGCTTTTTCACAGCTGACCTGATGACATAGCGATTCTAGACCATTTACTTATCTTAACTGTGATACATTTATGAAATATGGTTTCAAGGGTTATAAAATTTTCAACGATTATACCTGATCCTTTGACGCCATATATAGGATTGAGTGGCGTTGTTGCAGGTCTCCTAACAACCTGGGAATAATTCGTTTTCCATGATCTACCCGGAGTACTGGGTTCAATCGTTGTAACTTCATCCGTCAATTCTATAAAATAATCAGTAAATTATACCAAATTTAATTGTTGCATGTGCGCATGTCAAGTCACAGTTATTGTCAGACTTTTTTCATTTTCCTACAGCAATCGAAACAAGAGTGATTTCAGTCACATTTATACGTAACAATTAATGAAAAGACATTGTGGTGTTTTATTGTTTGTATCTTTTGTTATTGTTTTACACCACAGCACGATGATCTCGCTTATACGATGGCGACACCTGTCTGGTGTATGGCTTTATAATTCTGTCCTTTGGTTTTACGTGCAATCGTATACGAGGACTCAGGGCCTCGGTTTATACCGTCTCATCCAAAGGTCAGATACGGAGACAGAAGAAAATATACATCGTTTGGAAGGATTCGAGCCCACAGCCCGAATCGAAGAAGAAGAATCGAAGAATTTCTTCAAAATCAGGGAGTCCTAAATAAGATAAGAAAATAATACTTAAGATTTTGCTTATTCCAAATCCAGACTGTGGGCCGTAGAAGAAGTTTTTAAGAAAGAAAGGAGTTTATACAAGTGTTTAGATGTTGAACTAATTAAATGTGAGATAATAGCAAAATCTCTGAGAAATATCATAGGTATCACTCGGATTATTTAGCAAAGAATGACTCTTAAGGGGGCCTGGTCCGAGACTGGAAAATTATAGCATGAAAAGAATAAATTACGACAATATGTTATTTTTCCTGTATTGCATAAACTAAAACTTTGTGTTAATTGTTAAATTTATAGCTAAAATTCCTCAATGTTTTCCTAGAATAAGAATAATTGAGTCGAATTAAATTCGGTTAGTTTCAATTCTCCAACTAAGGCGATGCTCCGCCCATAATCATGCGAGTGCGCGGATATTCACACTAGAAAACAACAACAATAGTGACCATGGGGTAATACGAGCACGGAAAAAGCAGAAGTGCGGTAGGAAAAAGACTATACACAGACTCTGAGGCCAAAAAAAAAAGAGAAAAAGAAAGAAAAGTGACAAATATAAGAATAGGGTAAAGCTCGAGTTTCATTGTCACGTGATTTCCTCTGACCGTCCTCATCAATATTCAAAGAGTTGGCTTGATTATGTTGCAAATTTAAAACGGGCATATCTCGTTAACGACATGGACTTCGGTAACGATACTTGTCATACATCTTGGATAATATACTAACAATCGATTTCCGTTTAAGAAATCCATTAACATTTTTTTATACTTTTCCTGACTTCAATCGGACTAGGCTCCTTTAACATTATTGTGATTTTTTCAGGTGAGAACTTCTCACTTTTGCTTATATTTCAAAAGTTTATTCATAAATACCGATCCTGGTGCTTTATTTAACTTTCATTTTCCATGATTTGCGCTCCGCTTATACTTAGGGGAGAAACGTACTGTGTTTGATTGTTTTCGAAGGTTATACCGGGCTTATACCGTTGGAAACGGAGTTTTATTGGCGACGCTTGCGGAGCCAGGAAAACGGTATTTTCCAACGATATAACCACGGGATACCTGTCGGAAAAATCAAACACAGTATGTTTATCCCCATTCTAATTCAATATAACACAAACATTGTTTTTTTTTACTCTCTCTCTCTCTCTCTTTGAAATTGCCCCCAAATTCCTCATTGCCCAGGGACGGACAGCGCCATGTTTAAAATTCTTCCGAGAAACGAATTGATATTTATTGCCATGACATAAGAAGTTTCTTCATTTTCATAATTTTAAAATTTATGATTAAAATTATTAGTCACAAACTAATTCACATCTGAGCAACTTGACATCGCATCGTAAACGGCTCAACAGGCAGTTTTGCTGCTTCTCTTTGAAACTGCCCCCAAATTCCTTGTTGCTAAGGAACGGACAGCGCCATGTTTAAAATTCTTCCGAGAAACGAATTGATATTTATTGCAATGACATAAGAAGTTTCTTCATTTTCATAATTTCAAAATTCATGATTAAATTATTAGTCACAAACTAATTCACACATGAGCAACATCGTAAACGGCTCAACAGGCAGTTTTGCTGCGGCGCGGCGAGATAAAACAACATGCTAGAAAGCATGTTGCATGGTGGTACGTCATGTGCGTTGTTAGTTTTGTTGGTTAAACTTGATTGTAATGATTGTGCACGTAAATGATAGAATTAGAAACTGCAAATCGTCCTTGATACGAGGTTTAAGACGGACGTTAAGAGCACTGGACGAAGTTGTTACAGACAGTATTTTTGATAGATGGAGTCAAAGGCAATGTGGACAAAGACTACGTACAATGAAGTAATACATTTGAGGACGGTATATCGTGGTTATACGCTAACGTGTTGACCAATCAGAACTGTCAAAACAAAAGAATTGAATTAGAATTTATATTAATTAATGTAAGCTAACTATTGTACTATACATTTGTTTCACACATACTATAAATATTGTTCGCTTACTATTTAACCGTGTATTGATTTCATTCCATTCCATTCTTCGCTTACAATTTTAAAATCTATTGCTTCCATTCCACTTATACTCTTGTTCCCTGACTATTACACCAAATAATTATTCCGCTGTGCATGTTTTTACAAGAAACGACTGTGCGCTAATAGTTTCATCATATATGGCTTCCGTTTCACGTTCGTGTATTATTATACAATATATTGCTTCTGTTCCACATATACCAGAACTATTGTGCGCTTTTTCTTTTTAATATATATTGCCTCCGTTTCATTTATATAATTACTATTGTTCGATTACTATTTCAGACTATATTGTTTCCGTTTCTTTAATACTATAATTATTGTTAAACCTACTATTTTACCATATATTGCTTCCGTTTCATACATACTAGTAACTATTGTTCGCTAACGTTTTTTATCGTGTATTTTGCTTAACTTCCAAAATATTATAACTATTGTTTGCTAACTATTAAACCATACAAACTATAACTAATGTTAGCGTACTTTTATACCATATATTGTTTCCGTTCCAGAAATACAATAACTATTGTACGCTTACTAGTATTGAAATATATTGCTTCCGTTCCACGTATAGTATAAATATTGTTCGCTAAATATCTTACAATATATTGTTCTGTTTCACTCAAACCATAACTAACTATTGTACGCTGACTATTTCATACTACATCGCTTACGTTTCACTTGTACTATAAGTATTGTTCGCTTTTGTACCATATATTGCTTCTGATCTACAAATACAATAACTACTGTATGCTTACTATTAAAAATATATTGCTTCGGTTCCGCATATAATATATCTATTGTGCGCTTACTATTTTACAATAAACTGTTTTTGTTTCACCCATGCCATGACGAATGTCCGCTTACTACTATACTTCCAATTATTTTGTACTATTATTCGTTTTTTTTTATTTTACCGTATATTGCTTCCGGTCCGCAAATACTATATCTATAATTGTTCGCTTATTATTCTACAATAAACTGCTTTTGTTTCACTCATACCATAATGATTGTCCGCTTACTATTGTACTTCCGTTTCTTTTGTACTATTAGTACTGTTCGCTTTTTATTTTACCACATATTGCTTCCGTTTCGCATATACTATATCTATTGTTTGCTACTATTTTAATGTGCATTGCTTCCGTCTACTAACACCATAAATATTGTTCGCTGACTATTTTACCATGAATAGTTTCCTCTCCACTAATACTCCATCCAAATATTGTCAATGCCTTTACAATTCCTGTAAACTGTTTATCTTAGTATTTTTAATGTAAAATAGGGTGATAAAATATTACAAGGTAAAAATTTTGTTCAAATCTTCATGGTCATACCTAACAATAGTAAATGAACGTGACGTATAAGCTGACGCATCGCAAGATACTTTCAGATTTACACGGTTCTCTCTTAAATCCAACTCTAATGGTGCCTTATATCTAAATATCAAAGATGACGACAATGTTGTCGAAGTTATTAAGAAAATTCCAACAGGCAACCGGAAGTATGCACGGCGTAATATTATGTTATATAACTAATTACTGTTTGGTCCATGAGTAGTGTGCAGGAAACTACAACATTAATGATTTTGCAGATATTTTGTATATGTGTACTTCGATTTTCGGTGCTTCTCAATATCTGAATATTTTACAAAATGTTCTGATTTGTTTACTTTCAGCCTAAAAGAGTAAGATTTTGCAATCTAGAGAAAATATAAACTAATTTCTTATGACTAAGATTATTAAAGAAGCCATAGTCATTATGACCATGTCCCGAAAAACCGTTAATTGTTGTTGTTGTTGTTGTTGTTGTTGTTGTTGTTGTTTCTCATTTCCCTAGTTTCTTTTTTCTTCAAATTCGATTAACGATTTCTACCGTTAAAACAAGATTTACTTACCATATAAGTACATGCTTTCTGAATCCCTTCCCCATTTATTTTTGGCTAAACAGGTATATTCACCGAAATCTTTTTCTTGAATATCCATAATTTTTAAGTCCAATATTAACATTTTCGGCTGATCTTGATACGCTTCCACTCTAAGCCGAGAAGTCGCTTTCGGGGTGATAATGTCATGCCCCCTCTGCCAGAATCCTTCCCCCAGAGGAGATGCAGTTATATGGCATTGAAGTATCGTCTCTCTTCCTTTTGCTTGTTTTATCTTTTTATTCAGTACTGTCACCTCTGGTTTATCTGGAAACCAAATAGAGAATATGATACTATATCAATAACAACAAGGAAACATTGATGTTTTCATCAATGATTGTCGGAAGTAAATTATGGCGAACAGACAACTATAGCGTCTTCGTTAAAGATACATACGACCTCCTGTAGCGTCTAGTATTGTGATTAAAGTAACATCGTAAATTTGTTTAGTACAGTTTTTTTTTGACTGCCCATCAGTATTAAATGCAGCTATCTCGTACAAATACGCTACATAACCCACGTTTCCTTATCAGTTTTATTCATCTCGGTCGACCTCGGAAATATTCATTTGCATAATATATGCATTGCACGTGATACAAATTCTACTTCTCGCATGCTTTACATCATACTCATTGTTTCTTTCTTTTCTTTTCCGAGTCACTTAGTGCAGAAGGCCGAATTCTTTTTCATTTCTCTTTCTTATCTTCACCATTGTTGTTTTACTCCGTATGCAAATGAATAATTTTAAGGTCACGTGCGTATTCTCCGGTCTCGTACGAACGTAAGTAGGTTAAATTTGAGGGTCGTATTTCTAACTTGCTGCAGTAATAACTGTATAACCAAGGCGTATTAAGTTTGGGGGTCACTGCAGTTTATCTTTTTATAAGTAAAATAAGTTGGGAATATATTTCATTGTACCTCTGATTTCATAAAATTAGACATTATGTATCTTTAAACTCGGATTTTTTCCAACGATCAAAAAGTTAAAAAATTTTGCAAATAGATTAATTGTAAAATCAGTAATGCGTAATGCTGATAATATTACGATATTTTATAACTGCGAAACAATAAATGAATTCTAGAAGCATTATTATTTATCATTTTATTCTTTTTCGGTATTAATTTGCATCTGATCATTTTAAATAAGCACGCAGTCTATGATTGTCGTTTCTGACTTCATTTGACATGCTTAGCATTCTTCTCATTTTATTGAAAATTGGGCTTGCGGTACTGCACGAGGAAATTTTCAGTCCATAATACTTAAGTGCGAATAAACATAAATCACTTCAATACGTGTATCAAATGATAAGCAACATTTAACTTTTTTTCAAATTCCCATGAAAATCAGAGGTGAGACCAGGTGCCCGAGTTGAGTGGGTGTCTCCTGCCAGAGGAACACCATGTACCCAAGACGAGTGAACAACTTCCGACAGAGGTAAGATCAGGTGCCCGAGGTGAGTGAGAATTTCCTGTCTGAGGTAAGACCAAGTGCCCGATATGAGTGAGCGTCTTCTGTCAGAGGTGAGATCAGGTTCCCGTAATGAGTAAGCGTCTCCTGTTAGAGGTGAGACCTGGTGCCCGTGATGAGTAAGCGTCTTCTGTCAGAAGTGAGACCAGGTGCCCGTGATGAGTAAGCGTCTCCTGTCAGAGGTGAGACCTGGTGCCCGTGATGAGTAAGCGTCTCCTGTCAGAAGTGAGACCAGGTGCCCGTGATGAGTAAGCGTCTCCTGTCAGAGGTGAGACCAGGTGCCCGTGATGAGTAAGCGTCTCCTGTCAGAGGTGAGACCAGGTGCCCAAGATGAGTGAGCGTCTCCTGTCAGAGGTGAGACCAGGTGCCCCTGATGAGTAAGCGTCTCCTGTCAGAGGTGAGACCAGGTGCCCGTGATGAGTAAGCGTCTCCTGTCAGAGGTGAGACAAGGTGCCCGTGATGAGTGAGCGTCTCCTGTCAGAGGTGAGAGGGGGGCCCAAGATGAGTGAGCGTCTCCTGTCAGAGATCAGACCAGGTACAAAAGATGAGTGAGCGTGTCCTGTCAGAGGTGAAAGCAGGTACCCGAGATGAGAGGATTTCTTGCCAGAGGTGAGACCAGGTTTCCCAAATGAGTGAGCGTCTCCTGTCAGAGATCAGACCAGGTATCCCAGATGAGTGAGCGTCTACTCTCTTGGGTGAGATGAAATTCAACCATTGGTTAGCATAACCAGTGGTTAAAGTTTCGAACAACTGGCCCCAGGTGCCCGAGATGAGTTAGCATCCTCTGCTTATCGAGTCACACGACATGACAGAATCAGCACAGTATAAGATGCAAATATATAATAAACATATATAATTTAGATTTTAGATTAGTAATTTAGATTTTTTTATTTAAAAATGACCTTTTCCAAAACCTGCGGTATATTTGTGAGTTCGGTGATGTACAGATACAAAATGTACAATGCGCTCAATCACGTAAATCGGCTCCATACGTGAAACTTAATATTGTTAAAATGGTAGGAAATAACGAAATGTACAAACATCCTATAAACATATAATGTAATGGACTTACAATGAACTTCCACTTGGATTTCTTTTGACACATCTTCACTAACACCATTAGAGGCTACGCATTCATATATCCCATCACAGAACCGTGATATGTTATGGATAATGAGGGTTTCGCCAGGGTTTTTAATGGCTGAAATTTGAATTTACTACATTATGATATATATACACATAGATAGATAAAGCAATCAAATCATAATCAGTATTAAGAGGTATAAGAGGATACTCATTACTATGTAAAACAGAACGCTTCATTTTGACAGATTTCCATTAAATATTTCATGCTACATACAAGTAAGATTTAAGCTAGTATGTTCTAAAAGGTGCTATAACTTGTTTGATAGCGGAGGTTTTTTTTCTCCATAACCGCTAGTAAAACAGAATCTTTTGTAACTACTGACCGTATTTAGTTTCCCCTTTATCGTATATCGTTTTACGGAACCATGTGATGTTCGGTTCTGGTTTACCGGAAGCATTGCAATGTAAGCGAACAGTGGCGCCCTCTTTGACAATCTGCTTACCACTTGAGAGCAATTCATTAATATCAGGTGGCACTGCATTACAGCATCGAAGGAAAAGAAACATGGGATTAATAGAAATTCTACAATCAATACAGTTCCATTTTACAGCTAGACAAATAGATAAAACCTCGATTTCGGTTGATATTATATTCCCAAACGCATGCATCACCACTCACAAAAGTTTCTTCTTCTAATTTAGTTGTTTTATATGCAGAAAACAGAGTAATAGTGAAACAGAAAAGGGAGTGTTCTCGTTGTGTCCTTTTGTCCTATTTCGAGTAATTAGATATATCTCGTTGAAACATAAAAGGAACTTATCAAGCCCGTAGGAACCAAGGGCCAGGGGGGTTACTGTTTTAAGTGGATCATGGACCATTTTTCTACCACGTTACGAAATGTAACGAAATTCAAGGTTTGGCCATGTAACGTCTGAAATGCTTCCTACGAGGCTGCGGTAGTAAAAGAACCACATGATAAAATATTAATAATTATAATTTAGGTTAGACATTAATGTTAGAATGTCTTTTATCAAAAAAAAAAAAACTGGAAGTGCACAGTGAGTACCTAGAACTGAGAGGTAAATTCTGCGGACACCGACTGGATCAGTATTCAGAGTACACGCATACATTCCCCGGTCAGCATAACGCACGGAACGGATATGCAAATTCCAATCCGGAATCTGTGGTCTTTCTATTGATAGTCTTGTGTCGTCCATAGTGCGTCGATCCTCCATGGCAATCAAAATCTTCCTGGGATTCAACCAAACAATCTGAGACAAAATTATCATTCATATTATATGATTTATATATTTGCATTTGCGTATGTTACTTGCTTGTTCATGATATCTGGATGACAACGGTCGGAATAATAAAATCTTACCTGATAGTTGCCGACGTTTTGTACAGAACAAGGAAGAACAGCCGTGGACCCTGCGATGGCCGTAACATTGATGGGACTGACGTCAAAGATGGGCATGACATCAACACTGAGCGCATTATCCAGTACCGCAAAGACCACTGAAATCCAAAGCACATGTACAAACCAAATGGAAATATTACGCTTCTGAACAGACAATATTCCATTTGATTTTCAGTAACACTACTATTCAAATATCCTTGTTTCCTAGGAAGATACTTGGTTCGATTCCATGGACAAGCCTGGTAGAGATCTTAACATAAAGCGTAAGCAATTTATTGTATAAATGAAGTACACGTGGGCAGCAAAAGGGAGAAAACATCGCAGGACATTTGGACATCTGAATAAGATTTTCTACGATTGGATGGTGCTATTCGGTCTCAATATGTGGTATACGAATACAAATATTGTTGAGTATAACATTATCTAAACATGTCCTTAATTAATTATCGAAAGGGAAAAAAAGGGAACTGAAAAAAAAATGATAATAATAATTGGCCACAGATGTTACATTTCTCCGTTTCTTTAATTTCTTGGATTACGTGACGAAATTCTGCTGACCACGTGATCCGATGGACCACACATTCCCACGTTTGCCGATTCCTCGGAGTCCACCGGGAGGTACTTTTATTAGATCGGAATTTGTTATAAACACAGAATTATTGAATTGACAATGAAAGGATTGTCATTCTTTCCGTATTTCCATATAAATTGTTCGAACATCGCTTGTTAATAAATCTCACTAGGGAAATTAAGCAATTCATGCGCCCTACATACTGTTGTGGTAACCTTTGCACGCTTTGCTGTCCTGAGAAAACCCCGTATGAGACTCCCTTAATCCGATTTACAATGCAGATGCTATCACTACATATTGCCAGGTATTCATGCTTATGGTAAATATTTGATGCATCGTTTTGCTCATATCTATAAACTGATTAATTGATTTTTATTCGTCTTTAAACAACGAAGAATCTCCTCATTTTAATATGATGTATTGATACAAAATATCCTGCATGTCAAATAACAAATAAGAAAATAAGAAGTTTAAAACAATCACAAGGAAGCACTACTTGGGAAATGAGTGAACACGTTTAGTAAATTAATTTGTCTACTAATAAATCATTTGCAATTATACCTACACTGTGCATGTATAAAATATGAGATATTTCGACAATTATTTTCTGTGTATAAAATATCAAAATAAAATGAACCCCACCATAAATGTTATATGGGAGATAATAAGGACCACGGGGAACCCTGTTTAATAAATATATGAGCAAATATATACATGTATAAATTTAGTGTACCATATGCGCATGTCGACAGAATATGTCTCTTCAAGGCCGACACTGCGGAAATCGTAAGTGTATTCGAGGAGCAAACTAATTACAAAATGAACCAATCAAAGGACAGTCCTATGCATGAGGGAGATTCTGCTTTATTTTAGAATAATTTACAAAATTTTGTCGCAGTAAATTGCATGAGGGAGATACTGCTTTATTTTAGAATAATTTACAAAATTTTGTCGCAGTAAATTGGAAGTATATATTTCTGGTCAGTACAGAAGCACTGAATACTGGGTTTGTGATTACGTTCGGAGACCATCAGCCCATCAGCAGTGGTATCGACTCAGTGGTAATGATATCGGAACATATACACATGTATAGTCCTCCGATAATCCAATGCATTACACACAAAGGGCTACATTTTCATAGAGTACATTGTTAAAAGAATTTTAATAAGATATCACGATTCACATGTTCACCAACCGCTTAAAAGTCACTTTTCAGTATAGTTGTACTTCAGTTAAGCGTGGAAAGCTGTAAAACCTTCAATTTAGAACGTACTGCACTAAATCCTCGAAATTTATGTAATATCCTTGAAACTAATATTCTTTTATGATCCGTAATTTTTGTTAAAAAAAAAAGGAATTGCACCATATGAATCATAAAATCAAGAAGACGGTTGAAGTTTCACGTCGCTCTCAAAAACTTTTCAGTAATATTACGACATGGAAGAAGGAAATATCCAGTGTCTTATACATAGTGGAGTCGTAACCATTGTGCCATCTTTGTCTCTTGAAAGAAAAAAGGATATTTTTATTTTGAAAGAGTTCAAAAGAACAAACGTACATATAATATAGGAGGCAACATGTCATAATACATATTCCATTTTGTATTGTCTTTTCAATCTTGAACAACGACTAATTCAAGACATTGCAATAAAATGTGGATACCCATCTCGTTGCTCTTCTGTATTCTTATTGGCGGTTTAATTTGACACCCCATCTCCGCCTTACCCCCCCCCCCCCAAAGAAAGATGTGTCTTCTATCTCTTTTGGGGTTTTTCTTTTCTTTTTTCTCTCTCTCTCCTCTCTCTCTCTCTCTCTCTCTCTATCAAGTAGCATTAAATATGAACAAAGATAGTGTTTGTCGTAAGCTTCGGTTCTGTCAATATCTTTTACCTTATCTAAACCATCTTACAAAGTAAAGCTCTTAGAAACTACTAGTTACAATTTCTCCATATTTTATAAACAGTGTCCTTGTGCTATAATGGTTCTGCAATAATTGCTCCTGTCCTAGCGAAAGAAATATTTGGAAATAGACCCTATTCAATAAAACTTTTACTGTTGTAACAACAAAAAATTACATTTCCTCTACTGAAATATAAGATCTGATCACTTTACCATACATTAGATGTCGTTTTATGAGTTCTCATATTTCGTAAAGTCTAATTATTATCTGCGTGTAAGTGACGGCTTTTCTCGTACCACTGAACCCGATGTCATCTTTCCATTCTTACATATATACTTCGCATATTTACAAAATTCAGCTGTTTATATAACTTATATCAATGTTTACTTATTGAAATTTGAATCCTTTACATTTTTCGCCCACAACCATTTACCATGCAAGAGCAGGTGGTATTTTCTAATTGTAAGTATTTATGCATGAAAATTACAATTTTCCTTTCTCTCAGCATCTTCTCTCACACTAAACACAAGGTTTTCATATGTGTTTCTCTACGTCAATTAAGCTTTACTTTGTGACTTGAACAGGAAATTATTATACTTTTGTCAGCTCTTGCTACCAAAAACACCTGCCTAGATTTATATTTATAAATTTGGATGCGCGATCAATATACTGGAAAGAAAGAACCGATACCGATAGCAGAGTATTGCGAATCCAGATCGCAATAAAAAGTTCATAAATACATGGGTAAGGCGACTACCAACATTTTATTACGTATCTAAGTGGATAACAAATCTTTTTGGGAGTTCTAATGAAGAAGAAAATCTTTCTATGCGTCTAAGGTTTGTCTGTATTCGTAATGGAACGGAAATAAAATGGGTCAAGGCGTTAATGGTCCGAAAAACAATCAGAAATGGGCGTTTTAATTGACAGCAGACGTAATGAACTGAACACATGGAAAGATTTTTCGGTGTTCTAATACTGCCCTCACATTTACTGCATGTCTATACAAAATTAAGCTCTTGAATTTTCAACAATAGGCATTTTAAGAGGTGAACATGAAATAATAAGATTCTGCGATATGATATGTATTAATCCTTCGACCAAAAGAAAAAGCAATAAGGTGATTTGGTTATTAGTCTGCCCTTGACAAGAACGTGGTACCGCTTACACCATATCGCACCATACAAATGAGTGAATTAAATTGAATTCACAGTTATTGCACATATTTTAAATATGGGAAGACAACTTGCCTTGTAGAAATGAACTTTATATTACCTAATTTAGAAGAATATACCAATCTAAGCTCAGACTGCTGTTACTATATATCACAAAACAGGAACAAATAAAGACATTCTTTTTAGTTTCATATCCAAAATAAACTGGCAAAGACACCGCTAAACGACTACTTAAATATGATGTTTTATCTGTCATTACATTGTCAAAATAGATTGTAGAGATCAAATCACTCTTCGGAATCTGTGACAAAAAGTTTATTGTAGGGAAAGAAAGACAACAGAATGATTGTGGTGAATATTCGCCGCTAAAGAGCATAAAATCTATTATCAAAATCAAATATATAACACACAAGCTTCATTAATCTTTGGTAACTGTCTTTTTTCCCTCATCTCATTTTATTTATTAATTACTTTATTAATTTTTATTAAATATGCTTGTTAATATGTTTGTAAAATAACAAAATGTAGTATAAATATAAATGCATTAACAATTATACTTTCGAAATCTTCAGCTCTCGATGAAATCAGAATAACTTTATTCGAATCCAAATTATCAAATATGCTCGCCATTTTTCATCTTATATCAGATATATATTGGATAATTAAACTGCAAGAACCTAAAATACCATATGGGAATTTAGTTTAATCTACAGCTTTTTAAACTTACCTGATATATACGACATCCAAAAGGCGGGAATGGTTGGCTTCATAGCTGTTGTGAGCCAGTAATATATTCCCGCTGCTGAGTGTATGTTTTACTCCTGAATCCCACTCACCGCCGACTGAGATCTTAAGCATGTGATAATTACCCGTATCATAATGCCTGCCACAGAAATGTAAAATCGAATGATTAACAATTAAAATCCTAAAAGAATTATGTGTTCCTGATTCTGTTAATGTACAGTCATAGATCTCTAAATGATTCAATGTAGGACGCCTTACTTTTCTCGAAGAATGCTTGGATAGCAGTGTAAAACGTCAGTTTCGTTTTTCAAGTCAAAATTTAAAGAGAACCAGTAGATCTCTATATAACATGCATATATGAATATGTGTATACTAGTATATGATAAAACCGGCATGGCCTAGTGGCATCGCGCTCGCCTCCTGATCGGGAGGCCGGGGTTCGAGTCCCGCTCTGGTCATGTCGGTATCCAGTCTTTCGGATGAGACAGTAAAAACCGAGGCCCCGTGTTGTGGTATGCATGGCACGTTAAAGATCCCTCACTGCTTCGGACGGGTCCGTTGCAAATTTGTATGCCCCGCATCAGGCAGATGCCGTCACCATGTACGTGAAATATTCGTGGTGTGACGTTAAACAAAATTTAGTCAATCAATCAATCAATGTATTTGATAATTCAATTATGATAATTCAATTTTAAAAGACACCTTCATACATCTATGATAAATTAAAGTAAATTCAACAAACACATATATCTGGCAATATATTCCCTCTGTAGACCTAGTGCGGATCCGCTGATTTACAAGCTTACTTAATCTTATTATATTTAAAATTGAAACATTATTTTCATTACATGATATCGGCAAAATCAAGAAAATCATCCTAGACCACCATGCAAAATATTGCATATCATGATTTAAGACTCCTCGTGTATATTCCTCCGAAAGTATTAGTTAATGTATTCGAAATTTCTCTGGACGTAATAATTGTGCAGGGCGATAACTAATAATTGCATGATTTATAAGTTGGGGTTTTTTTAAAAAAATATCTGGGGAAAAACAGAAACAATAACGATAATATAAAGTAATCATTTAAATGATGAATAAACAGAGAGAGCTCTAAAAACAACAGGTTAACTTGTATCCCATTAGGAGTTACAAACATATCCCGTTCAACCTTCACAATAAATTGATGTAACAAACGGTAGTTATGTGATTTTACTGATTCTATTATTTGGCTGATAATAGGATGAGATATTCAATTTTAAAAGACACGATTTAATTGCATGACTCTTTTACTGATGGTTTTAATGCCAGCCCGTTTCATCAACATGTGTAAATTTTCGACTAACTAAATCTTACGCCAATGGCGTAAGTCTACTTACGTACATTCTTAGTTCAACGAAAAGTGTTTTTCATCAACCGGTGTAAGGGTGTACGTCCGTAAGGATCCGACTAGCGAGTCGACTAACTTTACGCAGTATAAATACATGCATGAAATATATTGAAATATTATTTTTTATCAGTCCAAGTTTACTTCTTACAGATGTTTAAAATAAAATACATTTATTTTGCAACACGCACTCACATTTTTTTATGTGGAGGATCTTCATTACACACGATGCGCTTGTAAACATGTGCCTCAGTAGTAACGTCATGGAATCGTATGCAATACTTGAAAATACGTCATCAAATGAAAGAGATTAACTGATCAACTAGTACATATATGTGTTCACATAGATCTATAAATTCAGGCGGATCGCCAATTGCGACGAAATAACAAAAGAGAATCCCTCTTCTCTTTCTGTCAATCTAATATAATAATGTATTAATATTAAAGACGACTAACACCCTCCTCAGGTCCCCCCCCCTAAAAATTAGCAAATTTACGTAAGGCAGACTATGTTTCTAGTTAAATGTGGATAGTATATTGTACTATTTACTACATGGAAACATTAAAGAAGGCTAGAGGTCATTACACTAGTTTACGCCAACACTTAGTAGAGGTAGAATGTTGAAGTAGAGATTCGACTAAATCTACGCTAATCGTAGAGTTACAGCCGTTTGATGAAACGCAAATTAGTTGGAAATTTAGTCTAGTCGGGTATTTACGCCAAACTAAGCCTACGCCAGGAGTTAAGCCGTTTGATGAAACGGGCTCCTGCAGGTGTTCGAAAAGACGTCAAAGCCGGTGTAGCCCAGTGGTTGAGGTGCTCGGCTCGTGATTGGAAGGCCAGGGTTCGACTTCCGCCATGAAGGCATCGATGTCCTGTCTTTCGGATGAGAGAGTAAAATCCGAGGTCCCATGTCACGACAGGCGTGGCACGTAAAAGATCCCTCACTGCTTTGGATGGTATAAATTTCTGTATATCAATTATATGCCGTCACCATATATGTGAAATAATAATGTTCACATGTTCATATGTATATTCTTTCCATATAAATTTCTCATAAAATTTCCTTTGTATCTTGTGTTAGATCAAACATCGGTGAATGCAAGTGTATATCTATCAAAAACTGAATATGAAATAAAGACACAAACAGTAAAATTTAAAATTCCCTAATTTTCGAATCAATGTTTAATAATGTTTGAAAAGAGAGAATATGAAAGAATATTTATGATTGGTAGTAAAGAAGGGGGTCGGTCAAGTCAGTGTCTGTACACGCTAGAGGCGCACTCAGTTATAATTTTGATGGGATGGTTACATGTCATGCTAATTCAGATCTACATAGACATACACATGCTTACAAAGTCATGTTATAGATTAATCCTGGCGAGAAATATGGCACAGTTTGTTTATTAAAAGCTCCTCGTGTTTATTTGAGTTTAAGTAGTGCATTAAACTGATCTGGTCAATCGATGTTCTTAATACATGTGCTTTACACGTGCCAGATCTAACACAAATCATGTCAAGCACTCCAAAAGAATACATTGATATGGCTCTAAGTAGAGGTTACATACATCAAGTGGCTAATCGTATCCATGGAGTGGCCGACAAGGAGAAACCAATGTCGGATTGGCATACAGACAAAACACGGAATCATTTCAATAAAAGGAGAACAGTCTGTCATACTATTTTATTCTATCTAACACTAGGGAGCATTGGTGACGAATCACTTCTGAGCTCAGATCAAGGACACCGACTTAATACACAGAGACAGTGATGTGAAGCAGTCTCATTCAGATGTTAAGGCATTTGATGAGTTTCATATTGGCTTTTTAAAATGAGTTTGATACAAATGCCCATATTTTCATGTTTCATGCTCCGAGGGACTTGGTATTTGAATACATTTAACATTTAACCCAGATACCTGGGTTTGAAAGTCCTCTTCAAAAGCAGTGTCAGAGCCTTTTGGATAATCAAATGGAGAGGCAATAGTTACATTTGAAACCGAAGCATATCAGATCAAAATCTTAAAAAGTTACATAACGAGTCTTTTCTTTCTGACCTGTTAAAACAAGTATGGTCTGACCAGCGTGTTAGTTTATATATGAACTTTTATGTATTTTAAACGCTTAATCAAATCAACTGAAGCCCAATGAGAACATAGAATCCGAAGTAATATCAGTGCCTCTACAATATCAGTACCTCTACAATATCAGTACCTCTACAATATTACAATTCATTATTCAAATTAGTAAAATGAAAGACATAAGATAGTTATCAAACGTTTCTGAGTTGCTGAAATTTTGAATGCGTAATGACGGCGAAAATATTCTAGATGAGACACTAAAACGTTCCGTAGAGTTTTAAAATTGATAAATTTTAAACTTTTCCAAAACTTGATAGAATTATCACAGTAGTATATTACTCAAATCTTAATTGTCTCCACGAAAATTGAACACAAAATTCTTATATATTTTTCTTCCATAATTATTGGATAAGTTTGAACTTTTACTTACTGTTGAAGTAGTACGTCCTTTCCAGATTCTAAGATGAAAATTAATAGATATATACATATAATCCAAACTTTTTATAATTGTTTTGTAACTTCAGTCATTGAATTTTATAAATAACTTCTAGCTTATGTGAATGTCAAAGAATGAAGGGTCGATCTACAAACGCTTTAAGGCTTACACTACATATCACATCTCGCACATGTTCCAAATGTGCATAAACATTCCCAATGCTTTCGGAATATGAACCGGAATTGAACCATAGAGATTTTCTTATTGATCCAAGGGGCGTTATCACTTGAGGATATAAGGGGCGTTGATAATTCACTTTATCCTCAGCACAAATTGTGACATCAATATATCTAAGGAATTCAACATGCACATAACAAGTATGGATGATATTTTGCCATGTTAATAAGGAACAATCGACCGCAATAAATCGTCTAGAGAGGTAGATAATTGTTTATTATGTTTAACTCCCCTGATCCACCAAGGCCGCCCATCTCCCTTTGATCCTTATAATGGTAATTGAGGTACACTGTACAGATACGTTCTGGCTGAATTCGATCTCTATCATTACATCACTTGTAAATTCTGTCCGTATTCAGTCAAAACACGAAAATGTGATATCAATATAATCCCTTTTGCAGTAACTTTGATGTTTTTGTTAAAATTTTAACGATCCGTCTTAAATATCATAAATAAAAGGGCCGCAATTAAAACAAACGATTACATTTGATGTATTATCATACATGTAGTTATACTATTAGGTAAGATACATGCATTAAAAGCTATTGGTTAAAAGCAGCAGTTGGCTATATTGTGAAATACAATGATTTAAATTCCCTAGGACAATTCACCTTTTGTTTTCCAGTTCCATGTAGTTAACCGTATTTAAGAGACATAGCGGCCTTTATCCATACACGTGGTTTGTTCCCTGTTGACCTTTTCTGAAAAAAAAATACAGTCATGTTTCAATAATACTGAGATATTCATAGGTACCCTTAATTTCCTAATCATACATGGTATGTCATACAGAATTCCCCTGATTAGCCTTACTTAATATAATGATCTCTTTTTTTCAGAAGAAAAGTTATGAATTATCTATTAGAGTACCAAGCAAAATGTTTTATTTACAAGTCCATACATGACGTATGACGAGTGTTTCATAGGAAAAAAACACAGTACATTTATCAGTTTCATTGTGTGTCTCTCGGCATATCTCTGGTGTTTTCTTTGATATTATAGCATTTATTAGACTATCTATAAATAGAGATATAATTATGAAGTCCAGTGGCGGATTCAGAGGGCCGGGGCCCCCTTTTCGCCACATATTTACGTGTAAAAATCCAGATTTGGTACCAAAAATGGCCGAGTAGTTTGGCTAATACACATGTGCCCCCCCCCCCCCCTTTTAAAAAAAATTCTAGATCCGCCACTGAAGTCCTGTAGTCCAGTCTCAAAGTTCTATTATGTTATCCCATGCCCAGTTATGGTTATCTGAACATGTTCAACATACCCGTAACTGTGTTTGGATATATGTTACGAAAAAATATATTAGACTGATCTATTGCAGTACTTTGTATGCGCATTTTGTAAGTCGATATCTCGCACGCTGTTAGTTTAATGCATTAATTCATAGTTTTGAAGAAACCATCGAAAGCGCAATTCTCATGATAAAACTCAAATTCCACACTGTTTATGTGTGCTCTTACAGGAAACTGAAAAAAAGATTATTACTTCTTAAACATACAGAGATGAGTTTTCAAATGACAAAAGTGCAATGTGCTTCAAATTTCAATTTGCTATTTGATTCGCTTTTCCGTTAAGTGTTTGCTTTGTCCGTTCTTTCGTGCACGATTTCAAGTTCTTTTCATCCCAATCAAATGAAATTTTGATATATTTATACGTATCAAAAGGGGAGGATGCCATTTGTTTTAAGGTGAATAGGTCAAAGATCAAAGGTCCATACAGGTGTAAAAAGATTGCAATTATTGGTTTCCGGGTGATTATTAAAGTTTCTTGCTTCCTATTCAAACCATGTTCGGATATATAAATAATTATCAAAAGGGATGATGCCAACTGATTTTGTGGACAAAACGTCAAAAGTCAAGATACTCTAGATAAATGAACTGAAATTATTTGTTTTAATTGATATATCAAGTGCAATGCATCCTATATAAAGCATATTTCGATGTATAAAATCTTACAAAAAGGGAAGGATGCCTATTCATTTAGGGGTTAATAGGTCCAAGGTCACTACTGGTAGTACTTTTGACTTTACATATATATCTTGAGTTACAAATATTTCTTCTGTAAATAAGAGTATTCATGGCAGGCTAGCCATTCTGGAGATAGTTACTCCTCCAGGGCACCTGGTCTCACCTCGGAGTTCCAGGGTTCGTGTATGCGATAGATTACTGTTAGTGCCATAGCCACTTGCCACCACTTTCGTATTTTGCATTTGTAGGAGTTGTGGCCCATAAAGCTTATGGTTGAAACGTTAGCTACGACGGCTTTTTTTTTTTTCATTTCACAGATATTGGGAATTATGCAACAGACCCAGTCAAACAATGAGGTATATTTTACGTGCCACATCTACCAGGACACATGGTTTCGATTTTTACTGTTTCATCAGAAATGAAAGGACAGCGATAGGACTCGAACCCTGGATCTATCGGTCGTGAGCCAAGCATCAAGTGGATTGAGCTACGTCGGTCCCAAAAGCAAATGAAAATCCAGATGTAAAGGAAATGCTGAAGGTAATATTTGATATTATTGCATACCGTCATGTGCCCGATTTTTCTAGGAAATCAGCCAGACAATAAAAATCTTTACATCCTATTTGATGCTAAAATGATCTTTGGTGGTTCATTCTTTGAGTGGTGCTTTGAACAACATTCAGTAATGTAATAAATGATATTGACAAAGAATTTAATATTGTTGGTTGATACAAATTGGAACAATAAAGAGGAAATAACTAATGGAAAATAGGAAGGAACTTTTTACGCATCGAAGCTGAGTTTTATTATTATTATTATTATTATTATTATTATTATTATTATTATTATTATTACAGCTTGTCTACCTCCATTCATGCAAACGAATTGAGGTCTAGTTCATATCGGGGATACATTGTTAAGGCTTTTGTCACATGGACGATTTGTATATCGTGCGAATGGCGACTATTTCGTCTAGTTTCTATCGATCCAAAGAGGAACCCTAAATGAGATCGCATGTTGCGATAAATGGAAGGTCATTTTCTGCTCATACGATTAAAATAGACCGTAAAGTCAGCCATATGTAATCGAGCACGTAGTTGCAGTGATCAGCAATTGATCATATGACCAGCTGAGGCAACCACAAATAGATGGCATGATGAATGATGATGATATACGACTTATCGCACGATTAATCGCTGTTTGTTGCGACCGATGTCAGCATTTTCCAAGTAGGTCGTACGATTTTCTGGCGATTGTAAGACCCTGCGTCCAGTCTTGATACGTGTTAACAAACCGTGAGAACGTGCTAGTAGCATCAACAATCCCTATGTCGGCCGGCCAGTACTACCAGTGTCCAGCTACGTCCGAACTTTTAATCATGACAAAAACTCCACAATTGCTCGTGCATTTTCTGCAATGGATCTCTGGTTTTAAAATGCTTGGATACAAGTTTGTCATAACATGATTGCAAGCTTTGTGTAATTGTGACCGTTGTAGTTAGATTACAATTTGTCTATATACAAATTGGATTATTTTTATTTCTACTATAGCCCACATAACATTCTTCAAGCTTTAACAACATTCCATGTCAGGGATATAACTAGAAATATTTTATGTCGAAATAGTATTCGACAATCTGTTTCTTTTTACCATTCTCGTACACACTAAGGTACGTTTCGTCTATGGACTTGTTATATTTTGTTTTGGGTTTTTGTATGTTTGGTTAGAGTTTGTTGTTGTTGTTGTTGTTGTTGTTATTATTATTATTATTATTATTATTATTATTATTATTATTATTATTATTATTATTATTATATTACATGTATTATTATTGTTTTTGTTGTGTTTGTTTGTACATTTTTTTTTCTTATGATTGAAACCGAGTTGAACTTTTCAGGATCAGATTTTATAATAAGTTTCCACAAGCACAACATATTATTTCATTAAAGTTTCCACGCCAGTGCCATTTATTATATTCTAAGAAAACCAAACCATAGCCCAATTTAATCTAAAGGTTCATCATACGTTGTTAGTGTTTACTCCTTTTCTAATGTTTGAAGAGAAGTTTATAATAGTGGAGATTTTGATGGAAAAAGTAGTTAAGGCGCACAGTAGTAGGAACTTGAGAAATAAATCAGAATTTAAAGAAAGTTAAATAATACTTATCATACGATGAAATTTTTAACTGATAAGTGTTCAATCCATACCGTGACGTATTTGCAGTTTCCAATAAAACGAGAGGTCCCTTTTCTTGAGGAATTAGCATGTCAGAAAACAACAATCATGGCGAGAATACTTGATTATCCAGAGTCATCAAATGCAAATTTATACCGAAGAAGACTGAAGTGATACATGATAATGCTGCTAGAATTTATGTACCTTTTGCTATTAGAAATAATCTTGCACTAATTATTGTGTATTTTCGTTTTGACAATAGATAAATCTATGCGTAAAATATATTATTTTCGGAATTTTCGAGGAAAAATCTGAGTTTAATAAAAAAAAAAAAAAACGGTATAGCTGTCTATACACCATAAATTCTTGAAGCATCAACCGATGGAAATGTCAATATTCTCTTATGATTCTACATATACTGCTTTCTGACTTCATATAAGATTATAGTAAGAGAAATATATATATATATATATATATATATATATATATATATATATATATATATATATATATATATATATATATATCATAGCAATTAACCTCTTATTGTCAGTGTAATCTATGTCACTTTACATTTTGATTTTAGTTATTATCTATGTATAACTTGTATCTAATCTAGAAATTTTAATATATGATGAATTATCATTCCCATCAAACACAAAAGAATCTCAATCTACCCGGGCGCCTGATCTCTACCATTTGCTTTTATCATATTTGCATATTTACTATATACTATTTCTTGATTTGGCTGTAGTTTCACCATGGCCAGCTTTCTTTACCCGCATTGGTCTGTATCTTTCGCTCCATAGTGCTTTGTCAGCCTTCATATTTCGAGCTTCATCACGATTAGCCACTTTTAGTCAACCTTTTACGGTATATTCAGATCAGTGTTAAGTATGCTGTATAACCGTCCAGAATACCTTCATCGACAGGACGTTAAAACACTGTGATTATGTATATAATTAATAAAACAGAGTTCGATTCACGATCGTGTAAAACCAGTATGACCGTTCAGTGTTCCACTGTTATCATCAATATAAACTCAGTTCCTTTAATACCCTTCATACAAATCAAATCACGTTCTAAACAGAGATTTTATATATTGCCTTGTAAGAACTACAGAACGTGAATTGGGTTTCATTAGATTGTCTTTGGAACAAGAAGACTATTCCCTTTTCTTAAGTCATTGCGAGAACAGTAACGACGTAATCCGATCGTAATAAGCTGTTGTTGGGACTAATTGAGCGGGAAATGTAGGTGCATGCATGATTTGATAGCGCCCATTTTCTCGCACGACGTCTTCGAGATGCATCAGATTTCCTCTTTTTTTAAGAACTATTGCAACACTCTGCTGGTTATCAAATACAAGACAATGCAATCACATTAATGGACATTGATTAGGTTTGTCTATGAGTATAATGATTATATGGATAGGAACATAAAACATTTCATCTCAGTTTAAGACAAATATAAACGTGTATCAGTGTTCATAACCATAGATTAAAATGTCAAGAAATACATACATATTTTTAATTATTTACATCCCATCTTCATCCCTGTCACATCTCACACTTTCCCAACACATTGATATTTTCATCATGTTCATTTTCGAAATTGCCAGCGACATATATTAAATTAATCAGAGTAAATTCGAGCTTTCTTTCCATATCATCCTTAGAAGTGCATTATGTGTTGCTCCGTTTGACGATATCTGTTATTTTATCATTTATCAGATGAATTTTCAATTTCTATGTTACAAGATTAGTGACTGGCACATTTTTCTTGTCGCTCTAAGTGTTTGCTATTATCTCGATGTTTAGCGGGGAATAGAGAGATTATACGAAAACGGTCATCACGCTGTCAGAATGAAGAATAGATGTTCTTTGACAAGGATGTCATTCACAGATTCATATAGCATTAAACAGCAAAACAATGCTTTTATCAGCTTGATTCATTGTATCGACATATACATAATATTCAGATTTACTTGTTATGACGGGTTCACGGCTGGTATCATTTTTATGAGGGAATACTTAAAGAGTGGGTGTTGATGGACTGTATTCGGGGATAGAAATGTTTTATTCTGGTTTAAGTAATTTTATTGTCTAATACTATAGAATATTACATTAAAAGTGTACGTATACTGTTACTTCTGATGCAACGAGGAAAATTACAGATAAAAGGCATGATGATGATGATGATGATGATGATTATCATCATCATCATCATCATCATCATCATCATCATCATCATTATACTCATCATCATCAGCAATAGCATAATCATCACCATCATCATCATAATCATCATCGTCGTCGTCGTTATCATCATCATCATCCTCATCCTCATCATCATCATTTTCATTATTATCATCTTCATTAATTAAATAATCAAGTATTCTAAATCAGAATTATCTTTGCTTGTTTTAGCCGACCACTAAGAGGAAGGTAAGAAATCGTCATTTTTCAGGCGATCTCTTAACTTACTAGCTATTAACTTTCATAATTATAAATAGAACACTCTAATAAATGAGTAATTTGTATATCATCAGATTTTGTATCCCAGTCCGTCAAAAAGTTTGGGAAAAACATGACCTGCTGAACATGTTCATGAATTAATCAGTTAATGACACTGGTACACAATTGGGCTTTTGAGAATATACTGACATATGATAAATATTCTTATAATACCGTGAATACACTGTGAGAGTCATTCCAAACCGGAGCTATAATTATGACATTTATATTTGCTACTGTAACGATTAGAGAATGTTCCTGTTTATTGTGTTATGTCCCACGTGATTAAACAATCATGATTCACTCACAAAATTCAACAAACGAAATACTGAAGTCAGCTGTACTTCTAAATATACGTGGTGAATATATATCATATATACGTGTATAGATTGCGTTAATAATCTTTAATGTCCTTTATATCATACACGTGCATTTCTGTTTCATGTCTGAGTTATTGCAACAGTAATGAGGTTTCATTTTGTCAACGTTATCTTAAAGCTCGGTAACCTCAATTGACTTTAGTATTATTTGTTTTAAACATTTTCACATTATGAGAGGTATAAACATTACACCTATGCGTAGTTTTCCCCTATATCTACTGATAGTCTCATAAATATTGCTATATCAATCGACGGATAGGTGTAATATCCGGTTCATAGCTCATATTGGTCAATGCATAGTAATTCCATTTCCCATAGGGTCCCATGTTAAATTACCGAACTTCCAGCAAGATTTACACAACATCCTACATTGTAGCTATATATAATCCACATATCAAAATGTTTGTCAGACCCTCCTCTATCAGAATTTTAACAGTTTACCATAGGTTATCCACCTTAATTTCGAGAAAATCATGCTGGAAGGGGGATAACCCCCCAAAATTGACCAAAATTCAAATGTTAACAACCACCCCTTTTTAGGTCATTAAATTTTTACATTAGCGAAATGAGATAAAAATTCATGATTTTACAGCAGAATCAATCTTTATTTATACATAGATCAAATAATTTTATCCAATCACTGCTCCTAATACATTGAAATAGTAGTCCCTCTCTCCCTACACCACATCAGCCAATCACGGCTCTCGTTAATTACCTTTCTTTGACCTATTGCCGGTTTGTTTACCGTATACGTAGTCTGAATCATCCACATGTTTGATTCTGCTACCGAGATGTATTACGCAAACGTGTGGATGATTCAGACTACATATAAACAAACCGGGAAATTTGACACAGGTAGAGAAAAAATGTGTGTACAGCCTTCAGATGACAGATCGAGGGTAAGTTGATATTGCCGATCGTTTGCTTATTGTTTATATATATTACTGTCCGCGCCACTCACTCTGGAAACTGGAAAATCTGAATTTTCAGTTATTCATCTTCAGAATAATTTCAAAAAGGCAAAACCATTCGATAGATCTTGTTTAGTCGTAACTTTTGGTGTATGCTATATGTTTGTATGAAGAAGCGTTCATATTTTATAGAAAAAAAAATCAATTTTAGATAGGGCGATTTCCATGTTAAATTTTGACGTGACGTAGCCAAGTTTCCCATAGACTCAATATCAAACATCGGCGACGTCACGTCAAAATTAACATAGAAAACGCCCTATCTAAAATGATTTTTTCCCTATAAAATACGAATGCTTCTTCGTAGAAACATATGACATACACCAAAAGTTACGATTAAAGAAGATCTGTCGATTGATATTAATTTTGTAAATCTATATTAAAGATAAATAAGTGAAAATCCAGATTTTTCGGTTTACAAAAGGAGTGGCGCGGACAGTAGATATTTGCTCCTTTAATGCCGAAATGCGTAGAATCGTGCCGGCCATTCCGTTTATCAAAATTGCAAGTTTACGCAACGTAAGGAATTGTGGCCCTATCATTCATATAGGGCCACTACTTGCGGCTAAGTTTTCCCGGATCATAGTCGATCGAGCTACTGTCCGGCTATCACAGTAACGCTTGCCACCGTGACGCCAGACACTAATATGAAATGTCCGATGCATTTCCTTACACAATTAAAAATAAACGGCAGGTTCCTAATATACCTCATCTTTCCTAGTAACAATCATAAATAAATTAACATATTTAAACTTTAAAATCAAAGAACTCAAAAGTCCTAAGAGTCGGCTTTGCTGATTTTAAGTATGTAATCATTTTACCGTTTTAGTGGCGGATTCAGGATTTCAGGAAAAGGGGGGGGGGGGCAAAAAATTAGGTCTTTGTTGCAACTACATCGTCATTATACCTATGTACAAAATGCTAATAAAATTTGCTCTCTTCATACTATCTTACGGCAAAGAGTTTGCAATTGCTTGTATCCGAAATGAACGTGCAATCGACAACTTCATGGCAACAAGTTTTAGTGCATTGTTGTCACGAGTCGAAGCTGAGCCAAGGAACGACATTCCTTCAAGTGGGACATTAAATAACCATCTTATTCACGATTCTCATAATGTTTTAACATCATTTATATTTAGAAACATACAACATTTACCTAAATATTTATATGGCATTTTCATTATCAGAGGAAATGCGGGAAGATCGATCTTTAAATTTGTCATATATGTGAAACAGAACTAAAGTTCCAGAACATGTTGGGGAAAACTTGAATTGAAATATCTCGATAAAAACAAGCGATACAAGATCAAGACAAATGCTTTGTCCGGAGAATTACACAATCGAGTACATCCGACGGTGTCGGTTGTAAACACATCGTAAAGTAGTCACAATTATATATTATTACGCGAAATTTGAAAACATTATTGCAACTCCTTTTTCGAGCTATTGAAACTAGTTTATGTTTAGCTTAAATTAACTGAGTTAAAGGCACATTGTGCTGATCAAGAATTTTTAAGACAACATCAGTAATTTTTCGGCACTTTATTTTTCAGCGGCATAGTAAGCTCTATATCGGTAGTGAAAGTTATAACCCCTGAAAAGAAAGTGATTGCAATGAGTGCGGCTTCACGGAAGCCGACTCAAAAAGCATTTTAATGTGTTCATTTATTCATACAACATACACCTAAGTTATAAACTCTTTTTATCAATGTCTTTAGATACAAACTAAATACATACAATTAATGAATTTCGAAAACTGCGTACTTTTCAAAAATTTCCAAGAAATTGTGATTTTATTTATTTATTTATTTTAGTATAATTATTATTTATTTTTTATAACCATTTACACAAGTTATCTACCCCTGATTTTTACGTTGAAAATACATAAAGCGGACAAGATGGAGAAAACTTTATAGAATTAGATGATACAGCTCTCGTCAATCTTCCATAATATGGATAATATAATTACGAAAATCGTCGTAAAATAGCAGTGAGAATCTTGGAGTCGTATCTAAAAGAAACGGGATGCTCAAAAACCATTTCTTTATCATCTATGGATTTTTAATACAATATCGTAGAAGTACCAAACCGTTAATCATTCTCAAAGTCCAAGGACAGATACAAAATCGTGTAAGTTTCAAAAAGGAACTTTTGTGAACCCCGAAATACTGAAAAAATCCGAGGTGAGACCAGGTGCCTGGGGAGAGTAAGCGCCTCCTGTTTGCATGCATCACCCGTCACATCAGTTCTTAAGAAACATGTCAAAATCAAGAGTTTTAGTTTCCTAAATGTACATACGAAAGTACAAACTGGTATACAAAGTCATATTTGGTATTCACTGAACAGGTCATTTAGTCGCATTCAAGAATATTATCAATCATTCTAGAAAGAGACACATACATGTTAATAGTATATATGTGTTTTGCATCGATATAATAAAAGTTATAGACTGGGCACTCGTGCTAAAGTCCTTGTCCCCGAAGGAGGGAAATAGTTTGTCTTTCTGAGACAAGGAAATGACTATAACCCTTGTGTCCAATCTACAACTATATTTAGATATTGATTTCAAAAGTGTGCTTTTATGTTTTGATTAAAAAAGCATTATGCCACAGACTTGTGCTACGGAAGCAAGGAAGGATATTTTACCTAAGTTTAATATTCATTTGTTTGTTATATGATCACATAACATTATATACAATGCAAGTTGGGATTTGAAAAATAAACGCTTATATGAATTCATATCCAAATGAAAGATAAAGAACATAAAGCCGTCTCATACAGAACATGTATATACTTTTGGCCAAATAATAATACATTTATAGCAAGGAGTTGAAGAAGAATGAGAGAGAGAGAAAGATCAAAACAGTACAAATAAAACTTTCATAATTATATATGTGCATATACACGACTGAAATGTTTTCTAAAATTTCTATCGGAACTAACAATTCTATTTTGAAGAAAATGTTTGCAAACAAAACCAAATACTTATATACATACACACCTTCATACAATTAGATATACATACACTTACATATTTTACTTGACAACGTCTACCATAATACAAAATCTTGGTTTTTACTGTCACAACTGAAAGCCAAGACACTGAGGAGTCGAGTGTAAAACCTTTCGTCCTCCAGTCCAGAACGCGACGGCCCTGACTAAGCCGGCTCCAATACATATAAAAATACATTCTCCAGTCAGAAACCCCAATCTTTAATCGTTCGATAAACCCTTTTTAATTCGCCTCATACAATATTCAACTCCGGCAGCAACATGTAATGGCAATTATATAAATCATTCAGAAGGTGATATGAAAACGAGTTCCTGAAAAACCACATCACTCAATCTTTTCCCAAATGCAGAAATATCATCTTTATTGTTAAGAAACCAATCTAATGAACAGAGGTTGTCTGCATATAAGTGTTTATCATTTTATGATTTATTTAATAAAAGAATTACTAGAAATGAGAGTAGAATGTATTTCTTCATTATTGCGCATAAAAGTATTGAGCGTTTGCGGGAATTAAATGAACTTTTGATGAGTGTGTCACCGTAATGGAAGGAGTGTGTAAATGACACAGAATTGTGTCGTTTTGAATTTGTATATAACAATTGCAAGATTTTGTTTTCATACTTTTAGCATAATATTTCATTAATGAGTGAATATGCATTAGTATTATGCTAAAGTATCAATATCAATATAAAATTTATGTATACATACACAATACAAAAATGTACAGAGAAGGTGATTTTAATACATTGTAAGCGATCCCGCTTAATTGAATAAATCGGGAAAGTTGAAATGTACTTTATGAGCATACTTTTTTTCGAGTCAGCTGCCATTTGTATTGAATGCACGATCATAAAATTGTATATTTTGCTTCTATGGAGGATTATTAATGCAAATTAAACGAGAAAAAGTTATTTTCATCATGCGAAAGCTTACATCATCACGGATGCGATAAATCTTGTGCAACAACGACAAAAGAGAATCGCCAAATTAGGTCTGAATCCTTACGTAATTGGTATGCTAGTTTCACATCGCCTCCAGAAAGGCGGGGCTAGAAATGTCTTCGTTGATGTTACATGTATTTCTTTACCTTTTCTTTTTCTCTTTTAACGTAATAAAACAAACTAAAAGAGAAAACTGAAGACATCTGGCAAAGCTGTATGACAAAAATCACCAAGGACATGCACACAAAACATGATGATAGTGGAATATACACGGAAAAACATTACAAAAATATTCGATTGTGCTGCGGTTACGATACCGACTTAGAACGGTCAATTGAAGTAACAATGACCATCCGCCTTATGGTCATATCGAGTTTGTTACACATGGTTTTGTTTTCAGGAAAGTAGCTAGAGTTCATCCTTTTTATTTACATTTATTTTATATATATATAAATTTGTGAGCGCATTTTCTTTTATTGTACTGCTTTTGTGGTGAGTACGAAGGTCAGTCCGTATATTGGTCAATTACACCAATTATGCAACTGTTGCCTCTTCAATAGATCGTCCTGAGTCGGTACCGCAAATGCGTTTGACGGTGAGATTTAAGTTATTCTGATTCTACATTTTAATCTTGTCTCTTTTCCGATATCTTCCCGTGAACAAGTTAAGCTATCTATACAACTATATGTTCCATTGTCGCGCTGACGTTTGCGTCGTACCAAGCTTCATTTTATCGAATTCCTTATATTTATTAACTATACATTGTATATCAGTTATTATCTTTCTGCATTGACAACTTTGTGAAGGTTAGACTACATATACTCTTAATTCATAAGTTTGAATGTGCGTACATTTCATTACAATCATCATCATTATCATCATCATCATCATCATCATCATCATCATCATCATCATCACCATCATCATTATGATCGATATATCGACGTAAGCTTGTACAAGTTAAAAAGAAAATTAAAAACCTCATCAAAACTAAAATAAAATATAACTAGAGATTACGACTGGTTATTTTGAATCCAAACTAGTATAAACAATTTTGAATAAGAAAGAAAACAATCAACTAAGCAGAAAATATGTAAAAGCAAAGGAAAACGGCTGGATATCTGAAATATTTATGATCTTATGTCTGATAATGTTACATAATCAACAGGTAACGCTAAGGCATTCTATATTAAAATCGCCCGCGTCCATAACAATTACTGCACTAGAGATAACGAGATATGATTTACAGTGACTAGTAGATACGAACTTATAGCGCCTGTAATTAACACATAATAATGCAAGATAAATCTGTTTTTCGTTAGTTTCAATATTATACATGTATATTATGCATTCAGTTGTCTTTTTACACGCCCGAAGCGCTGTTTCTGTCACATCCGATATCGAAATGCTAAGATATTTACATAAAATGGCGGCAGCGCTGTCGATTGAAGATGATATTTTATGACAAGCGTATCAATGACTCAGATTGATAAAGCCGTCCAAGTGATTGAGTTCTAAAATGATAACTTTTGATGTTTTGTTGGACCATGCAAACATTATCAGCATAATGAACGTTTATTTCTTAGTTTACATGTTGTTACTAGCTCTGCCTAAATATATTATAGCGACACTAGGTACATTAACTGCCTCTGGCATGGGGACGTAATTTCTTATTGGTGGTGTTCATGACAATTCCATGATTTGCTAAGAATTTGCACGTGAAATAATTTTTTCAATATACATAGAACCCAACAAATTATTAATTCCCTGACATTTCCTTTACAAAGTTTTTTTAAATACTTGGTAACACTTAAGCGGAGTTACATATATATATATATATATATATATATATATATATATATATATATATATATATATATATATATATATATATATATATATATATATATATATATATATATATATTATATATATATATATATATATATATATACATATATATATATATATATATATATATATATATATATATATATATATATATATATATATATATATATATATATATATATATATATATATATATATATTGTCACCATCTTGTGTACTTATTTATGCAAAAAGTGTTCATCAGCATTGCTAATTATCTAATTGTTATAATTAGAATAAGAATACGTTATTTGAGAATTTTTAACCAAGAATTAGAACACTTTCTGAACTATTAAATTACCTGATTCGACCATTTTTACGGGACCCAAAAGTAAAGTGTTTCTAACAAGTGAGAGACGCTCACTCTACCTGGCTAATTAATCTCACTCCCAAAATGTGCTCGTTGAGAAGATGGCATCTGGTTTGTTTTCTAGTTTTTCTTGGTTTCGCATGTCATTTTTGTGCAGTTTGGACTATTAAGTCGGGTTTTCCTCCTTCTTCTCTATGATTACAGATACAATGTTATCGTCATGGCACTATAGCTAGGAGTTCTTACTGAGGAACGCTATAATGGCCTAATACAAATGTTATCGTCATGGCACTATAGCTAGGAGTTCTTACTGAGGAACGCTATAATGGCCTAATACAATGTTATCGTAATGGCACTATAGCTAGGAGTTCTTACTGAGGAACGCTATAATGGCCTAATACAATGTTATTGTCATGGCACTATAACTAGGAGTTCTTACTGAGGAACACTATAATGGCCTAATACAATGTTATCGTCATGGCACTGTAGCTAGGAGTTCTTACTGAGGAACACTAAAATGGCCTAATACAATGTTATCGTCATGGCACTATAGCTAGGAGTTCTTACTGAGGAACGCTATAATGGCCTAATACAAATGTTATCGTAATGGCACTGTAGCTAGGAGTTCTTACTGAGGAACGCTATAATGGCCTAATACAATGTTATCGTCATGGAACTGTAGCTAGGAGTTCTTACTGAGGAACACTATAATGGCCTAATACAATGTTATCGTCATGGCACTATAGCTAGAAGTTCTTACTGAGGAACACTATAATGGCCTAATACAATGTTATCGTCATGGCAGTATAGGTAGGAATTCTTACTGAGGAACGCTATAATGGCATAATACAATGTTATCGTAATGGCACTGTAGCTAGGAGTTCTTACTGGGGAACACTATAATGGCCTAATACAATGTTATCGTCATGGCACTATAGGTAGGAGTTCTTACTGAGGAACGCTATAATGGCTTAATACAATGTTATCGTCATGGCACTATAGCTATGAGTTCTTACTAAGGAACACTATAATGGCCTAATACAACCGATAACAGTGTTATTATGGATCAGATTCCACAATGCTTTTCTTTTTGTTGAAAAAGGAATCCATAAAGTGGTTTGTTTCTGCATAATAGCATTGCATGTCTCACAAATTCTAGACTAATGACGTAAACTTCATTTAGCACGCATCGAGTCATCATGCCAACGAGAAATGTGTCTCCCGAACCTTTCAACCGATTCTACATGTCATCTGGTATTTAAATACATGTAGTTTATTCATTAAAAGCAAGAGTCCTCAAAGAATATGAACAAAGACTCAATGTACTAAAGAAGATATTTTCAGGGGAAAAGAAATCCGGGTCATGAATAGATTCACTGATAAACAAAGGAAATACAATGAAATTGTGGGCATTGAATTTATCATGTATAATTCGAAATTCACTCGCTATCATCTAATATTAAAGTATTAGTTAAAACACATTAGTTAAAGCAAGGAAGTTAATAACATCCTGGTTCAATGTATATAGAGGAATGTTTTGTTCACGTCAACTTTGTTTCTCAAAAATCAAAAATCATAAGATTCAAATAACATTTTATCATAATGATTTTAAAACGTACTCCCTTATGGTACTTGACAAAATCCTCGATGTTTTCCCAGTATACTCTTGACGCTGTTAATAGCTTATTTATATATTCCAGCGAATTTGTCAAATTATATCATACATAAGTAAGTCTCTTGCGCAGTTTACCAAAGTTCATTCGGTTAGGAAAGATCTAAATTACAATTCATTTATAGGAACAAATGTATAAGATTTTCTAAAAAAGCGGGATTTTTCTAGATAGTAAAAGGAATGATATTTAATAAGCAGGTGTCTCTGTTCTAGGTGTATTAGATAATGTGTTATTTTACCTTTTTTATCTAATTATAATTTCCTTCCCCAGTTTACACCATAAGATGAGAAAAATCCTCATTCGACTAATAAGACACAAACAGTTAACCAAATATGCATCGCATTTCATCATATATTTAGACTGAGGTGGACTGTTAGTTCCCGAAGGTAAAATAGGACATGATTTCAATGCTTCGATACTGACGTAAAAGTATATGAAAATTTACTTTGAGAATCGTGTAGGAGTATCTCTTTCATGCATATCTCTGTTCTTGGGTGGTTTTGGCTCTTCTATTTAGTGAAAAATAGTTTACAGATATTTTTTTTTTCACAATTTTGCCTTTGAGTATCCCTGAAGAAGCATAAATTGTCTCAATGCGCGTTTGATAAAATAAAACAATACTGGTGTAGATATTCATGAAGTTACTAAGGAAAATTATTGTTATCGAATTAATAGTGATGGTGTATAAGTGCACCCCAATCGCATAACAATTCAATAATCTAGCGGTGTCTTTTTATACCTTATTTTATTTATTTTGCATTTCGACTTTTTCATATTCCGAGTCAAAAAACCTTTCCTCTTTTCTTTAAATAAATGTTAAATCAATGTTTAAAATTTTATCTAAAACAAAAATCCAAAACAAAGGTAAAACAACACCATGATAAGACATTTGCACTAACAATGAAGTATGTTCAATGTGTATGAAACATATTACGAAACATATTACCAAACACGAATATATAGATATAGCATTATATAAAAGCAAATGAATGTCTAACAAACGGCATAGCAATCGAACACTCCGTGATATCTTATTCTATCAGATGTTTATGTCTTTCAAGCAATAGGCTGTACACCTTACGAAGTATTAGTGTTTGACAAGATGAATATCCATTTGGCCTAATAAGTGAATAGTAGACTAAGGTTTTATGTTCTAAAAGTCTAAAGTCTGTAAAATTGATGAGATGTAAAGAACAGACTGCTTAATTAAGATGTGAAAAATTCACTGCGTCACAAGTTTGGAAGTAAACACTTGAGAAAGGGGTTAATAATTACTACTTTTCTGCTGAATGAACCCGAGACAAATGAAACAACGATTTCTCCTTCACTATGGCAATGCCAAACACAGTTTGCGTTTGTAAAATACTGACCCTTGTAATGGTTATTCAATGTTAGAAATATTCTGGCTACAAGTATAATCATCTTTAGTTGTTAGGCGCAGTGACATAAATAGGCAATAACTAAAACTATGTTCAGAACCGTACTTATATCGTAAATGCACAGACAAATGACACTTTGTCACTGTGGCATTATCATCAACTATAGTGCTGGAAACATAAAGGTGAGACTAGCTGCCCAGCAGTATAAACAAAAGTAGCAAATCTAAAAACGTATCAAATCATGTGTAATGATACATGTTCCTAGTCATCATAAGGTGTTAATTTATCCATGAGTCATATTTTCGACATCGCTTGACGGTTTGTTTCCCACTTACTGTGTAAGATATAAGGTAAGTTTTTTTTCTCACCAATGGCGCTCCAGAACAGTCTTATTGTTACCCCTACACCTTTAGCTTATGCATTGGATTCAATTTTATAAGAACTTGATTTTAAAATTTCCTTATAAGAATGGTACTTGCAGTTGTTAATAATTGTTAGGGGTATACACATTTTATGGTTCAAGATTCTCATCTTTTGGATCAATATAACATTGCTGTTGACATTCCATAATGCAACGAAACATGTCATTTAAATATCCCCTAATTAAAGAACCCAGACGTATGCAAGTTCTTTAATTCTTACACTACTATTCAAGCTAATCTAAAAACACACACAAATATAAAATTGTGAGTTTTATGCGTCATTAACGACAGAAAGAAGAAACAAAATACATGTAAATATCTTTAAGATCTGAAAGTAAAACTGAACTCATTACAAAGTTTAAACATATTTGTAATAAATATGTTGATAACGAAGAGAGTTGAATCACTGTCACGGAATAGTGTGATATCTAGGATAATGGCGGGGACGCATGCAAAATCTGACACCTCCGGCGTGTCCAGAGAAATCCACAAACAATATAACGGATTTAGTTCCAAGAGCTCGAATTGATCTTAATTTGCCTGTATTGACGCTTTTGTCTGTACGCTTGACAGTTTGCTTTATTTGTTGTGAAACGCAATGGACTCACTGAATAAAGAGTTTTGTCGTCTCGAATAGCGCACTCGTCACTTTAGTGAGAGTAGAATTCAAATTATCCTTGCTCGATTTCATAGCCTAAATCGACCTAATTATAAGAAAATTATTACCGCAGATATCTCTAGGAATGATAAACATTGCCTCTCCCTTGTGCTATGCTCAAGACAGAAGAGAAATTAGAGATTTAGCAAAAGCCAGCCGGGACATGCAGAGCAAAAACAATAAGCACATAAAGACATCACAAAGGTATTTGACTGTTGTACAGACTAGGAAAGGTTACACGAATTTCATATTTTACATAGTACACACATGCCCGACACACACCGTTTTCCCGGAATTTCCATTATGACGTTATCACTTGGATTGTTACGCCACAATGGAATGATGCATAGTTTAGTATCAACACATTCAAATCGGACATTTAATGAGAGAGGTTTATAAATGTGTGGTGACCCGGTTTAGGAACCCCATCTCGTTCAATTTACCGCAAAGTACATTGCACCAGTTGAATACCATGTAAAATTAACGATATGGACTATACATGAAAGTTTCAAACTGACGCCAATATGGGCCTACAAAATCAAAAAGCAAAATGTAGAACTTAGTGCAAAAATGCCACTGTGATTGAATTGCCATATTAACCTTACTACAATATTTTTATTCCCCGGCTGACTTAGAAACGAAAACTCTGATATGAAATCCCCAAAGTATTTTATGTGTATGTGTAATTACTACAGTATAAGATAACACGTTTGACAGAATAATGCACTATAATGAACTATACTGTGTTGTGTAGACAATTCATCATAAGCAGTGTTGATAATCAAATGTATTAAATACCTCTTTCGCAAAAATGCTAAAAAATGTATAATGGACACCAAAAATAAAAAGATTACTGATTTAAGATTAGGAATACTTTACACAAACAAACTAACAAGTCGTTAAGAAGGTGGATAAGGAAGTATCTGTTCTAACGCAGTAGGTTAATACTTAGTAAAATCATCTGGAATGAATTGCTCTTCCTGGTCAACAAATACGAATGAACAGCATTTATGATATCATTGTCGTCACCTCCCACGTAGTTTGAGGTTAAGAAAGAGGTACAATTCAAAGCAAGTAAGACGAAGCAGATGTAGATGGAGTGGAAGAACCTCAAGGCCACTTTCAACATTTGCTGTAATTTATATTTGCCTACTTCGTAGTCAATAGCTTTGATTGTGATTCCCATTCCTTAAACCAATTTTGCTAGATAAATATTCATATGAAGGACATTAAGCAAATTTTTAACTTAGACAAAAGTCATCCCTTGATTAATATTGTGTTGAATTGTCAATCTTGTCCCATTCGTGACCATACAATGAACAATATTTATTTGAAGACAAGGTACCGATACAAAAAAAAATGTGTCAGACCAGAAAAAATTCTTGTAAATGAATTTTACATATAAATTTTGTCAATGTTAGTTCAATAAGATATATATAAAATTCCCACACACAATGAGCTGAATCTAATTAAGAAATCATTAAAATCGTGTTACAGATTTAAGACTTACGTTATTTTATAAGATATGGCGCCGTGGTAATTTTCCTTGGTATTGGTTAGCTTTAACGAGTTAAGTTCTCAGATCAATATGATTATAGGCCAGTTTTCTGTCTTTACTACATCTACAATTGGTCTAGTGTCTGTACCCTGTCACAGATCAGCTGTACAGATCATTGACAATAATCATCTCGAGAGAATTATTGAGAGTAATTAACACTTCTGCTTTAAATAAATCATGGAAGCAATACTGTAACCGTGTAGTATCACTTAAGATGGCTTTAAGATCTACATTCTACAATTTATTCTTAATTTCTATTCGACTGCATTTGGCTATGGAGGATTCTTTCGTGATTAGTATTTTATTTGATTTTCAGTTTTAAAACTCCAAAACAATATATATCAAGAAACCCATATGTTTTGAGTTTTGTACTCTATTCAAAAGTATACCGTGTACCTAAATTTTCAAGGAAAACGACTATGTATTTCAATATACATGCATTCACACACATAAAATACAATACTGCTTTTTAAATACTAAATTAGGTGGAAATATATACCAAGATATGGAAGGAAAAGGAATGTTGAACTGTAGAATTTTATTTCCTTTTGATGCCACTGCTCTGTAAATATCTATACTGAGTACTCATAGTGCTCTGGTTAGTAGCGATCTCTACTGGGTAATCATAGTGCTCTACTGAGTAATCATTGTGCCCTGGTTTGTACAGTCCTCTGCTGAGTAATCCTAGTACTCTACTGAGTAATCATAAAGCTCTGATTAGTAAAGATCTCTACTGAGTAAGCACAGTGCTCCGGTTAGTATATACCTTTACTGAGTAATCAATGTGCCATGGTTTGTACAGTCCTCTACTGAGTAATCATAGTTATCATGTTAGTATATACCCCTACTGAGTACTCATAGTGCTCTGGTTAGTAAAGACCCCTACTGAGTACTCATAGTGCTCTGGTTAGTAAAGACCTCTACTGAATGATCATAGTGTTCTGGTTAGACCGATTCCGATCATTATACACAGATTTCACACCTTCTATACTAGAAGGTTACCTACTTTGACTTCTCCATATATAAATATATATGGAATTTACACGATTCTACTCTTTCTACTGGGTATATGTGACGGGTGTTGTTAGCAAGTAGGAGATGATCACTCTCCCCGGACACCTGATCTGAATCCATCATAGGGATTCACATATGCTCTTCAAGTAGACAATTTTCGTTATTTTCCACTTGGTTTTCATTTTCACTAATTTTGTATGTTCTCTGGTTTCATGATTTTCGGACTTATGGTTTGGATTTATCCATCATCTTTACATATACCTGTACTGAGTTATCATAGTGTTCTGGTAAGTATATACCTGTACTGAGTAATCATATTGCTCTATTTAGTATATACCTCTACTGGGTAATCATAGTGGTCAAGTTGGTATAGACCCGTAATGAGTACTCATAGTGATCTGGTTAGTATAGACCCGTACTGTGTAATCATAGTGTTCTGCTGCATCCAGACCGGAGGTTCTATTGAGTAATCGCAACAAGCTTTAAATATCATTATACCTGATCACATTACGTGAAAATCCTACGCTTAGGATGAAAAGAAAAACAGAAAAAATCGGTATTCCTACTTGCAATATTTTATATCTTAAGTAAGTTACGATTTGAGAATCCTTTAAATGGAACAGAAAGCTTTCTTTCAATATTTTGGACTTTTATGAAAGAATAAATCAGTAAAAGTTCTTTCCTTGTGCGACATTTTATTGGCTTGCCAAACTGTTTTGCATCATTTTACCGTATTCAGTCCAAGATATATTAGAAAATCAGATCCCACATGGTTTAATTAATTCTGTTTCTCCGGATCTTAACCAAAGAAAAGGAGGTATCATGGGATAAAGCATAATATAGACATAATAATTTTTACTGTGAATTTATTTTCAAACATGACGAAGATAAACCTAGCGGCGAAGCCAATCTCAATATGACATAACATGCAATCAATTTTGTGTATCCCCAATTACAGCGATATCAAAGAAATAAAATTTAGTTCCAGGACTACTTTGATGATTTTCATGTTAAAATTGTATTTAACACTCACTCCTCCCGGGCACCTGATCTCACATCTGAATTTCAGGGGTCCGTGAATATCCACTATGGTTCATGTAAAGATGATGGATAAATCCAAACCACAAGTCAAAAATCATGAAACCAGAGGACATACAAAATCAGTGAAAATGAAAAACAAATGGAAAATAACAAAATATGTCTACTTGAAGAGCATATGTGAACCCCTGTGATGGAGTGAGATCAGGTGCCCGGGGAGAGTGAGCATCTCCTGCTTGCTAGCAACATCCGTCACATATACCCAGTAGAAAGAGTCAAATCGTGTGAATTCCATATCTATTTATATATGGAGAAGTCGAAGTAAGAAACCTTCTAGTATAGAAGGTGTCAAATCTGTGTAAAATGATCGGAATCGGTCTCAGTCCAGAATATCATTTAAAAGTCTGGATAACATACATAATAAGAATCTAGTAACGACCGTAGAACTTCCTCAGTGACGTTGCTAGTCTAGCACATATATAACCCTGGTTGAGCAGCTTAATTGAAAGTCGCCTAGCCCTCAGAACAAAGTCATAGTAATTTGAACATGCTCTGGAATAACGTATTAACTGAGATATGAATACGCCGTATGCGGGCCATGATGGAATGTTGCTACTTATGAAAGGAAAGTTTGTGATAGCGAAATTGAAATCGTTACGTTTGTCATAGAGTGAGGTGTTCAATTGACCATTAATGTCGAAAGACAACATAATATCTATATACGAAGTAGAATTACTACTTTCTGTGGTTTCTTTGACCTCCAGTTCACTTGGATAGATGATGCTAAGGTAATCCGCAAATGAAGGATTATTAATTGTAAGCAAGTCATCTATATATCGGTAAGTAAAATTGAAGCCAAGAGCCAATTGTTTTTTTCCTTGCGAAAGCAAAGACTGAATAAATTCAGCTTCGTATGAGTAAAGGAATATGCCAGCCAGAAGCGGAGCACAGTTAGTGCCCATTGGTACATGTTAGCATAGTCATGTGACACCAGTTACTTTCGTATTTTACATTAACTTCACACTTATTCCCTTTGCAGTGTGGAGCTCGTAGGGATTGACTTAAGTGTTCTTATACCCTTTTCCTGATGTTATGTGGCAATGCCACTTTCTACACAGCGTTTGTTTACATTCATGTATATATACAGTGCTGAATTATATTTGTTTCGTCTGTTTGTAAGGATATTTACGGCGGGTGTGCATAGCCAAACAGGAGACGCTTACTCCTCCCGGTAACCTGGTCTCACCTCTGAATTTCAGGGGTCCGTGAATGTCCACAATGGTACAATATTGTAAGTGCCACGGTCATGTCGCACCAGTTATTTCCAGTTAACCAATTAATTTCACATTGATATACAATACCCAAAGAACTAATGCTACAATACTTTGGCAATCACATCGACGTATCAATGTAGATTTCATGGGTGCCCGGGAGGAGTAGATGTATCTTGTCTGGCTAGTCGCTCTTGCAACGTAATACCAATGGAAAATTACCTTATATATACAAATATTATATAACGGTAACCTACCAAGACTTTTCAATACAAAGGTCAATGAAAAATTTTAGATAAAAATTATTCGGTTACATCCACTGCCTATGAAATGTATACAGGAAATATGTATATATTGAATTATAAGTAAAATATTATCCAACAAATTTGATATTGATTTGATTTCGTTCACATGACCACGCTAATAGACCATTTTCGAGTTACAGAATCTGACCGTTATAAACCTGTTTTTTATTGAAGTTATATTTAGAAATCCTTTGTTACTTGTGCATGCCAACTTCCGGTTTTCTTAGTTACGTTCCGTAAACATCGTGATAACCATAAAAGTAACACTGTTTTACAAATTATCGATTGTCAAGCCTTTGTCAAGTGGCAAAATGATAAAAGATAGTCCCTATATTTTGTCCTGACGCAGTGATGGTGTTCGCCTCTTTGTTTAGCGGAAAAAGACGTAGCAAAGGGATGTTGAGAAAAAAAATTTACAAGTCTGCATATAATCACAGACTTTGCTTCTCGCATTATTTTGATACCAAAGATTATGCCTACTTAAAAAAATCCCACATTATGTGCCTACTTCAAAATGCCCGTAAAACCTAGAGAAGCATCAGACCAATAAAGCTAGCTGAACTAGAACCTGAGACATTGCTACTGGGTACTATCCATGCTGACACTACCGAGTACTGTACCACTACTGACGTCCAGAATCACTGAGATGATCATCAGTTCCATGTGGAGAGATTTTTGAAAAATGAAATATTTCCATTATATAATTGAGTAATTCATACAAGTCTGTTTAATAATTAGTAACTCTAGGTAACTTTTAGAAGTATTTCTTATAACAATATTTTCCCTCAGAAATATCTGAAATTTATGTTTATTGAAACATTCACTTTAATCAGGTATGTTAATCAGTGCTTTCATCATTTTACCATAAAATATTCAGGTAGGTTTACATAATTATGGTCATGGACCTCCTATTTGTTATGTATCAAATCATATGAGAAAACAGCAAAGTGCTGGTTACAATAAAATCATTCATTTTACTTTTTCTGTAATTCAGTGTCATGTGAAGATGACCATTCCTACTGCCTTGTGGAATCGTGGATGAAATTTACGGAAACTCAGACAGATATCGCCTCTGAAAATAAAAGTTACATGTACATACACCTCTGATAATGCATATGGAGATACGTACAGATATTACCTCTGAAGATCACTGAGTAGGGATATGGAGACAGACACATTTCACCTCTGAGGATAAGAGAGATATCAAAAGCAACAGGAGCTGATGGAAAATACAAAATATTTGTTTAGGGGACCTGTCTTATTTGATATAATATAACATAGAGTGATAAAAAATTAACTTACAAATTTAATTAAAAAGTTTCTTGGGAGTCCTATCATTGATGCACATGCATATAATCATATTTATGCTAACTAATAAATCAATCAAATGTAATGACTGATGTTGATTACTATAAAAATGTTTGATTCATCACAGTATACTTTGATGTTTTTCTCAATTATAAATCAGTCAATTATCCAACAATATTAAAGGTTGAAAATTTAAAATGTACATGTAATAGAAAGTCAAGGAAATGAAAACTAAAAAGTAACTGATACAGTTTGCCATCACTACATGTATAACTGCGTATGATCTCCCATTGATGAAAAAGTGATACACAGAATCTTGTCTATGATCATAACATAAATGGAACTGTATGCATGATGCTTAAATGGAAATGTGGCCAGCATGTCAAGTGCAAATAAGACATGTACATGTATTTCAAGCCATTTAATACTTGCACTTCTCACAGTTGCCACCAAAAACAATGATAAACTGCATCAGAAAATAAAATCCTTCAACAAAAACTACTATCAGTATAAGAGCTCAAGAGTTTAAGTTTGTTAGAATATAAGTAATGGCTATAATAGTATTAATATCCATTGTACATTTTTACATGCACATGTATTGTAAAATATTGTTTGTATATGTAATTACCCGTATGCTTTAGTCAAGAGCAGCCACTCCTTTGAATCAACTCTCCATAAATCTCAACATCACTTATGTAATTTGCCACAAACAGCTTATAATATAGCTTTCATAATTTTTATCATTTTTATATGGCTAAATTCTCTAAATTTCCCCATAATGACCACACTTATTCTTATACTAGTAAAAGATCATAATATCTTCATACTCCATATGTGGGTGAGAATTAAATGTAAATTCTTAAACCAACCCTGATATTAGGAATCATCCTCTACAACAATCTCTCTATCCAAAATAAAAGTATCAACTTCTTTTCTCCTCTTTCCATTTAGAAATATTTGCTGAAAATTGTGACATCACAATATATTTTCATTAATGTACGAGGTATGACAGAGGTATTTACTAAGTTTAGCAATGTGACATTATGATGATGATAACTGTATTCTGACTTCACTTTTTTCAAGTGGGAATGGAATAGTCAATATAAGTTTCTGTTGCACTAGTCTCCTTTGCAAGCAATTTTACATAGGCATTATCAACTGATTATAGTGATAAAGGAATATATTGCTGTATGCATGTCTCAAGCAAATTACTATATGGAGTATGGAAGAGATGAAAAAAGTAGTCTTAGTAGATTAAGGTCCTTAACCATAGGCATAGTGAGAGAATGCCACTAGATCCTTGATAATCATGGATATTCGATGTGCATCTTGAATGGTGTATTGACACGTCATGTCATGTTCATCATGAAGTATAATGCTCAATTCATGAGCACACTTGTAACTGCGTAAATACTAATGTAAGAAAAAGATAGGGAACATGCATAATGTCAGTTACATAATTTAATGTATCATTAAGAACAATTATTAATTATGTATCGGACTAACAATGAACATTAATGATAAATCATCGAGCGCGAACTACCGAAAAACTTTGGCAGTCAAAGTCTTTCACTTTCACTGACACTGTTCATCACGGCCATCAGCTGTTCATTGCAACATTTCAAGTTTCACACTGTCAACAGCTGTTCAAGTCGGACTACTCCTTGACAAATCTGCATAATTTCACAAATTGGTCTTTTTTTTTTGTATTCATAACAAGTCACCTCTCTCTACTGGAGTTACTTTTAAAGTCTGAATCAATCAGTGAATCTTTACACGAGATCTATTTTCGAGTTACACGGTAACAACAATCAACGGAAGTAAGCATGAGCAAGGTTTTAGATTAAAGCTACGTAAAATTCGAACCATAACGGTAACTCGAAAATGGTCTATTACGTGACGACTGTCACCAACATTGATATTCCTATGTTGGTACCACAATTAACATTGATAGTGCTAAGTTGGTACTACAAATAACATCGATAGTCCTAATATGGAACCGCAACTAAAATTGATAGTCCTAAGTTGGTACCACAACTGACATCGAGAGTCCTAAGTTGGTACCACTATTAACATTGATAGTCCTAAGTTGGTACCACAACTGGCATCGTTAGCCTTAAGTTGGTACCACAACTAACATTGAGAGTCCTAAGTTGGTGCCACAACTAGCATTGATAGTCCTAAGTTGGTACCACAAATAAAATTGATAGTCCAAAATTGGTACCACGACTAACATTTATAGCCTTAAGTTGGTACCACAACTAACACTGAGAGTCCTAAGTTGATACCACAACTGGAATCGATAGCCCTAAGTTGGTACCGCAACTAACATTGAGAGTCCTAAGTTGGTGCCACAATTAGCATTGATAGTCCTAAGTTGGTATCACAATTAGCATTGATAGTCCTAAGTTGGTACCACAAATAAAATTGATAGTCCAAAGTTGTGCTTTGGATTTATCCATCATCTTTACATTGATACCACAACTGACATCGAGAGTCCTAAGTTGGTACCACTATTAACATTGATAGCCCTAATTTGGTACTACAACTAGCATTGACAGTACCAACTTCGAACCACAAATAACATTGATATTCCTAAGATGGCACCACAAATAGCATTGATAGTCCTACGTTCGTTCCACAAGTACGTTACAATCGAATAATGTGTGATATCTTTTTATATGCTTATTCATTTGTGTTCTGCATGTCCGTGGCTACTTTTGTCATACAGCCGAGCGAGTTGTCCTCTTCCATTTCTTTAACATGCAAATACCACGATATAATTGAACACTGAGATATCATTTTGCTTGACATTATACAGGAAAGAATATCTGATCCGTATTGACTGAATGATAATGGACCAATAATAAGTGAAGGAACACGATTATGAACTGAATGACACAGTGTATGGAATAATTCAGACCCTGAAATTAGTTGGGTGCTTTTATTTTGCTTTCGTTATAAAGCTAGTATTACTCGCAGAAACTTTCACCAATACTCGATGGCAATGCATTGTCGAAAAGCGCATATGATGCGATACGTTAATGCCATTATATATGTTCTTAAATGTTTTTTCCTTTCGTTTATCATAACCGTAAGGTCGTTGTTAATTCTGGTTAACCTGTCACATTCCGATTATATCACAACCACAGTTTTTAGGTCTTCGATCCTGATCCCAGTTAAATATACGTACATGTATATCCTTCAAAATGCACCATGGTGACAATATGCAAGTCATCTAACATTAAAAAGAAGGCATAGCTCTGTTATCATATGACTTTTGCCTCCATCTTTAAGGTCAATTAGGTAATCAGTTCCTATTCAGATATTCCACAGTTGCAGCATAGAGCATCACTGATAACTTATCACCAATTGTATCGCCAGCTCAGTCTTCAATGCTTCGTTAATGATCAGAAATATATGTACTTTAAAGTATATTTTATAACAGTTCGTAAATTATTTAAAATTAAAATGTATATATATATATATAGCTCAGTCTCTAGGTGGGTTTTAGCTGCTAAGATTGGGTCAATGTAATTACGGTCTTATTCATATATTGCACAGTTTTGGCCTCGAGCATCACTGAGGTTACATCAGTTGTCAAAATGCTTATATTAGTATTGTATTGGTGACCATTGGTCAGTCACCGTCATAGCAATTGATCTTTAACATGTCAGACTAATACTACAACTATATCTGTACTTATATTGATGATAATCTAAATAACGCCATTTTGTGTTAAGCGACATAATTCCACTTCCTTACTTTCGGGTTTCACAACAGTTCCTTTTTTAAACTTACACGTTTTTTTTATCTGTCCTTGGACTTTGAGAATGATTAACGGTTTGGTACTTCTTCGATGTTGATTTACATGGTTATTCATTTTGTAGTATGGAACTTGTAAATGGCCGACGCGGAGTACGACATATAAGTGTCATGATACACTTCTTATGATGTTCTGTAGATTGAGCACATATTAATGAACCAACCTGACTTTGTCGGTAAGGCGTTCGAGTCGTGACAGAGAAGTCGCGGGTTCGAGCCCTGCTAGTGGCTCGGCAGTGTCCTTTCTTTCAGATGAAGTAAACACCGAGGTCAAGGAAGAAGAGGCACGTACATCCTCCTCACGGCTTTTAGTGGATCCATTGCATACCTGTAGGTGTTAACCTCTACATAATGCATCAGGCAAATATATTACTGTTTAAGTTAGTTGATCTGGCATGGCGTAAAGAAATAGACGTATATATATATATATATATATATATATATATATATATATATATATATATAGAGAGAGAGAGAGAGAGAGAGAGAGAGAGAGAGAGAGAGAGAGAGATTTTCGTTCATTTATAAGTTGTAAAAATTTATTTATAAATGTAAGATTCTTATGTAAAAGGATCCATATCAGATAATTTAGATTGTCTCCCACGCTGCAATTGAATAACCTTGTATCATGTATGTTTTAGCATTGAAGACTGCTTCAACTCCATCAATCAGAAATAGATTGGTGGATTAGTGTTTGGTTTCAAATTAATTTGTAGCCCACACTTCACGGCGAGGATTTTAATATAACTTTTTGTGACAGCACGTAGTCACTTCATTGCATAGCCATGGACATCTAATGCATGAAGATGTATATGGAGTATATAACATACGCTGTGTACAAAATGCTATTTTTGTTCTAAAGTAATGGAAATATATTTCTCAAATTTTACTCACAAATCCATCGGTATTATATCTGATCACTGATTATAAAGAAACCACTGTAAATCACCACAATCAAAACCGAAATATAACATTATCACAATGTACATGTATTCATTGAGCATTGAATGTATCCGTTAGGAAGCTATCACCTGTGTCAAAGAACACTTTAACTAAAAATAGTAAAATAAATATAGAACACGTTGCAAATGAAAAACAAACCGTACTTCCAGCATCGATATTGAACTGAATTTTTCCGTATTGTGGAATTAAGATTATAATTATTCAGAAATAGATAAAAAGAAATTTCAAACTGTGTAACTTTCGATCGTCGATTCATTGATAAATGCCTTTTGACCCTGATATAGAAAATGTACCATACCGTCCAAATGGCAACCAATCACTGATTGTACTGTCGATGGCGGGTTATAAATGTTATTAAATTTGGAGATACTCTATTGATTGTTGATGAAATCTGTCATATAATTATTCTAAAAATTCTAAATTTAGAAAATGAATAAATAATTGGATAATTTAAATTTTCAAAAAAAAGTAAAAGCTTCTCGTTTCTCCCCTAATACTTCAAAATTTTTCAATTTCTCAGGGCACTTATCTTGCTCATTTTATTACATTTTTCATAAATTTTAAGAAAATCATACCTTTTAAACTTCTTCAAGAGGATACAATACGTTTTAATGATTTTTCACCCACCAAGAAATAAATGTTGCGAGTGCGTCGCTGCCATTGCATTAGATACATACATCTTGGAAACAACATTCCGGAAATTGAAAGGTTTACAAATATCAGAATGCATTGTGTAACAAGTTGATTTCTTTGTCTTATTGTTCTGGTTAGTCCGCTTTTCTTTCCTATCATGTTAATTTGCTTACATTTGCTTTAAAAGTAGTAAATACCAATGTACTGTTTCAGTGGGTGTTGAATTTACCGCCCAATAGAATATCATTACCTCAAGAACTGTTTTAACTCTACATCTATGTCTCCCTCACTGCACAGAGTAATGTTTATTATCACAGTCACAGATGGTTGCAGTCCTAATGTAACATTAGAGCGATATGAAAGTTATGTTAGTTCTGTAGTTTGTGGAGAAATAGCTAGCCATATCTATAATATATGATTCCAATTGTTCATCCATGGAAAAATTTTATTGGGTACCAAAAGAAAATAAAAAGACACATTGTAACTACTTTTATTCATTGGAATAACTAAAACAAGAAATGAGGTTCATGAAAAGCTGAAGTGTCATGTGAAGATATGCATTTCAACATCAATATGTTAATAGCAGGGAAAGCTGATTTTCTAAGATAATACAGCTGTAGCGATTGATTTTTATAGTATTTTCCATCGTTTAATGTTATCCACAGTTCAATTCATGGCTATTAACACAAAATGATAAATTATATATCAATTCATAGTTTTCTAGCGCAGTTGCATAATTGCAGATAGATCCGTTGTGTCTTGTCATTTGATATTGGAATTTACGGTAAACTCTAGTTTTTGTTATTATCATATAAATTCCGGAAAATGTAAGTTATCTGCGAAAAATTATCTTATTTTTCAGGGTTTTAAACCAGCACAAAACCTTTTTATTGATGACAATTCACCGATTGCCTTTAAATTGCGAGACAATGTTCAATGAATGTGGAAGATGATAGACCAAGAGTAGGAAAAAGACGAAAACTACACACTTATGAACACATACACGATATATTCAAGAAAACACTTTAATGTTTTACTTGTAGTGAGGAAGCTTGCTTTATATACACTTCTTGATGTTAAACTGACACTCCACGTCGAAAACTAATGTGCTTGGTGAACTACAGACTGAGTAAAACTGCATTATCCTTGCTGATATTTGAATGTAAACCTATTATAGTCGCAGATGTTTTACAGGATTTAGAGCTCTTACTGTCATTATCCAGTTATTATAACTTGATGTGGAATTATAACAACTACACTGTAGGCACTGAAAAGATAATGGGATCACGTCGCTTACACTAAGCAAGCCCACTTCTCGTCAACAACCGAATACAGGGCTTTTGTTTAAGAATTAATTTCATTTCCTTTAAAATTTCATTTGTCGATGTGATTTAAGAAGTAAAGCTATTAGCAAAATATTTGGTATACGTTAATGTATTGATTTTTCTCCTAAAATTCTTTTTTTTTCATAATATCACTAATATATATTTTCTTGCTCATGATAGCATTCGACATCTTAAAGACCAATTTGTGCAAAATATTTGTAGAAAAAATATCGTACCCAATGAACCTTATATAAATCGCAAAATTTTCTATGGACAAAAATATGGTTGAGATATGCTTTAATCATTTAATTTTATATGTAACACGAATTTTGATTGGTTTAAAATTAAGTGGTATATCTCAAACCACGAAAAAAAGGACTGAAAACTTAGGCATCATGCCCTACGCGTGATGATACAGTTTCTTTCCTTCCTATCGTGGTATACCTCCATCCAACGACAACGAAAAAACAACCCCATTAAATTCATTCCTTTAATATAAAGATTACTTAAATCATACAACAGGATATTTCATTATAGTATGTACTATATACAAGTATATTCTTGGTTGTGATCTATTCTGACATCTTAAACATCGATCTTAACACCTATACTGACATTTACATGCTTCGACAATTTTTATCGAACTTAACTGACGGATGTTGCAAAATGCATGAAATGTTTACTCTCCCTTGGCATCTAATCTCACTCCGTTTTGGAAGTTTACGTATGCCGGTATGGTCCTTAGTAGGTGCACTCTCGGTTGTTTTTATTGACGATGTTTGTCTATATATAGTAATTATATTTAGGAATATATAGAAATTACCGTGGCAGTAAGTATCCCGCTAAACTTAAAATTAAGGACACGACAGAGAGCAACACAAGACCTACTCTTGTCTGTTGTTAAGATTGGTTAGGTACACACCGCTTTTCATGAAAAACGTGACGATCACACTACCACATTACCAAATTTTCCTTCCCTTGCCAATGCTGTTTTAATTTCACTACTTGTATGTCAGAACATGCTCTTCTTATCAGTACTGTTCTAAGGGCTAAGAACGATGCTTGAAACCGTCACTGAAGAAATGATTTTGGAGTATACTATATCGGTTTTATCCTTCATCTTCACCTAAACCAGTATTAAACATATTGGACTGTACATAGCCGTATTTAAAGCTGTATACCCTATGTTCGCATATTAAAGGTTGGTTGGTTGATTGGTGTTTTACGTCGATTTCAACAATATTTCAGATATATCGCGACATGGAAGCAGGAGGTTACCAACTTCTTAAACATAGTGGCACAACCCGGGAATCGAACCCGGATCGTCGGCGCCGCAAGCCAAGCGCTTAACCACTACACCACGCCTGCCCCCATATTATAGGTAAATTTATTCTAAATTGTTTTGATTATATGTATAAGCCTAAAACATATTTTAAAAAGGCCCTTGCAAATGCTGTGATCAAATTCGTCCTATTAAGTGAGATATGACTGTCTAAAACTGTCTAAAACAGAATGTTTACAACGAACTTATCACGTGATCTAAGTCGAATCATGGAGGGCGAGGTAAATAACTTGACGAATAACTTTGAAAATCTGCATTCAGGTCTGCTAAAGTTAGTATTTACTGAAATTGTTTTCTTTTGG